>PVHT021183698.1:175122-263240 GCA_004024745.2 Catagonus wagneri | reverse complement strand
TTTTTTTTTTTTTTTTTTTTTTGCCTTTTGTCATTTTATGGCCGCGGGTTTATGGCCGCACCCGCGGCATGTGGAGGTTCCCAGGCTAGGGGTCTAATCAGAGCTGTGGCCACTGGCCTGCGCCGCAGCCACAGCAACGCAGGATCCGAGCCGCGTCTGCAACCTACACCACAGCTCACGGCAACGCCGGATCCTAAACCCACTGAGCAAGGCCAGGGATCAAACCCGCAACCTCATGGTTCCTAGTCGGATTCGTTAACCACTGCGCCACGACGGGAACTCCTGTCCATCTTCTAATCTGTCTGTCCATCCTGGGAAAGTTGCCAGAGAATCCAATGCCCCACATCTTTGGTTACGAGTGAGCTAAACCCAGTCCTTTCCTGTCTCTAAAACAAGAGGCTTGGAGTAGATAAGGGGGGAATGATATCAGCTGACTGGCTGAGGCTTCCCAGAATGCTGGACTGTAGGGAATCCTGAGGCAGAGTCCTGCCTGAGCAGAAAAGAGTGCTAGGAGCGATTAGCAATGTCTGCCAGGGCCAGAAGTGGGGGTGCATAGACACAGGTGCCAGAATTTTACCCTTTACGAAGAAATTCAGAGATTGAAACCCAGTGGCCTTAGGGCAGGTTTTTGAGCCCACACGAGCTTTTTTTTTTTTTAATATTTTTAAACTTTAATTCCATTTTTTAATATTTTTAAACTTTAATTCCATTATTTATAAAGCCCCCAAAGCTAGAAGAATGGGCTCCACTGGGTTTGGTTCCCACCTGGCAGCTGGAGGCCTTGCATTCAGATGACCTCTGTCCACCTCCCGCCCGTTGCACTCGGACCACCTGCCTGGCCCATCACATCCACGTTTGTGAGCCTGGACCTGATTACTGATTTGCTTTAGTTGACCCAGTGGGTAGTGACAGGGACTCCCAAGGACTATGTCCTGGCCCCCCAGAGTAAGGATGGCTGCCTCCCTCCACCAGGGAAACAAGGGAAGAAAAGTTCACATTTATTGAGCACCGAGTGTTTGCTCACCACCATACCAGTGGTTTTTAATACTGCAGCTCATTAAATCCACACAGCAAACCAGTGGTGGAAGTCATGTGATAATTACCACTTTGCAGAGAGGTGATGGGACATGCTCGTGGTCAAGGTCCCCTGGCTGGGAAGTGGCAGAGGAAAGGGACCTACCGCTGCCCTTGACCTCCCTGTGCAGAAGGACGGGGGGTAGGGTGGGGCACAGGGGGGGCACACCCCAGGGCCGGGGTGCCTCAGAGCAGGCAGCCATGAGCAGCGGCAAACCAGGAGTCCGTTCTCCTAGATCAAATAACGGTCTTTGCTGTCAATAAATACTCCCCGTGTGCAAGTGCTCACCTGATGAGTCTGCTAATGAAATTCCCTCCAGAAGTTAATTTGCTAATTACATACAATGTAAAACTTAACACAATAGTAGACAATCACCAAGCCCACAGTCCTTGTGCTTTCTTTTCTTCCTTTCTCTCTTTTTAACTGAGATCGCTCACTTTTTGTGAGATTGGAATTGTGCATCTCGGGAGTTTCCTGGCGGTGCAGTTAAGGATCTGGTTGTTACTGCAACTGCTTGGGTTGCTGCTGTGGCATGGTTTCAGTCCTTGGCCTGGGAACTTCCATATGTCAAGGGCACAGCAAAAAAAAAAAGAGAGAGAGAGAAAGAAAGAAAAGAAAGAAGGAAGGAAAGAAAGAAAGAAAGGGAAAGAAAGAAGGAAAGAAAGAAAGTGTGAATCTAAATGGGCTTCTTGAGAATTAACCACAGGTACTGCTATGTCCTCACTACCTATGTCACTGCTCTGGGCGGGGGACTTTTACCGGCAGAAGAGCCAGGGCCTGGTGTGCTACTCACGTGGCCCCTGCTGGTCTCTCCTCATCTCTGGGCCTCAGTTTTCCCATCAGTACCAAGAAGGAGCTGAACTGGATTCATGGATTTCAAATGTTTCTTCTGAAAATAAAATATCAATATATTAAATATCAACATATATCTTGACTAGAGAGCCACCACAGATCAATAAGAAAAAGATCACCCATGATTGCTTTGCAGGAATGACCTTGACTTTTGTGTGTGTGTGTGTGTGTGTGTGTGTGTATGTGTGTGTGTGTGTGTGTGTCTTTTTGCCTTATCTAGGGCCGCACTCGCGACATATGGAGGTTCCCAGGCTAGGGGTCTAACAGGAGCTATAGCCACCGGCCTCTGCCACAACCACAGCAACGTGGGATCCAAGCCGCGTCTGCAACCTACACCACAGCTCACGGCAACGCTGGATCCTTAACCCACTGGGCGAGGCCAGGGATCTAACCTGCAACCTCATGGTTCCTAGTCATATTCGTTAACCACTGAGCCAGGACGGGAACTTCCATGACCTTGACTTTTGATCCCTCCTTTCACACCTGTGGTTACGCAGCTGCTCCCAGCAAAGATGGAGTCTCTTCCAGGGCCTTCATTCTAGATTCAGACTCCTGTCTTTTTCTGTCCTGGAGACTGGAGAGCCTATGGCTGCATGGCTGTCCCAGGCCAACCCTTGGGGGGCTGTGTGTGCTCCTACCTGCTCTCTCGCTCCTGGCTGTGACCACAAGCAGAACACATGTCACCTGGGCCACTGGGGCTTCAAGACGATGAGAGATGCCCAGGCAGAGCAGCTGCCAGCCGAGACCAGACCCGTGAGCAGCCATTAACATTGGCTGAGTTAAGCCCCTGAGCTTGGGGTGGGTAGTTTGTTACACAGCAATAGCCAAGTGACGCACTGAAGACAAAAGTAAATGTATGATAGGTATTTTATAGGAGTGACAACGGAGGGAAAAAAGGGAAACGTTCGGGTGGAGGACCCCCAATTCAGAAAGAAAACATGAATGGCCAGTAAACAAAAGTTCCTCCTCACCAGTTATCAAAGCGTTGGAAGTAAATTTATAAAATGCTGTTTGCACTTACCAAAGCAGCAAAAATAAATACACACGGATGATAGCATCATGTGTTGGCAAAGACAGCGGGAACAGAATCTCTCACAGCCGGCTGGTGGGTGTGACAACTGGAACAGTGCTTTGGAAATTAATTCGGCAGCAGCCGATCACATTGGCAACGGGCCCCAGCTCTGTCCCTTAGTGTCCACCTCTGGCCAGTCTGGTTGCTAGGCCCATGGGAGCTCGGACAGGGCCATTCACGGCAGTGCTGGTCAGTACAGCAAAAATTCTATGACAGAGGAGCGAAGATTTAAATAGAAAGGCAGCTGCGTGCTGGGCTAGCACATGACACTTAAGGGAGAAAAGCAAGGTGCTGAACGTGACAAAGGACCACCCCCTTACGTAAAATTATAAAAGAGCGGACAAAACCATCATGTCTTATTTACTGATGCTTATTAACAATCAAATTTGCTCTGGAAGGAGGTGCTGCAAATCTCTAAAAGTAGTTGCCTCTGACAAGGAAGGGGGAGAGATCGAGTCCTATTTGTAGCTTTTTTCTTGTCTGCTTGTTTTGTTAAAATACCATCTTATGGCTACAGCCAGAGCCCAGCAGATGTGCTCACAGCTGCCCACACCCAGTGGAAGGTGTGTGTGTGTTGGGGGGAGCTTCAACTAGCATTCCTTGTACTTTCCCATATCGAAATTTTCTTACGAAAAATAAAATGACCCGAGACAGGCTGGAGGTGAGATGCTCAGAGGGGTGTGGGTGCAGCCGCTCCAGAGGGCTTGGAGGCTGCTCTGGGGAGGGGCATTTGGGGTTAAATAGTTTCAGCCACCACCTGCCTCCTCTGGCCCAGCTCCCCCCACCCCCCCACCCCCACCCTCGGCCTGAAGCTCAGGGTTCCCAGAGAATAAGAGCCCCAGGAAACCCACCTTCCCTGATTCCTTCATAGGACTCATTCCTGTATTCATTTAACAAACCATCCCGAGGGCCTCCTTCCCTGTGTGGTCCCCACCCTGAGGGACACATAGAGGGTGAGGCCCCCTCCCAAGATGGAGGAAACCAGAGCTCAGGCCACAAAGGCCCAGGGTCATCCTCCGAGGCTGCTGCCTGAGTGCCTGGCCTGGGCTCTGAGCACCGGGTGCCCTTCCAGCCTCCGTCAGGGCCACCGGGAAGCCCTGTCCAGCAGGATGGGCCGAGGGGGCAGACCCGGGCAGGGACCAGGACAGAACAGGCTGAAAGCAGGGGCCATGGAAGGCCACAGACACATCAAGCAGACTGTGTGATCAGTGGCAGAAACCTGGGTTCAGCTGGAATGGAATGCATTCCACACTTTGTATCAGTCACCTACACCTGCAATAGCACTGCCTAACAAACAGTCCCCAAGGTCAGTGATTTGTAACAGCCATCATTTACTCTCATGGTCATGGGTCTGCAGGTCAGTTGGTCCGTATCATTCTGTCAACTGCAGAAACGCAGGAAGGGTGAGCAGACACTAACGAGGCCTTTTTAAGCCCAGGCTCTGGACTGACACAAGGTCACTTCCACCCACAATCTGTTGGCCAAAGAAAGTCACGTGACCATGGCCAGCCTCTGTGGGTGCAACACAGTCAGCCTCGGGGGAGGCCCTGGGAAGAGGGTGTGCCAATCAGGAGGCTGGGGGCTAGACAAGCGTGCAGTCCTTCAGTCTCTTCCCCTGGAGCCACTCGGGGTGGCGGAGGAGTCAGAGGTTAGGATGGCACAAAGGGAACCCGACTCCTCTCTCTCCCCAGATGGTGGGCCTGCCCCCGACCCCCTCGCCTCTAAGCTCCATGCCTTTCCCACCCACCTGGATGCCCAGGTGCTGGGCTGTCTCACGGCTGGTGTATCAGATCTTCAGAGGT
Source organism: Catagonus wagneri (assembly GCA_004024745.2). Lineage (NCBI taxonomy): Eukaryota > Metazoa > Chordata > Mammalia > Artiodactyla > Tayassuidae > Catagonus > Catagonus wagneri. Next base: position 258,439 of record PVHT021183698.1, on the reverse strand, counting down.
GGCATCTCTAGCATGGCCCCATCACCCCCAACACAGGCACAGAGAAACAGGGAGAGACACACAGATAGAGTTATTCTTTGGCCAAACTTAGGAATTCTGGAGGAAAAAAAAAATCTATGTGCACTACTGTATTTTTAGCGCTAAATGGTGCTAAAAGCATTTTTTTGGCACCCTTTAAAGAGTGAAAGTTGCTTGGTTAGTTTGGGAACAGCAAGCTGAATGGCTGTGTGTCACTGAGTTTTGTCAACGCCCTCGCCCCGGCCAGTCTGGCTGTTTCCAGCAGCATGTGCTTTAAGATGATGGTGACATCCAGGGACCTCACGTCACCAGAAAGCCCAGACCTCTCACCTGTACGCCTGGGTACCTGTCCCGCCCTGTCAGGCCCCAAAGTACCCGAGATGGGTAAGGGAAGGAAACAGTCATCAGGGCACCAGAGAACCAACTGGGCAAGATGCTCAAATCTTTCCATTTTCATGTGAAAGAAGCTGAAGGAATTGACATCCTGACAGCCAGGTGACCCTGAAAGTTTACCGTATGTGGGCCTGGTCACCTCCATGGGCGAGGAATGGCCATGGGAACCAACTCCAGCCATGGGTAAGGTAGGAGCTGTCTGCTGAGAAGCCTCCTGGGAAAGAAGTCCTTGGACCTTGGAAAGAGACAGGGAGAGCTTGCTCCTCTTCTGCTGGATCCTGCCGCATCTGCTTGTGCAGTGATGCCTGGCTCCTGGCAACCCTCTTGTGTTGCTGAGGGGGCCTGCCTGAGGGCAGTGCCTCTGACATGTTTTGAGTGCTAATTGTGTGCCAGGTGGGCCCTGTGCTGAGCATACATCAGTCAGATGCTTCTAGGTCTTCCGGTACATGAGCTCCTGAAAGACATACTAGAACCAGGCCTGTTCTTTCCCTCGAGGAGGTCCCAGCCATGGAGGTGCAGCGAGGCTGACAATGGCCACACAGCATGGGGAATGGCAACAGAGGTCTGGGCTAGGGGACCTCCCTCCCCCAGCCACTTGCTGGTCCCTTGGAGGGAGACCTGGGTGTCCAGCCAGAGAAGGGAGGCCAGCAGGACAGACCTGCTCCCCAAGCCCACACAACAATGGGAAGCAATGTCACCAGACATTGCTGGAACCTGGGTCAGTTCCGGGCAGGACAGATGTGATTCTGGCAATAATCACACTCATCTTAAGAAACTATATAGAGCTTTATTAAATAAACCAAGTAGAAATGCACCTATTTACATCCAAGTTGTCAGTGTGAGCTCAAGTATTACGCAAGGCACAATTCTTCCTTTCTCCAGCTTTAAAAACGTAAACTGCGTGGCCCAGCCCCAAAGGACAGGGGTGGGTTCACAGGGGCGGCTCAGGGTCGAGGCGGAGTCCCTACAATAGGGTCCATGGGCCTGAGAAGGGCTCAGCTGCCGTGTGGACGAGGGGCTGGGAAGGAGGGTATTTTCCGAGTCCTGCCTCCTCCCGGCCCCTGGGAGCTGCCTGGTCTCCGTCCCATAAGCGGCAGAGGCTCAGATCTGCTGGTGCTTTGTACAGAAGGGGGGACAGCTAGCACGGGCTCTCCGTGCCTGGGCGGGATGAGGCGGCTTCTCGGGACAAAGGAGCACAAGGAAGGGCCCTGTCCCCAGGCCAAGGACGCCCCCGAGCTGATAGCAGAGCTGGGACAGGGAGGACGAGCTGGACCCCACGGGCTGTACCCCCAGGGCCAAGGGCAAGTCCACAGCCAGAAACGGAGAACCACAGAGGACAGCTGTCTGTTCGCCAAGTTCCGAGAGGCGGGTGGGAGGGCCGGCTCCCAGCTCCAGGGGCATCTCAGATGCCCCAAAGCTGAGCTGGACGCTCAGCTGCGGGCCTAAGGCCCCCTGTGCAGAGATGGGGCAGCAGGACACTCGTGTCTGCTCACTGTCCTCATGCCCCAGCAGGAGCCAGGCTGCGGGAAAGCCAAGTTTCCAAGGAAAAGAACACATACAAATAAAAACGTCACGATAAAGTCCTTTCCCTGAGACCACTGCTGTCACGGCATCTACGACGAGTTCTCCACAGAGCTCCTCGCTGTGCCGAGTCCTGAGAGGGAGGGATTCTAGACACTCCGAGAAAATAAAAGCTCAAGAGTGCGTTGTCCGGAAACCCCAGACAGGCAGGTCAAGGAATGAGCCGAGGGCTTTGCCTTTGCAAGACTTTGAAGCAAAATAAAACAACAAAACCAAAACCTTCTAAACAACAAGCGTAAATCCCTACGCGTGAGCATCAGCTGGCGAGCGCAGCCTGAAGTGCGTCTATAGGACGAGGAAGGGAAGGCGGCCGGGGGCCGGGGCTCGCTCCGGGCTGGACGCAGCTGGCCTGGCCCCGTGCGGGGACAGGCACCGGGGCCCAGCCGTGCCGTTAGTGGGACGGGTACGAGGGGCTCCACAGCCCCGACGGGGGGCTGGCTCGGCGGACAGGAGGCAGTGCGTTGAAAGGCGTCGGTGACGGCGAGGCAGCAAAATCTACGGTGGAAAGAGATGCAGTGAATGGCGGAGCTAAGGGGACATCTGTGCAGGGCCAGGCCTTCTGAGACTTGGGGTCCACCCCCAGGACCTCTCTGCTGGGTGGCCACTCACAGTGGGGGCTGTGCCGAGGGCTGGCTCGCGGGGAGAGGGCCGGCGGCGCTGCGGGCTCCCGGGGCGTGCATACCGTGTGGTAGGCTGCAGGACAGCAAGACGGTCAGAGGGGGGCCGGGGTGGGGGGGAAAGCGGGGGCCGGGGGACACGGCATGGCTGCCTCACCTATGATCATGACCGCGGTCCCGGCCAGCAGGGCGAAGAGCGTGAAGAACATGACTTGGTAGGAGTCCAGGAAGTGCTGGAAGAGGCCAGCGCCGTCTGCAGTCCACGGAAAGACAGTTACCGAGGCTGCCGAGGAGCCCGCTCGCCCGCGGGGTCAGAGGGTGAGGGGCCCAGGTGAGAGGCCTGGTCACTGTGGCTCCACTCCCTTCATCCCGGCCGCTTGAACCCACCCCGTTTGGCCTGGGACTCTGCTGTCATGGGGGAACCCTCTCCTCCTGAACCCCCTCCGCTCAGCAGGGAGGCTCAGCTTCTTCCTGAGAAAGGAAGGAAGGAGCTTGGCCAGGGGGATGCTGGAGGCCAGGGCTGCCCCCGAAAGCCAGGGCAGCGCTACAAACACCACGGTGTGAGTGAGAACCATGAAAAGGGAGGTCGAAGGTCAAAGTGGAGGCAGGGTCCCCACTGCTGTGGGAAATGTCCTGCACCGAGGGAGCCCAGGATCCTCAGCCCGGGGCTGGTCCCCTCGGAGCCCCCACCTCGGGGGTGGCCAGGGCCCCTGCTTCCTCTTCCACTTCCCTCAGCTTCCCCAGGCTGTGCTGAATCAGGACGCACGCGTGCTCGAAGGAAGGAGGCGGTGGCCCCCTCAGGCACCCTGACCCTGGTCCCGCTTGAGTTCACTCCCAACCAGCCGCGGCCACTTACCTCCCTGTGCTCAGGAGGCCCGGGTTCCTCATGGCCCCGCCTCTCACCTGCACACCCCATGCTCCTTGTGACTACGCCCTCCCCCAGCTGCTCGCCCCCCAGACCCGGTGGAAGCAGCCCCTGTGAATGGCCTCCTCCCCCGAATAGAGGCCAAAGCACCCCCATGTGCCCCCCACTTCCTCAGCCACATCTTCAGACCCAGGCCCTCCTCAGTGTGCCTGTTATCTGTGCCCCCTTTGGGGGTGGGGGTGGGGGGGCCTCTCATGCATCTGCTTAGCACAGGGTCAGGCACACAGCAGATGCTAGGACATGACTGCAGAAGACAGGCCTGTGTTCACTATAAAGCACCTACTGTGTGTGTGAGGTGAGCCCTGTTCTAAGCACTGTCCTCACCTACTGAACACAGCTGGCAAGAGCAGCAGCAGTCCTAATAACTACTCGTATTAGTTATGACACAGGCCGATAGTCGGCAATAGTGCTACGGAGAGAGGAAGAGGCAGGAGTGCGGGCGAGCGAGGCTTGAATTTCCTGCATTGTGAGAAGGCGACACTGGGGGAAGGTTTGATGGATGTGGGGTGTCGGTCAGGGGCTCCTGGGGAACAGCATCCCAGGCAGAGGGAACAGCCAGCTCTACGTTCCGAAACCAGGAAGGAGGCCAGTGTGACTAGAACAGAGTGTGCAAGGGGGCCCCAGGGCCTTTGGGGACCCTGGAGGGACTTGGCTTTGCCTCCCAAGGGAGGGGAGGGCCACGGCAGAGTGCTGAGTGGAGGAGGGGTGCAACTAGTCACATTCAACAGGACCCCTCCGGCTGCCATGTGAGCACAGACAGGGGACAATGCCTGCACGCCTGGGGACCGCGACTCACTCGGGGGCGTTGGCATTTCTTCCCCTCCAGCCCCCAGGCCCCCCGGTCTCCACTCCCGGCTGGACCGCCCGCCAGGTCCAGCCCCCAGGCCCCCCGGTTTCCACTCCCGGCTGGACCGCCCGCCAGGTCCCTCCCAGGTGTCATCTTGTGACTCACGGGGACCAGGCCCCCGACGATCCATCACGAACGCCACGGTGACGGGAACGGTGATGGCCTGGTTCGTGGTGGGGCTGGAGAAGGTCAGGGCGGTGGAGAGAGGCCCCTGGCTGCCGGCCGTGGGGTCCGAGACACCAACTGTGTAGGTGATGAAGCTGGGTAGCCCCAGAGACTTCTCCTTCACAAAGGCCAGCACGGCAGGGGACCCCGATTTCACCTGGGAGAGACATCAGCGCTGGAGGGGGCACCTGACACGCCTGTCCCCCCCCCCCCAGGGCCCCCAGGAGGGTGGGGACCCTGCCAGGTCCTGCTTCCTAGGCTGGTCATGAGGTCTGGGCACTTCCAAGTACCAGTGTGTCACCCGCAAAGGCAGAGAAACACGCTATATTGGGGTGCTTTTAAGGGAAGGACAAATCTGTATTGAGGATTTCTAATTAAGAACTCCTTAAAAAACTGCTACATGGACGTGAGCGAACACAGTGGACAGAGGCCCAGGCCCAGAGATGAGGCGGCAGTTGTCCCGGCTTATGCAGGATCAGCGCTAGGCTGGGGTTCGAGCTGCCCTTCCTGCCCCAGGTCTGTGCATGTCCCTGCACTGAGTTCATTCAGGGACACGTGACACGTCCGCTGGGCGTGTGCTCCGCGCTAAGTGCTGCCCCCACACCGAGCTTCTCGCTGGGGAAGATCAAGAGTGATCATGGGGAAGATCAAGAGTTCATTCCATTTCAGAGGCTGACACGCAGCCGCAGTGCTATGGAAACAAGGAAGGGGGGAGGTTTCGAACCTTTTCAAAAGTTTTCTATTTTAAGGAGAGGCGGTCCAGGACCCCCACCTCCACCTGGTCCTCCCTGACCCCTTGGCTCCTGCGTGGACGCCGCCCACCTCCAGGTTCTCCAGAACCTCCATGGCACCGAAGACCTTGACCTCGGAGCTGGTGAAGTGGTTGCTCAAAAGGATTTCAGCCTGGTCAGCATAGAGCCCTGGGCTGAAGGGGACCTCGGCCCCGATCTGCTCTCCGGAGGAGGCGCTGCCCAGGATGGAGGCGGTGACCAGCAGCGCTGTCCTCTTCATGTTCAGATGCTTCAGCTGCTTGTCTGTCAGCCTGAGCATCGTGACAGAGCACAGGTACCGGCCTGCGGAGACAAGGGCCTTGGTTTGCCTGGTGCCCCACCCCCCACCCCAGGCCCTGATGCTCTTCCTTCTCCCTGCCTTTCTAATGGCAGGACTCCTACACATCCCACAGAGCCCAGGTGAGCATCACCTCCTCCAAGGACCTCCTGGGTCATCTCTCTTCAATGCGCTTGGCCCACCTGGGACACCCTTTCTGTGACCAGCACCCCCCACCCCCACTGTCTCAGAATCCTCCGTCAGATTCTGGCTGCACTGACGTTCCCGGGACAGGAATGCCTGGTCCAGCTCAGCATCTCAGGGCCCAGCAGGCTGGCTCACAACCAGGGTGAGGAAGTGGTGAACAGATGCCACGACCCTGCGCTGGGTGCACAGTGAGCAAGGCTGACCCCTGGTACACCAATGGTCCCGGGCATAGCAGGAAGTTCTGGGTTGGGACTGCTTGAGGTCCACGGCTGACACACAGGGAGGAGGTACATGAGCTCAGTGAACACTGTTGAGCAGAGCCTTGGAAAGCTCCACAAGCTGAGAACCCAGATGCCTGGGGTGGGGTCCCTTCCATGCCCTGCCAGCCAGGGGCCCCCGGGTGAGACGGCTTCCCTTATCAGGTGGGACCATTCAGGTGAATACACAGGGCCTGGGACCCCCTGTGCCTACTCTTCGCCAGCCTCGAGCTCGGGCCACCCACAGCTGCTCTCAGGATGCACATCCTGTCCCGGATGCCAGCCTGAGAGCCACTGCCAGGGCTGCAGAGGCCGGGTGAGCACAGGGAGGGCCTCTCCCAGCCGCGGGAGTGCAGGCTGGGCTCCCGGTGAAGGCGGGGACGCACCTTCTTAGAAAGAACCAGACAACATGCCAAATGCACATCCACTGTCACACTCCTGACACTAGCATGATGCTGGCCATCCCATTAGGACGCAGCATGAGCATGAGCTGGGCCCTGTGCTAAATAAGCATGTAATGGGGATTGTCCTGAGAGCTCACGGTGCTCTGAGAGCTGGTGACACTCAGGCCACTCAACTTGGCCACCTGAAGTGCCGGCCTCCAGTTCCCAGGTCCATGGAGCAGTTCCACCCCCTGGCACCCTGCATGGCCCTCAACTCCTGACAAAACACAGACCCTCCAACCCTCTCAGAGCCCCGCAGGCAGGCAGAACAGGGTACCGTCCTGCTCATGTCACCTGCGGGTCTGAGCTGGGAAGGGCATGAAAGGCCTGGGACCAGGCTTTCCCACTCAGAACCCCACCCTCACTGCTGGGCATAGGTAGCTGCTGAGGAAGCAGCAGGACTGGGCACCCAAATGCCAACCCCTCCTGGCGACCACAGTGAGACCAAGATCAGGGCGATGGTCTCAGCACCCCAGCAGGGCTCCCGACAGACATGGCCCCTCCAGACAGATGGCCATCCTGAGCCACATGCATGGAAGGCAAGCCCTCTATGAAGGTCCGTGTTGACACTCAAACCCTCCAGACTCACCCAGAGAGGCGTCAAACTCTGGTTCAGCGGTGAAAACCTCGCGTGCTGGGAAGTCGAAGACGTCCTGCTTGAACTGCAGGTGGCAGCTGAGAAGGGATTCGGGGTGCAGGGCTGCAATGCCCCCCACCTGGGCGGGCGAGCACTCACCTAGGCACGGAGAGGGGAGATGCCTGTGGGCTGGGCCCCGCCCCGCCTGCAGTGCCCCAGCACGAGGACACAAGCCCGCCACACGGAGGCCGCCCGGCCAACCGGACCTGAGCCCACATTCCTCCCAAAGCTTTGTGATGGCGTTGCAGTTATAAAAGCTAAGGGTGAATTATTCGGGGAGGGGCCCTTCTGAATCAGAGGTGATTTCGGCCTTTGTTCCTGAGCCGTGCCCAGCGCACACGGCAGATGGGTCAGGCCCACTAATGCAGGGAGTCTGTTCTGTCAGCAAGGGAAAAGCGGCATTTACTGGACATCAGGAGGACCCCGGGTCCCCACTAATACCCTGAGCATCGTCCTGGCAGCTGCGCGGTACTATCCGCTGCCCTGGAGCGGGGAGGGGGGTGACCACAGGGCACGAAGCTGCAGCAGGATGAGAACAGTGTGTTAGATTCTAGCAGTTAAGTAGCTTTTTAAAAACAGCCTGTATTGATGGCTTCATTTCTGGCAGCTGCTGCCCAGGGCCGTCACGGGCAGGGGAGGAAGTCGAATGTTCTATGCATGACTAGGGAGAAGTAATCACGAAAATCAGAATTGGCGGCCAGGCCTGCTAGGCCTTCATTTTCTAGATGTGTGGTGGTCAGTGGCCTTCTTTACTCGGGGGCCCTAGGTCTGCCGGTGCAGTTTGTGGACCGGGCGCTTTCAGCTTCGGGTCCTGGAGACTCAGGTGTCTAAAGAGCCAGCAGGGGCAGGCCAGCTAGGGCTGCATGCCGTCTCCGGAGGGGGAGTAAGAAGAGCAGACAAAACCCATCAGAAGGGCCTGAGCTGCCCGCCCCGCTCCCAGCCTGGCCCGGCCCGCCCAGGCCACCTGACCCCTGACCCTACCTCTCAGGTTAGAGCTCCGCTCTCCCACGGAGATCATCACTTTGGAGGCCTCGCCCTCGTGGAAGCCAGTCTGGACGGGGCGGACGTACTGGGCCACGATCCTCTGCGGGGTGCTGACCACTATCTGGGGAGGAAGCCAAGCTTGAGGGCCCCGTGCCCAGGACGTGGGTGCTGCCCTTCCTGAGTTCAGGTGACAAGACCCCAGGTCTGTGCGACTTGCTTGGCTGTGGCAGAGCTGGGCTAGACCCCAGGCTGCTCCCCCCAGCAGCAGAGCAGGGCGAACAGCAGGCCTGAACTCACGCGGCGGCCGGGGACAGCCTCCGACTTGGCTCCCCTGACAGTTATGATTCTTTCTCTGTACATCAATAAGGTTAATTAATCTTTCAGCAGAGAGAGAAGGATCCATTTTACCTCACTGTCATTTATTCAGAATAAATCAACCCGACCACAGTGCACACTCACAGAGCTGGCGGCCCCGGCTCGTCTTCCCAGGTTCCTCCCTGCTCAGCCCTCCCACCTCCCAGGCAGGACGAGCTGGCCTAAGCTGGGCGCTCCTTCCACCCTGCTGGCCCAGATCCAGGCTGTCACCTCCAGCTGGAAGGCCGTCCCCGGCTCTGGGCAGGGACCAGGTCTTCAACAGCACGTGGGCCCCTCGGGAGCAGGGATGGGGTCTCACTCCCCACTGAGCCCTGGCAGCTCCTCAGGCCGCGGCCAACAGAGAACCGCAGGTAGGGCGGCCCCATCACCCTCCGGAACGCCAGCGGGCACTCGTGCCCCTGCCCTGGTCCTGCCCACTATCTGTCGTCCCTCCCCCTGACTTCCGTTTTGCAGGCTCCTCCACGGCCTCCCCCCACACCCCGGGAGGGCCCAGGGCCTTGACCCCATGCCCCCTTGCTGTGGTAGGCCCTGGTTGCTCCTGCCACTCCCAGGACTAAAGAACCAGGTCTGTGCTGCAGATCCCCTCTCTCTGACAGCTTTCAGCCCTGGAGCTCCAGACACTCTCTGCCCAGCTGCGTCACGCCCAGCCTCAGCTGGAGGAGCAATAACCACCTCAAACCCACCATCAGCCACCCCCCCACAACGGCCCCTCCTTCTGGGCCCGCCTCTCTGCAAAGGGCCATTCTCCCCCTCGCAGCCCAACCCAGACCCACAGACACAGTCACAAGGCCTCCCTCTCCTTCAAGCCCCGCTTCTAAACAGTAGCCAAGCTCTGATGACCCTCCCTCCTGAATCTCCTAAGGGAGATTCTGATCACCCAGAGCCCAGCTCTGTCTCCCAGCCGACACCCTGCAGTCCCTTCCCTGCCCCAGGTGCTTAGACTCAGTCAGGCACTGGGCGATCTTTCCAAACATACCTCTGGTTTATATCACTCTTTGCTATTAAAAAAAAAACAACAAAAACCTCTGATGAATCCCTACTGCATCTGGCATGAGTTGCGACCTCCTATCTGAGCAGGAGCAGAAGTGGCTAACGCCTTCTGTGCTGTGTGCTGAGCACCTGTCTAAGTACTTCCTACATGTCTATACCTCATTTAATCCACACATTATATCCATTTCATAGGTAAGAAAACCCAGACACAGAGAGGTTAAACAACTTACCCAAGGTCACACAGCCCCTCGGTGGCCCAGCTGGGATTTGAACCCAGGCATCCTGGCCCCAGAGCCCACATGCTTAGCCAATTCCACTGACAGCTAATCAGACTTGAATGCATGTTGTGATCTGATTGCACAGCCAGCCTCTGCTCCCCCAGACCCCAGGTGCCAGCCCCAGGGCTCGGTTCTCGAACCCCGCACACCTCTGCTGTGCCATGCCCTCCTCTGCCAGCGTCCCCCTGAAGGCCCTGCCCGACCACTCCCCAGGGCTTCTTCAGTTGGGGGGAGTGCTTTATTAGGCACGAGGTGCCTCTATGTGCACAAGGCTCGCCCCAACTGCAGAGCCACAGCACTAAACACGCAGGCTATTAGGTTAAACTGATGGAGCCCATAGAGAACACGCCGGCTCTAAAAATGAGACTGTGGAAGGCAGCCAGACTGCTCATTGATTCATTCTCCACTGGAGGTAAACAGAGCGGTTTTGTTTGCCTCCAGAAAGACTCAAAAGGTGACTTATGGGGGAATTTAACTTTGCTAGTGTTGCCAAGTGGCTCTGTGGGGCCGCCTATGGCTGCGACTCCCCAGGGGTGCTCACACCGGGCACTCCTGTCCTAGGGCTGGGCCGCAAAGAGCATGGGTGCTGGGACCACCCCAAGAGGTGGCCTTCCTCACACACTGTGAAGGTGGGGACCGGTGGGGGAGCTTGCCCCCAGGAAGGCATGAGACTCCTCTGTGTGACTGCCTCCCAAGGCGCTGGGGCTTTTTTCTTCAAGAAAAGGGAATCATTCCGCATCAAAAGCCCAAAAGCCAAGGGTTTCACCCCAGAGCATTGGCCACGTGTGCCCCAAAGCCCCACCTCCTTGTAGGTTCTCAGGTGCCCGGCGACCTCGTAGTAAACAGTCACGGATCCCGCCTCCTGGGCCATGGCCACGCCTGTCTTAGGGTCGACGTGGAGGATGCTGCTGGCGGAAGAGCTCCAGACTCCAGGGACACCTGGGAGGGGAAACTGCATGTGACCCGTCTAGCCTGACACTCCAGCCAGCCCCGTCTCACCTGGGGCACCTGGGTGGCATCTTTGCAGCCCTGCCCCCACGCTCTGCTGCCTCTCCCTTCCTGCTCCTGGCCACAGCCACCTGGCGCCACCCATGGTCTCCCAGGGCATCTCTCTGCACAGCCACAGCCCTGCCAAGACTGCACCTTGGCCCCTGCCCGATGCCTCCCTACTGGGAATCTCTGTCATTTCCCACCCTGGGATGACCTGGGTGCTGGCGCTCCAGCGCCAGCCCACTGCAGGCGTCCCCCACAGCACCACCCCTGCCCACCCACCCTGCTCAGCAATCCCTTTTGCACAACAAAGCAGGTAGCAGGCTCAGAGTTATCACCAGACAGCAGTCCTCAGTGAAAAGCCAGCTTCATTATATAATAGATACAATAAAAGAATTCAACAGCTACGTTCTATCTGTGGCAAATTATATCCGCTTTTCTTTAAGGCGGTATTTAACTTCCTTTTAAAATGAGTTAAATTAGGTTGAAAAGAAGGCAGCCAATTTGAAAAATAATTAAGTAAATAACTGTATGCGTGGCTCATGGATATACGGGTGGCGTGGAAAGTGCTCCCCCCAGCTCCACCCCCAGCCCCGCAGCTACGCCCAGCTCAGGTTCCCTCCCAGACGCCTGACGAGGCAGCCCTGGCTAAGGAGCTGATCAAGACAAAACAGCTCCTCAGCTGCACCAGCCACACCAGCCACGTTTCTGTGCTTCATGGCTTGTGGTCGCTGAGGAAGACAGTGTCAATGCAGGGCATTTCCACAGGGCAGAAAACTCTTAAGCAGAGGTGACAAGCTTCTCTATAAAAGCCAGATTGTGAAGATTTGGGGCTGTGTAAGCCTTTAGGTCTCTGATGCCACCACTCAGCCCAGCAGATCCAGCGTGAAAATGGCCCCTGACAACACACAGGTGAAGGGGTGTGGCTGACTGCTAATGCAATCCTATTTGCAAGGAGGCCGCGGGCTGGATCTGGCCTGGGGACAGTGGTTTTCCAACTCCTGCTCTAGAATGTCACCTGCCTCCATGGGGCTGAGCGCCCCAGCCCACCTCCCAACCTGAAGGTTCCCTGGGCCAGGATTCTCTTACCTTCCGGGCCAACCAGAACCGTGGTCAGACAGAGGACATCCCCCACCACCACCGCTCCGGACAGCTCTGGGGAGATGGCCTGAAGGACGGGCAGTGGGACGAAGTCGGAGAGGCCCCCCTGCTCCGCGTCCCAGGCTCTGAGCAGCGTTAGGCCCACGCTGACGGTGCGGACCACGCAGGTGTTGTTGGCGGCGCCCTTCCCGATCTGCACAAACTCGTCCCTGTGCACAGGAGACATGGGCTCAGCCTCAGGAGGAGGTCCTGGCTCCAGGGAAGAGCCGGTGGAGGTCCCCGGCCAGGCGATGGTCCTACTTTCTGTGCCTAAATGTCACTGCTCCAGGTGGAGACCTGCAGGCCACCCCAACCGGACTCATCCATCACCCAGGACAACCCCAGGCCCAGCCAGGACAGCTGGGTCAGTATCCCCATGTCTCGAGGGGAGGCCAAGGCCCAGAGGAAGGTGATGTGCCCAATACTCCAAGCCCCTCGAGCAAGGAACCTGGACACGTGGGAAGTTCCCTCTGGTATCACCGGGACAAATGACAAGGCTCCTGCCTGCTCCTTCATCTGCTGAGCGGGGCTGACAGCATACCCACGATGCAGGCTTGACAACCCTGCCAGCAGCTGCAAGGCGCTGAGCAGCCCCAGTGGGAAGGAGGGCAGGCTGGGCTGGGGGGGGGCAGGGGGCGGGGTCTCTGCTTCCCAGCCTCCCTCCATCACGCCTGAGCCCTGACCTATCTCTTAAGAGACAGATGCTTCTGCCACGGGGGTGGCTTCTGCAGAGATGAGGAAGAGCTGGGACGAGGCTCTGTTCCAACCTGGGCAGCAGACCCCCTGCTGTGCGCACGCAGCACCACAGTTTGCCAGAGGCCCTCATAACCACAGCTTCAGTGGGTGGCCTGGGGATTGAGCCACATTCCCCAGGTGACAGGCCAGCAGACAGAGGCCTGGAGGGGTGATGGTGACCTGCCCGAGCTCATGGGCCCCACAAAAGGGAAGAGCCAGGCTTGAACCAGGCCCGACCCCAGACTCTGCTCTTCCACCATGCCCACGCCAGTGCCCGCCTGCTGCAGGCCTGGGGAGGCCCAGGTACAAGGGTCTCCAGCACCAAGATGCAAACCTGTCCCCAGAGAGGCCTTTCTGGAGCCCCAAGCCCTCTCCTGGGTCTGAGGCTTCCTCTCTCCTCTTAGCAGGGTCTACACCCCCTGGGATAGTGGTTCTCAACCTTCAGAGTCACTTGAAGGCCTTGTTAAAACAGACCGTCAGGCCCGTGAATGTGCATTCCTAAGGGTTCCCAGATGGTGGTGGTGATGCTGGTCTGGGGTCCAGCGCTTGCAGACTCAGATGTCTCATCAGGTCCAGCCTAAGGCTATGACTCTTCCTGGCTCTGGAGACCACCCCACCCTCACCTTAGGCCTGAGGCTGCGGTTACATTTCAGAAGAGTCAGTCAAAAAGAAATGCCCTCGGAACCGATGGGACCTGGTATTCAAACCCCACTTCCTGGCTGTGTGGCCCTGGACAAGTGGCTTGACCTCTCTGGGTCTCTACAATTGGGTGACAGCGAGGAGTCAGACGGCATGCAGAAGAGTATGTACACAGCGGACGGCCGGGCTCCCTCCTCGCCAGTGCCTGCGCATTGGAAGCCTTCTCTGACCAGCTTTTGGAGACGGTGTGACTGATGCTTTGCATCCACAGACTGCACGGCCAGGCCAGCAGCCAGAGGTGTCTGTGTCTCCCCATAGCCCAGCTTTCCCGGGGTGCACAAAAGTCTTATTACACACCTTCCAACCACAGAATGTTTCTGCATTTTGCTTCCTGCTATTAAGGGTCATACGTGCTGAATGATTTCATGCCACATGGTAATAAAACCTCTTGGCCATGCCTCCCTCGCTGCAGCCCCCGGGCTGAGCCCGGCGTGTCCCCCTGTGGCCCTGCTGGTGTGGGGGCACCCCTGCTCTGGGAAACCGTAGGTAACAAACTTCTTTCGGTGGCGCTGGCCTCTTAGTCACCTGCGGATCTGGGCGCGGTGGAGACGACCTCCTGGGGAATGAGGGCACTTATGTCCTACCTGTTAGTTGCAAAGTTAAGGACGGAATTGTGAGCGTGGAAAACGTCTCCGGAGTTGTCATGGAAGTGGACGGTAAAAGTCACAGTCACTCCCAGGGGCAGGGCAGTCAGAGCCTCCTTGTTCTGGGTGTGCAGGGCGGGGCCCATGGAGATCCTCAGGTAGGAAACAGGGGATACCTGGGGACAGCAGGCAGGTGTGGTGACAACTGTGCCAGAAACAGCTCCCCGAAGGGCCCTCTCCTGAGGAGCCTGCCCCAGCCAGCCCCCATCCCAGGAGGCGTTGAGGGGGTGGGGGGGGGGCATGGAAAGAGCGATTGTCCCAGCCCTCTTACATGGTCCCACCTCCCCAAACAGTGGCTGGCTCACTCTGAGGAAACCTGACCCACAAGAGTCAAAATCCATGACTGTGAAAAATTAGATCATTATTCATGTTGCAAAAATATCCCCTGGGCTTTGACGGCTCAGTCTCTTTAGAGGACCTGGCTCTCCGGGCATTTAAAGGAGAAACAATATCTGTGCGGTGGCAGGGGCGCACTGCCCGGAGCCCCGCACCCCCAGACGTGCCTGGAACAGGTGCTCCCAGGAGAGGGGAGTGGGAATAGGGGGGCAGGTGGCTTTCAGGAGCTCAGGAGCCTGAGTTCCTTGGACAGCAGCCCTGGTCTTCTGACTCCAGGTAACATCCGTCCTGGCCAAAGAGCCGGCCCCCAAAAGACCCAGTTTCTTTGACAAAGATCAATGGTGAGGGACTGGCACACAGCTGTTGCTCAATGCATGTTTGCTGGCACAGGATGAGTAGTTGGTCACCGTCACTTACTTGAAAACTAGGGTGGAGGGTTCCCTGCTGGATACCCACCTTGAAACAAAGAGATGTTAACAAGCAAACAGGCCTACGACCCAAGCAAAATCTAAGTATTAAAGTGGTCGTGTGTTCCATCCCCGAGGATTAGAAAGCGGCTGTGATGACACGTGTGAAGAAAATTCTGTTCAGGATAAACCCCAGGGCTTCACCCAGGAACGCCCAAGGATAAAGTCCTGTCACTAAGGAGCCCAGGATGGCAGGAGGACACGGGAGGCAAACCCGGGCCAGGCCGACGTAGGCTGGAACCCAGACCCTGCCCTCAATCACTGCGTGACCTTGAGCAATTCATTTCCACCGAGTCTCAGTTCCCTTGCCTGTGGGATGGGTCACCTTCTTCTCTAAGGAGCCATCTGCAGTGTGATGGTTTCTGGGTCAGGACCCAGCACACACATGCAATACTCTTGGGGGCCTGCCAGGTGCAGGCACTGCTGGCCGCTCAGGACACCAGGGTGCCAGTCCCAGCAAACCACAGACCTTTCTGGCCTCAGTGCCCCCATCTAAGAAACGAGGTCCTTGCCATCAACCCTCTTCGGGGGTCTTTGGCTCTGACAGCCGCAAGATGCTGTACCTTCTTACCTGGATCCTTAAATAAACTCTTACATATGATTTCTCGGCCAGAAGGTGAGTATAATTCACCTGCACACCTGCGAGGGTTTTAGTGCTTTTATTACTCTAAAAAGGAGGCAGATCCTACCTTGACAGCCACGATGATGGTCTGGTTGGCCCCGAAAGCCTCTTGGGCTGTCACTTCGACTGTGGACGTCCCAATCAAGGACCCCGACACCAGGAAGCCCTTCTCGTCAATGTGTACAACAGGTACCTTCTCAGGCCCATCCAGGATGCGGTAGCTCAGAGAGGCGGCACCATCCCTTCGGGGAACAAAACAGACCTGTGCTCACAGAGGCCGAGGGGACCGGGCTTCGGGGGGGTCCCGCTGCCCACACGAGAAAAATAGGCTGCATCTCGACCCCACTGTGAATCGGGACCACGTGCAGCAGCCCCGTCAGGTCATCAGGTTGCTGGTGGGAAACCTAATTTGGAAAATCAAGGATTCCAGAGAGAGCTGCACCTTTGTGGCCAGCAGATGGGAAGGGAGGGCGTAAGAGCCGAGGGTCCCATCAGCTGCACGGACGCTTGCTGTAAAAAAATTGTTCTGTTTGCTGCAATAAGGCAGCTGGCACAGCGGAAACAGGACGGGGCTCTAGGCTGGATGGAACCCAAAGGCAGTCCTCACAGCCTGCAGAGTGCCTTTAGGCACAAGCACCCCCTCTCTCAGCCTTGGTTTGCTCTCCTGTGAGATGGGAGCAATAGCCTGCCCTGTCCTATTTCCCAGGGCAGCTACGGGAAAAAACGGGCCACTAAGAATGTGGTTTGGAAAACTACTGATAAGATGCACTGCATAGATGACAAATTATGCAGTATTTTGTGCTCTTTTACATATTCATTGATGTTGTAAAGAAAGAGGAAAGGAAAGCCTCCCAGGCCCCCCACCCCCCACCCTCTCTCTATGCTGCAGTCCCACAGACCTCTGCTGATGACTTTAAGGAAATGTCACTGCCTCTGCTTCAAATTTCTCCTCCCTCACCGACCCCCTCCTCTTCACCTGCCAAACATCTATGCCTCCTGTGAGACCCAGCTCCAGCACGTCCATCGGGGCCATGCCCCCACCCTGCCACCGACATGAGGGCCCTTCTCTGCAGTGTAACTTCATCACGACACTTCATTCGTCACAGCCCTTCTCATGCTACACCCCCTCCTCTCCATTAAACTTCTCAAGGGCTCAGCTGTCATCCACCTCTGTTCCAGAGCCTGGCTTGGAGCCAGGCCGTGACACTTTGGGCTACATGCCCAGTGCGTGCACACATTGTCTTTCCAAGGGTCCTTACGGTGCCCAACCTTGCATTTGCAGTTCACGCGCCAGGCATCGCCACCCAAACCATCACCTTAGAATGCCAATCAAGTCAGGTTTGTGGACAGGCTTCAAAACCTGCTTCTCAGGGTTCATGGGCATCCCCCGCCCTGCTCCTGAACTGGGAGGGGCCCAGATGAGATCTGCATTTTCACCCCCACCCCAGGTCATATGCACCCCTCTTCCCAAACGTGCCCCAGCTCCAAGACTACACTTTGAGCAGTAAGTCTTGAAGACACAGGGGCCTTTGAAAACTTGAATACCTCCAACACTGGCACTTTCCCTCTGTGACGTGTCAGATTTCTGCAGGAAGCATTAGAGGCCCTGGGCTACAGGGAGAAGAGGGACATGATGCGGACAGCAGGGACATCCTTGGGGACAAGGAGGAGGGAGAGGCTGCCCCTGTTCTTAGCACCACCCGGAGGGAGGCGCAGCTCTCCTGGAGCCCCCACGGCTCCTGACAACTTGATGAACGAGCCTTTGGGTGTGAGCGCCTCGCTGAGTCACGCACCTGTTTGTCTGGAGCTTTATAAATGAGTTGGGCGACATCAACACGTGTTCTGCTTCTATTTCAGGGTTCAACAGCCGCAGCTTTTCAAACACCTGGAACAGAGGGCGAGTTTTCTTCCAGCATCTCCCAGTGTCAGGAGCTGGGATGGGACGGCAAGGGCTGACTTTAAGAGGCCAAGGGCGTGAGGAGGAGAGGCAGCAGGTGCGTGTGGGTGAGGACCCGCCCCCCACTGCCGAGCTCTCGGAGTGGGTGTGGAAGGGGGCGCACAGGGTGAGGGTCCGGGTTCTGCTTGGTGACCGCTGCCGGAACTGAGCCTGGAGAGAGCTCTGAATTCCCCTTCTTTCAGCAAGAAGTGCTCTCCTCGTGTGACCATGCCAGGGCCACCCTGTGCCACACTCGGGCCAGGCCCTGACAAGATCAGCACAAAACCAGGGCACCAACTGACCTCGGGCCAGCAGCCGAGAAACCTGATGATGGCAGACGGACACTGATGGTGCCACAGAAGCTGCCCTTCCCTGGGACCCCAGATCGCTCTCTGCACGCATCCTGAAGCACCCACCATCCTTCCAAGTCCATTCTGCAAGGACCCTCAGGGCTGTGGACAGACTTGGCATCCAGCCTGGAGGCCGAGCACAGCTTCAGGCGCCCCCCCACCCCGCCCCAGGTTTTGATCTGACTGGATCAGCTGGTCACTTCTAAGGGCCTGTGGCTAAAATTATCTGAACTGATGGGTGATTTTCCAGGAGGAAATCAGCCCGACTTCCCTCTGTCCCAGCACCACTATGCTCTGACCTCATACTCAAGTTCAACTTCCTCCTCTGCAAAAAGGGTCTAAAAGAAATCATCCTTGCCACACTTGTCTCTCGGAGCTGGGGCATGCGTGTGACACATGAGCGGCAGTGTTTCCTAATCGTGCCCTGGGCCTGGCCTTTGTGGGCTGGACCGGGTGCTAGGGTCAGGAGAGTCCTTCCACCAGGCAGGCGGCATCCAGAGTGAAGCTGCCTCACTGATTTCCATTCAGACGCATGCATTGCGCAGGAAATACACACAGAGGCAGGTCCCCTCCCTCTGTTCCAAGGCATGTACCTCCGTGGACCCTCCTGAGACGGGGGTACAAGAGCGGTTCTCCTCTCCTGTCAGCGTGACTGGAAGGAAAGCACTGGTACCCACATCACGTGAGTGGCCTCGGCACTGGGGAGACTCTGGGGGGGCTGTGAAAGTGGGGGGCACAGCTACTTCCCCCCTTCTGCGCGTATGGCCATGGGGTGTCACACCATGTCCACGGGACCAGCGGCACACCAGACTTTCAGACAGAACCTTCCTCTTCTTAAATGTTGGCACAAATACAAATTGTTTCAAAGTAATGAGTGAGGGAAATAAAACACCTTTGCAGGCTGAATCCGGGGTCTCTAAATTTCTGATTGTACTCAAAACCCATCCGCTGTCAGCCAGGGAAACCAAGGCACAGAGGTGGTAAGTGACACAACCGAGGTCACAGAATTGGGAAGTCGCAAAGCCCTGGCTTTAATTCTATGGGAGGTGTCAGAAATTTCTTCATTTTGTATTTAGCTGGGAAGAACATGGATTCGTGTGTGTACATGTCTGTGTTTGTGTGTGTACGTGTGCACGTCTGTGTGTATATGTCCCTGTGTGCGTCTGTGCGCCACCTGCATATGTATGTCTGTGTGTGTGCCTGTGTGCACGCGCGCGGCCCTGCAAGCAGGGGCGAGGAGGTTGACAGACGGGCATTCCTCTCTTAGAAATCCACTTCTTGACCGCGAGTGGGATGTGTGCTTAGAAGTGGTTAGTTTCTTCCTGAGGAAGGGCTTGAACCTGCTTCTTTTCTCATGATATTCAGGGACTGCTCTCAGTTTTTCTTTGCAACTTAGGGGGATCCGACATTAGAGTCCCCGGTGAGCAGAACTGGGTCCCTGAAGCTAAAAATGCTCTTCAGAGGCAACTTGTCCCCTCCTTGCTTTCACAGAGGGGCCAGGAGGAGGAGGGAGGTAGAGATCGGGGGTCAAGCCCTTGGGGGGACAGGGGGCGGGCAGTAGCTGGGCTCTAGTCCTGCCCACCGTGCCCTCGTGGGGTTCTGAGCAGGTCACCTCCATCTGTGAACAATGGGTAGCACCCTTGATATCTCAGGACCCTCCTGTCCATTCACTGGGCCCTACAGGGGCTTCACCCCTAGGGCTGCAGGCTTCACAGGAGTCGGCCAGGACATGGCGAGAGCACGGCTGCCTGTTGAGTGCCCCAGAGTGCTTGTGAAATATACAGTCAATTAAATGAATGCCCAGCTCAGCTGACATTCCATCCTCCTCCTCCCAGAAGGCACCTGACTCTAACCATCTGCTATTCTAGGAGCACATCAAACTGTTTCAGACCTTCAGGCCTTTGCACGTGCAACACTGTCCACCCACCTGGCCGTCAGGCCCGCCCACCCTAAAGGGCCACTCCTTCTGTGAAGCCCTGGGTTGCCCCATCTCTGGGCTCCCACATTACCTCAACCCACCAGTCCAGACCCCTGCCATGTTTGTCACATCCCCCTGCAGGCTGAGAGCCCCTCAGGGCTTCAGCCCCCAGCCCCCGACATGTGCCACATGGCCCTGGAGGACCAGGGACGCTGCGCTGGGTTTACCCTCCCACTAATTGTGGTTTCTGCCCACCTGGCTTTTACCTGGATTTGGATCTCGTCAGAGAGTTCTTTGGCGAGGCCCAGCAGCTGCCCAGCTGTGGGGTCCAGAGCCTTGACCACTACCCTCAGGCCAGTGCGGCCCTTGGCCCGGCCGTGCACGTTCATGGCAAAGTTGTACTGGGACGGAAGCCGGAGTGACGCCTGTGACAGATACCAAACATGTTCTCACGGACAGCCTGGGGCCCCAGCTCCCCCACAGGGCAGAGCAAGGCAGGAGCTGTCTGCTCTCACACCACTGCCTTCCTGCCCTGGTCAGGGCTGGCTAACCCAGGGGCCACAGCCTGCAGTCACTCCAGCATGAGCGCAGGGCACCTCACATTGCAATTCACGGGTACCTATTGAAGATGTTGGGGTAACAACACCAGGTAGCATTCTCATGCAGGACTTGTCAGAGCCTTAACTGTGTGGGGGTCTGTACGAATTACCAAGACACTAGGCTCAGGTGTTTCCCCACAGCGCCCCAGTTATGGGATATCTGTGAATAAGTCACGTGCCAGAGTACCACAGGAACAGTCTGGGGAAATTCACCCCCACCCCCGCACTGGGGAGCAGATTCTGACCGCACTGGGTGGAATGGGGGAGGTACTCATTCTGCACCAGACGAGCTTCAGGCAGCCTCTAGGAGACACCATCCTGTGCCCCAACCCTCCACAGGGCCCTATCCCCACAAGAAAGCTCCTAAACCAAGCACACACAGGTCCAGCATGTGCAAGGCCCACCCAGGTTGTAGCCTGCAGCCCAGGCCCACAGCCCCACTGGCTGGGTGACCCCAAGCATGTCACCCAATGCATGGGCTCCAGCTCAGACCTAGGGAGGGGCCAGGGACCCCCCCAGGAGGCCTAGGGAGAAGTAGGTTGGGCCCTGGGATAAACCTGAAGAAAATCCCAGGGCTTCCAGGCATCATCTCAGAAAGGTGGTCAGAAAAAACAGACTGGGGACCTCGACCAAGACCCTGTGACATGCTGTGGCTTCCCCACCAGGCTGTCATTCTTGCTGCCTTCCAGTGGCAGACAACCTCTAAGACTGTCCGCTGTGGCCGGTCAGCAAGAATGTGCTTAAAAAGAAAAGGCTGCAGCCTGCCCTGGGGAACCGGGAGAAGGGGAGCTGGGAGGCCGTGATCCTGGACACAGCAGGACTGCGGGCTGGGGGGACGCTGGGGGATGGACAGCATGGCTGCAGATCTGGGAGGAGATGGTGAGCCTCGAGGGGCAGGAAGCCTGGGTGTGAGGTGCAGACCTCATGGGCAGAGACGAGGGGAGAAACCTCTGGCCCTGACGCCGCCTGGGATGGAGGGTGTGGGGCTCAGGGGAAGTGGGTACCTCATGGTGCCGCCCCCAGATGTCCAGGATATCTCGCTTGGTGACAGACCAGTGGAAGGTCAGGCCCGGTACAGCATTGCCAAAGGAGAAAGGGTTCTGGTTGTTGGTGATCCCGGTGACATAGACAGGCATCTGTGGGGAAAAGCAGGCCTGTGACCCCCGGAGACCCGCAGTCAGAGACCCCCTGGATGCCTGGGGCACCGCCTGGACTGCCTCTCCACTGCCCGGCACGTCCCCGTCTCTGAGGGGCAACAGGAGCCGGTTGTCCCCTAACCAAGGGCAAGCGCGGCACAGGTCGGCAGAGGGGGTCCGATGAAGCAGCAGAAGACAGTGCCAGCCCCTCCCTCCAGTCCCTCTGAGGCCTTGGCTGAGACCCTACACCTGAAACGACCACCTAGAGCTCTGGCTGCAACTCCCCACTCAGTCTGCTCCCCGCTTTCCCAGGTTAGTGGGGCCCCCTGATCATGAGGGGTGGGCCTGGGTGGATCCAGTCTCCTACATGCAGCAAAAGGCAGGGCCCGACTCTGCCGGGCTGCGAGTTGGCACCCAGTCCCCCGAGTATGAGCCGGGGACCTCGGCTGGCCCCTAAGCCTGCCAGGTGATAGGGTGATAGGGAGGTGCCAAGTACCTAGCGGGGCTGTTATGCACACTGCGCCAAGCAACACACAGAAAGCACTTAGGAGAGGATGCGTACATGAACATTCCCTCCTTGAGGGCCCAGGCACTATCCTGGGTGTGGGGAGGTGACAGACGGTGCAGGCACAGGCATCACAGGCACAGAAGGAGAGAATAACAGGGAACCTGTGCTCTGGGCAGGAGAGCAGGAAGTGAAGGCCCTGCAGGGAAACAGGGTTAAGCAGGGGCAGGGGGTGGAGACTGATCCAGCAGAGGGAACAGCATCCTAGGAGCAGCGTCCTGGCAGCAGCCCCAAGCCCATGCTCAGTCAGAACTCAGAGCCTGACACCTGGCAAGAGGCCGCCCAGAGAGCACGGGAGAGGGGGCTGGGGGCTCCAGAGGTTCCCGCCTCACCTGGGTTCCGGTCCTCATGCGGGTGATGGGGGCGCGGATCCTTACTGCCTGGAGATGCAGCACCTCCACCTCTACGAGATCCTAGGAAAAGGGCTTGAGGGCTCAGGCTGGCTGAGGAGGGGGGCCCCTTCAAGGAAGAGGGCTCCTGCCGAGGCCAGCTCAGGGTTACGCGAGAAAGCACTTGTGACTCCCCTCCAGGAGGCCTGGTTCTGTGGGTGGCTCGTCCCCCGTGGACCTGGCCGTTGCCTCTCCCCTGCCTCAGGGGGTGCCAGTCCGGGCCCCTGAGCCTACAGACCTGTCCAATCCGGATGCACTTTGGGGACTTGTGGACACTGGACCAGGGATTTTACTTTGCTAGGCTGGGATGCCCTCACAGGATAGGTCTCCAGACCAACCCAACCCCAAATGCAGTCTGTCTCTAACTTAGCACGGTACAGGGACAAAGGTAGGAACCAGGTGGAGTGTGATTAGAACAGACCTTACACCCTCCCTTATTCTGAACACTATACTCCTATTAATCTGGCCAAAAACTAACTTTACTGGCTTTCTCGTACTGCCGCTGACTCTTGCTGAACTTAGGCTACTAAAACCCTCATGCACTCATGTGAGCCCACCTCCTGTGCCTTGTGATCTGCGCTAACCCTGGCACATAGTAGGTGCTCAATAAGCATCTGTTCCCTTCCTTCCCTTCATCCTTCTCACTGCTCAGCCTCCTCCTGGCGGTCCTGGATTACCCTCTGGCCTTGGGAGCTGATTTTCAGGGCAATCTGGATTGGAGAGATGGAACTGTGAGCTTCTGACCAGAGTCGCATAACTTCATGGACACACGGATCTCAAGGCCCCAGGCTGAGCCCCTGCCTGCCTTGGCTCAAGGAGACACCTTTCAGATGGAGCTGGTGGTGCCGCCTCTCCATCTGCCAGGGGCGCCAGGGCCTGCCCTGGGCCCTCCCCGAGCCTGCCAGATGGGAGAGGCGGGGAGAGGTGGCCCAGCAAGATCAGCCAGTAGGGGAGCAGTGGCCAGGAGGGACTCCATGGCTGTGTCCCTGGAGCCAAATTTCTAGCCAGCTGCCGTTTCAGCCACGTGCAAGAGAAAAGTGAGCTGTTTCTGAGGCTGCAGCCCTTTCTTTCAAGAGAAGCAAAGCAAGGTCTCCTTGGTCTGTAACTTTGGAGAGGGAAAAGGAGCAAATCAGTGAACTCAGTGTCGGAACAAAGTCAGGCCGCCTCCCCAGGGCAGCGCAGCGGGCATTCCCCGGTAGATGTGCTCAGATGCTCCCAACTCAGCAGCGCTCCTGGACCGCTCTCAGGGGCCCAGTCCTGGATGAGCAACGGGATGGCCAGACTCTAAAAGCTTCCTGCCCACAGTCGTACCACACAGAACAAAACATCCTTCTTAGAGCCAGGGCTCCGGCCTGGACTGACCACCAAGCAGGTGCTCCAGCAAGTTAGCGCCGGCCAAGGACGTGGGGTGGAATCCAGACACCCAGAGCCCTGCCCACGCTCTGGGCCACGCTCTGCCCAGAGGTCCAAAGGGGTGCCCACCCGGGAAAAGAAGGAAATGCTCAGACTGAGAGACACCCCCTTCCTCCTGCTTGCAGTCAGCGCCACCACTGTGGGACTGGGGGCCCTCCTGGGAGAGGGCTCCCCTGACTCGGCCCCTAGAAACCCTGCTGACCCGGGGCAGCGGTTAGGAAATGGCCCCTGCTCCAGCCTGGAGCCTTGGGCGGTCACATGACCTCTAACTGAGCAAAGATACTAGCAGATGACTCAGGTTGTCTTTTTCTCCAGGAAATATAAATCCAGGTCTGAAATACTACCGGTGTCCAATTATCCTTATTCAAGGCAGCCAAGCCAACACATGCCTCCAAAAATACACACCCATATCCAGTATGCCAGAGCCACGGCACCCCATCTCTTCTAAGACAGCAGCTCCAAGCCCTGCCTGACATGAACGAACTAAAGGGGAACGGCTCTAAAGTCAGCAACGCTAGGCCAGGTCCGAGGACGGCCTCGTGGTGGCCATGGGATCACCCCTTGGGCCCACCATCCGCACCCTGGGTGGAGCGGAGCATGCGAGGACGCACGGAGGCACACGTAGAGTGGAGACGGGCACCGTCACCCTACGCTGGGATGTCCCCAGGGCGGGGGCCTCGGCCTGGATGGAGAAGGGCAAGCTTCGGGGTGTGAGCACGGGGTGTGAGCACCCAGTGGCTGGGGCAGGCAACAGGCAGGGCCTTCAGACTCAGAGGGCATAAGCAAGACCCGCGGAGAGGCGTGGTCCCCGCAGCAGGGCCCAGGCCCTCCCGTCATGGTGGACCAGCCCCAGCAGCCACCTGGGGAGCAGCGCCCCATCGCAGGAGGGCTGGTGTCGGGGGACTCAGAAGGCACCCGTGCCCAGTGCAGCCCACATGGTTACCTGTGACACCATGACAAGCTTGCCGGTCTCAGCGTCCACGGCCTGCACGACCCCTGACACCGTGCCATTGCCCACGGCAAGCCCCCGCACCAGCCCGGCACCAGTCACCACTGCGACGCTCTCATTGCTGACGGCGAAGAGGATGTTGGACTGCGGCTGGGGGCCGCCCTCGGAGGTGATCTTTTGGGAGAAGCAGCAGACGGTCAGTCCGCAGCCCACCCTCACGGGCAAGGGCACCAACACCCTAGAACACCCCTCCTCATCTCCTGAAGCCTAGGGCAGGGGTGCGGCCAGCTGTGGCCGTGGGTGGGGGTGGGGCAAGGACTCAGCCTGTGGCCCCAATGATCAGCGTCGCCTTACCTGCATCGTGGCCCCAATGATCAGCGTCACCTTCCTGGGTATCAACCTAAATGGGGGAAAGACCTGGGTGTGGAGACACAAGAGAGAAAGGGGCTTGTTGTGCTCCAAGCTCACACAGCTGAGCAGAGTCACATTTAATTCCAGGCAAGGGAGACGGTGCACAGACGTCACTCCTCTGATGAAGGCCGGGGGTCGCAGCCGACTCTGGGAAAGCCCGCTCGGCCCCTACGAGACCTTGTCACACTGCCAGGTCCGGGGTCTGGGTTCTCGGGGGGTTCTCATCCTCTACGGTTGGGGACGGACCTGCTCCCCAGCCTGCCCCGTACCCGTGGTCAGAGGTGGGGTCCGGCGATGTGTTTTAATCAGTCTCCACGAGATCCTGGCACGTGTCAAAGTGTCCAACCTGCCACCTCTGAGATATCCTATCTCCTCTTGGAAGGCTGCCTCTTTCACAAAATGTCTCCAGATTCTATGGACAGATTGCCTTAGAAGAGTTCTCTACCTGCAGTGGCCTCAGCATTTTCTGGATGAAGAAGGCAGGGAGCGAGGGGCAGGGATGAGGACCCCCCAAGTCTGTAACAGAGCCAAGCCCCTGCGTCCTCCTCCTGTACCTCCATGGTCCCCACTTTGTCCAAAGACGTGCCACCCGGCCGAGAGCTGCTCCATGCGTAAGGACTAGTCTCCATAGGACTATGCAGTTTATAGGCAGAAATGACCTCCCACCAGAAGAAGCAGGTGCACTTCACCTAGAAACACAGCCTGCATCCCCCGACATGAAGCCCACCAGCCCGAGGGGCTGAGACTGCAGGGGACGCGGCAGCAACAGTCTAGTGCTGCCGCTGAAGGATAAACTAGGACATGACCTCTTGGCCAGGGCAGGGTCGCCCCTGTGACTGTGGGGCTCCTGTCAAAACCCAAAGCCATGGAGGCACAAGTCACATGCTGAGACAGAGCTGAGGACCCAGAGGCCCCTCATCTGGGAACTGCCCCAGGAGCTCCAGCGAGGAGCCCCGACTCCCAAGGCCCTGACTGACAGCATGTGCTTCTACACACGGGCCCACATCACCTGCAGCTCCTACCCAGCCACCGCTTTTCTGTCCTTCAAGGGTTTAAGGAATGTTCTACCACCCCTGGCATGTGACAGGTCCTATGAGCCACACTGTGAGCCCGTGTCCCAGAGAGTAAAGTGGCCCAGCCCCTCCCTCCCGTCCCCCAGCTCCCCGGGGCCAGTGAAGGCCCCCTTTCAATTAGAGGACACCAGGGAAGAGTGTATCACGGCCCCTCCAGGTGGCTTCCTGGGCCGCCCCCCAAACTCCCAGTCTGTCGCAGGAAAGCCATATGTCCCCCGCCCCGACATGCAACAGGGCTAGGCTGGTCCCACCAGGCGTGAAGAGGAACAGCTTTACCTCAATCTGCTGTGGGGCCGAGTTGATTCTCTGCCCGGCTTTATCGGTCACGGATGCAGTGAGGCTGGTCTGCCCAATGGCCATGCCGTGGACTCGGAACGAGGCGGTGTAGTCGTCCGGGGCCTCGTCAAGGGCCCTGAAACAGAGCGAGGGGCTGGGACTTCTCCACAAGACAGACCCGTGGCTGCTGCCCCCAGATGCCCTCCTCCGACCCCTGACCCCAGAGGGGACTCACACCAACGTGACAATCTGGGAGGCTGCCCGGAGCTTGAGGTCCATGAAGGCCAAGTACTTGGCCAGGAAAGGCTTCTTGTGAAAGTCCAGGACGCGGACATATGCCTTGACCGTCTTCCCAATCTCCACCTACACGGCAGGGGACAGAGACTCGGGGCTGGCCTTTGAATGACCAGCCCAACAACTGCGGTACCCACGGCTGTCTGCAAAAGCATCAGCAGCCTCAGACCCACAGACCCAGGCTGACCTCCAGCCCATCAGTGAAAGAAAACCAACCAAGTGCTTTCTGTATCCAAGGGGGCTTTGGCAACACTTAGATGCTCACATGACACATCCCACTCTGAAAGCACTAACAATTGGGGGTATAGGATTAACAAATACATGTGACTACGCAGAAAATACATAAACACCAAGGATTTACTATGTAGCGGAGGGAACTCTATTCAGCATCTTGTAATAACGTGTAATGGGAAAGAAGCTGAAAAAGAATATAATTATATGCATATAACTGAATCACTTTGCTCTACACCAGAACTAACACACTGTAAATCAACTATGCTGCAATAAAGAACTAACAATCTAGTTAGAGATAGTCCACAGCTTAGAAGAGCAATAGGCATACAGTAGGGGTTTAATAAGTGTTCACCGACCCAGCAGTTCACAGCTGGCAGCACAGAATACGCACAGTGAGAACTTGGGAAACGCTTCGTGAAAGAACTGAAGTCTGGAAGCGAAACACCAGTGGAAATATCTGCGGCTAAGAGAACACTGAATTCTGAGTTGCCTAAGCTGCTTGAATGTCCTGCCCCCCTTTAATCGGCAACCACTATCTCCCCCCAGGAATACAGGACCCCGAGAGCATGCTTTGCTGGCCTCGCTGCAGTTATTTCGGGTATTAGGAGTCATAAAAATCTCTCTTGACATTATAGAAAAGCCTAGCTCTATTATGTACTCATTTGGCAAAAGCACTTGGCACTAGTTCATTTCGTTCGTTTGCCACTGAAATTCTTGAGAATCTAAAACCTATATCCTGGGGAGAAAATTCACTTTAAGCAAGGTGTGTGCCGGGCTGGTTAGTGACCCGCACCAGCCAAAGGACAGGAGTTCCCAAGCCGGGGCTAACATGGGGACTGTGGGCAGTGGGATTGACAGCCAGGTTTTACTGGTGTCAGCTGGGATGAAGATATACGCCTTGGAAGCTGCTCTGCACCACGCCCAGAACGCGGGGTGTGGCTGCGCTGCGAGCTGCAGGGAACCTGAGGGAGACACCCCCCAGGCCCTCTGTCTCCCAGCTTCTGTGCATCAGGGAGCTGACACTGACCTTGTCCACCACGCGGATGTACAGCTCCTGAATGTCCGAGACGTAAATGGCAGCCTTTGCTGGGGCCGGGAAGGTGAGGCACAAGTCGTGGATCATGATGGTCGTGGTGCCCGGGAGCAGCGGGTGCACCTGCAAGGCCGGAGGCGGGTGCGGTTACACGGCTGCTCTCGGCAGCAGCCTATCGCCCATGGGACGCCATCTCCCAGAGACCCTGGGGCCAGGGCTGGGAAAGCCCTAACCCACGCATTGCCCTGCGCGCCCCTCATCATAAGCCAGGGGGTGGGCTTGGGATATAAAATGTTAGAGCTGGAATAGATTTTTGAGAGCATGTATTTAAATTTCACGCAATTTACAAAGAGAAGAAAACGGAAGCTGCTCCAAGGAGGGGAAACAGCAACTAGGAGGCGCAATGAGGAGCCACACTGAAGATTCCGGATCTCCTGTACAGGTCACCTGCCCCTGCAGCTCCCGTGACAGAAGCGCACCCCCAGGGTCTCCGGTGGAACTGCGCGCCCGGGGCCGGCAGCGTGTGAGGAGGCTGCGTCCCAGGAGGCGCTCTCACTGAGAGGCACTAGTCTGAACTCCCAGAACCTCAGAACCTGGGTCGGCTAGCAGGGGCAACGGGGTCTTCAGCACGAGCTCCCCGAGTCTCATCCACCTCCGCTGTGTCTGAAGCGGAGTCCTCGCAAAAGGTCCCGAGGGAATGCACCCATCCGAGCTCCTGTCCTCCAGTCCTTCACTGGCAAAGACCCCTTCTCTACCTCCTTCCAGAGATCGCAGCTTCAAAAGGTTCTCTCTCCCTAGACAACCTGCATCACAGTCATGCTCACACTCTGGAGGGACTCACACTAACATGTCATTTTGCTTAGACACGCATCTCCACTGGGTGATCCGGGAGGCAGACGGAGGTAAGTCAAACCTAGTGAGTGGGGCCCGCGGCTGCCTCCCATCGCTACCTGGCCCCGGCTGAGCTGCCTGCGGTTTGTGGTCTTGTATTCACGGGGGTGGATAAAGCCCACATGGCCCACCCTGGAGATCTGTGCTCCTCCTCCGCGTCCACCTGCTGGCTCCCAAGCACCCTCAGCCCCCAAGCACCCTCAGCCCCATTCGAGCCCCCGTCCTCCGCAAAGTCCCCCTCGATCTGGAAGTCTGGGACCTTCGCTCCTCTGCTCACTCCTGGTGCGGCTGCACCCTGTGCGCTCTTCCCACGGCCTCGGGACAGATCTCCCCGTGCGTCCTCCCCTCTGCAGCCTCGGCACCGAGCCCAGAGCCCGGCCCAGACTCGCCCCCAGCACCCCTGTGTAGAGCAGACTGAGCCCGGGGTCACAGCTCTGAGTTATGGGGTAACGGGAGGAGACCTGCACTTCTGCTCACTCAGCTCCAGTCCTGGCTTCGTCAGGATTCGGGCATTCGGAAAAAAGGCTGCACACTGCAGGGACCTTCTCTATCTGGGAAGTGCTGACTCTGGTCCGAGGACTTCAGTGGACATATGGGGACACCAGTCCATCCAGGGTGAGAACCCAGCCTTGAAGGGGGCAGCGGGGAGGGGACACAGTGCCGGAGCCCCCGGTTTAGGGCTCGTACCACACTCAGTCACTTTCCAGAGCCAGATGCCACCAGCAGCCAGAAAGGAACTGTGGCGGGGGGAGGGGCAGGGGGCTGGTGGGAAGAGGCAGGGGCGGAGACAGGCCCACGCTCACACTGAGTGGGGAAGGGAAGGCTGGCGGGGTGGCCAAGGCGAGAACTCTGCCAATAGCGCTGGGCTCGAGGGCACATCCACAGATGCAGGGTGCCCAGGGCACTCCATACAATGACCTGAGTCCCTTAATAAAGATCCTGGAGCAAGAAGCACGCTAGCACTCCTAGTGACGGCTGTGTGCTTTGAGCCACGGCCACGCCAGCCTGGTATTAAATATGCCCAGGGCTAGGGGCCAGGGCCACCAGGTCTCCAGTTTTATGGAGGACCAGTCACCTGCTTATTACACATCCTCCAGAGAGAACTGTTTTAAAAATCACAGAGACAAGTGAGAGCTTTTCTCTGGGAACGCAATTTCTGATCCTCCTACAAAAACTACCGCTGTCTGGAGTTGCATATCCGTCACGACAGAGAAACTATGCATTTGCTACACCAACTGGGGACAGACCAGGCAGAAGTGCAGGAGGGGCTTTCTCTTCTTCTCTCCTCCAGAAGTACCATTTCACACATTTTAAACAAAGACAAAAATAACTGTGAGGAAATCGATTCCTCTTCCCCTTGATTTCCCAGCGGCTGGACATCAAGCTGCCTTCCCGATGATGGAGCAGATGACAGCAGAGGGGCCGTGTCAGCTCCCTGGAGACCAACCGCTCTGGAGGAAGCAAGGGGATGTGCCGGCTGGCAGGTGACACAGAGGACCTGCCCCCACGCCCTGCCGGGCATGTGTCACACCTCCCGCTTCTCTGGGCTCCAGACCCACTTGCTTCTTGACAGATGTACAAGGAACTCGTGTGCAGGGGTGAAGTAAGCAAAGCCACACCCAGAATAAATTCTGGCTCCAAAATGGGGGCAGTGCCACCTGAGAGCTGAGGGGAAAGTCCTGCCCTGTCTTTGGACTCAGGGGATGCACTGTTGCTCACCAAGACACTATGCACAGCGCCAGAGGCAGCTCCGCTCGTGCTGTCCGCCTGTGCCCACCAGGCCCCAAGGTGCTGCCCCATCACCGCAGCTCCTCATTCCTGGGGCCCCATCACACTTCACACTTGTCCCTCGACAGGTGGCATTTGTACAAGAGGAAGGACTATGAGGGTACTGCCAAACATCGCCAGCACCATCGGCTTCTGTTTCCTGCGCGTGCCTGTCAGCGTCTGGTGGGGCCAGACCGTGAGAGGGCTGGGGCCATGCCCCCAGCAGACATCCTCCAGGTGGGGGACATTTGGGATCACGCAAAAATCACAGGCACTGAGATGACAATCCACCCGAGGGCCCAGCCAGCTCAGAGGCTTCCCACAGGGCCAGGCAAGGGACCAGTCCCTTTCTCCACCGTCCTTCTCAGGGAAAAAGTGGACACAGCTGAGTTCATGTGCCATCTCGAGGAACGACAACCCCCTTCCCAATGTGAATGTGACCATGAGCAGCCACCCGTCCTAGAACCCAAGAGATGGGCCAGCTCCTCAGAGCAGAGGCCTCGCCTGACTGCTCATGGCTGAACCCCCGGAGCCTGGACCAGGCCCAGCAGGGAACAGGGTGGAAGCATAAACGTGCACAGTAGGCACCTTCCCTGGCTCTTATAATCACATGGCTTCCGCCTGGAGGGCTTGTTTTGAAATGTAAAGCACTGGTGAGAAGAAAGAAACCCTGAGTTTAAATCAGGTAAACACTCCATGGGTCAGCTGGCCAAAAAGGAAAGAGAGGAGCCATGCAGAGGTCTGGGGCTGTGTGAGCAGAACCAGCCTGGCCCCACACAGCCTGGGGGCGCCCTGTGTGGGATAATCAGACCTACGGACATGGGTGAGCCCCAGGCTCCTTTCCAGATGCTTGGAAGCCCGACACACACAAAAACCCAGCAGTCATTTTTGCAGCTGAATGGGCATCGATAGGAAAGAGCGAACTGAAGAGCCGTTGTGGGCTTCCTTGTCTCCCTGATTAAGGGAAATGCGAATGCTGCTAATTAGCAGCTGGAAATGCCAAAGAAATGTGTAAATGTCCTTCAGAAACAGCCCTCCGAGAGAAGCTGCTAGGACCTGTCACAGGCTGTCAACACTTCCTGAAAAATCCTTCCCGCGCATGACAGAAAAGGCAGAGGGAACCAGAAGCCAGTTCCACCTGCAGCCACGGGTGAGGTGAGGGGACGCGGACACCTCAGGGGCCAAGGCACCTCCAGGATACCTTCTGGGCAAAAGCAAGCCCACGGGGCCTGCCACGTCCCACACTCAGTGCAGACATGTCCTGGGGTCGTGTCTGCCGTGGGGCACTCAGCACCACTCAGCAAGAGCCACGAAGGCTGAGACATGTGGGCAATGGCCAGTCTACAACCCGGGCAGAGAACCGCAGGGCCCTTTGGGACCATCTGTAAACTGGAGATATGACGGCTGCCTTGGCAGGGATAATCCTAGAGTCTGCCACCGATGGGGATTGTAACTATAGGACACTGTAGGACTGAGCAGAGGCTTAGGTCTGGGGAAACTTGACTCTGATGCCGAATTCCATCTTGAGTCTCAGCTTCTGTTTGAATGCCTCCAGAGACAGGGAGCTCACTACCTACAGCAGCCTAGTCCATCACAGACTTAGAAGCTCCTGTTCTTGGAGGAAGGGTCTCTCTCTGGCCACAGGTCCACCCTCAGGACTTATTCCAAATCCGTGGGGCAAGGTAAATGTGAGTAAAAGGGTGCCAATGTTTTGTTGGCACCTGGAACTTCCCTCTTCTGCATAACAGGGGAGCTGTTTTTCACCTCCAGAACCAAAGCAAAGCGAGCAGTTGGAATTATTCACAATTCGAGGTTTTCCCTTTAATGTGAAGGATTTGATGGTGAACACTCATGAGGAAGAGGAATGGCTGGGGAATTCTTCTTTCTTTTATAAAAGAAATAAAAATGCTGGCAAGGGCATCCTATGATCTCAAGCATCTACTGTGCCCAAGGTCCTTCTAACAACACACATCTGTTCACAGCTGCCAAGAGAAGGCTTTTTCCTGCTCTGATTTATGGCAATAAACCCAAGAGGTCCTGACACTTGCAACTGTGACTCTGAGAAAAACAGTAATGCCATGACGCGTTTCCTCCCCCTGCACAGAGCTGCACTGGGAGAGAGCACCTTCTCCACAAGACAGCTGACGACCAAGGTTGCTCACTGGAGGAAGGTAAGAAAACGTCACAGAAGCAAAGCAATGGAGTTCCCATCGTGGCTCAGCAGTTAACGAATCCGATTAGGAACCATGAGGCTGCGGGTTCGATCCTTGGCCTTGCTCAGTGGGTTAAGGATCTGGCGTTGCCGTGAGCTGTGGTGTAGGTTGCAGCCACGGCTCGGATCCCGTGTTGCTGTGGCTGTGGCGAAGGCCAGCAGCTACAGCTCCTGTTAGACCCCTAGCCTGGGAACCTCCATATGCCGCGGGTGCAGCTCTACATAAAAAGGCAAAAAGACAAAAACAAAAACAAAACAAAACAAAACAAAAAAACAAAAGCAAAGTAATGAAAGAACCAAATCATTCTGGAAAGATATATGCTACCAAAACTGACTCCAAAAGAAACAGACAACCTGAATAGTCCTGTGAGAGGTGAAAAGATTGAATTCATATCAAAAACTACCCACGAGGAAAGGCTGTGACCAGATGGCTTCATTGGTTAATTCCACCAAACATTCAAGAGTCACTGTTCCCTATTCTACACAAAGCTCTTCCAGAAGTTAGAAGAGGAAACACACTTAAGTCATTCCATGAGGCTGACTGGACCCTGATACCCAAGCCAGACAAAGAAATCACAGAAAAGAAAACCACAGACCAATATCTCTTACGGATAGAAATGTAAACACAAGAAAATACCAGCCAACTAAATCCTGTCACACGTAAAAAGAATTATATATCAGGTAGCATTTATCCCAGAATGCAAGGTTAATTTAATATCTGAAAGTCGATTAATGTAATCAAAACAATTGAATTAAAAAAAAAAGATTCACATTATTTCAAGAGACACAGAAAAAGCATTTGACAAAATCCAATACCTTTTGAATGTATGTGTGTATGTGTGTGTGCACGTGTGTAAGATCAGGGAGATGATTACTAAAGTTTTGCTTTTCTTGAGGTAATAAAAACATTCTAAAACTGACTTTGGTGATGGTTGTGTGTATCTATTAAAATAATAAAAGCCACTGAATTATGCACTTCGGATGAATTGTCTGGTATGTGAATTATACCTCAATAAAGCTGCTATTAAAAACAACCAGGAGTTCC
The DNA here is from genome assembly GCA_004024745.2 of Catagonus wagneri. Lineage (NCBI taxonomy): Eukaryota > Metazoa > Chordata > Mammalia > Artiodactyla > Tayassuidae > Catagonus > Catagonus wagneri. Next base: position 224,551 of record PVHT021183698.1, on the reverse strand, counting down.
CATCGTGGTTCAGTGGAAATGAATCCGACTGGGAACCATGAGGTTGCGGGTGTGATCCCTGGCCTCGCTCAGTGGGTTAAGGATCCAGTGTTGCCGTGAGCTGTGGTGTAGGTTAGATGCAGCTCAGATCCTGTGTGGCTGTGGCTTAGGTCGGCAGCACTAGCTCTGATTAGACCCCTAGCCTGGGAACTTCCACATGCCGTGGGTATGGCCCTAAAAACAACAAAAGGCAAAAAAATAAATTAAAAAAAATAACCAGGAGTGCCCATTGTGATTCAGTGGAAACGAATCCGACTGGGAACCATGAGGTTGCGGGTTCAATCCCTGGCCTCGCTCAGTGGGTTAAGGATCCAGCGTTGCCATGAGCTGTGGTGTAGGTTGCAGACGTGGCTCGGATCCTGCGTTGCTATGGCTCTGGTGTAGGCCATGGGCTACAGCTCCAATTAGACCCCTAGCCTGGGAACCTCCACGTGCCACGGGTGCGGCCCTAAAATGACAAAAGACAAAAAACAAATAAATAAATAAAAAATAATCAAAGTCGGTGAGGGGTGGAAGCAGCTGTCCCTTAGACCCAATCTCTGCTCCCTACTTTGCCCCAGTCCCCACCATGCCCTAGTACCCTCTGACTCTGAAGCTGAGCTCCAGGTGCCATGTAGCCCAGCTCTTCATACATTCCTCACACCTGCTCGTTGGACTCACAGACTTTACACCCACCCCCCTTCAGGGGCAACTGATGTGTGACCCCTCTGTCAAGACTGTCAATGGATGCAAATAGTCAGAGAAAGGGACCTGCAGGGAGTTACGGCTGAAAGCCTTTCAGAGAGTGAGGTGACAATCCCTGATTCCCAGTGAGGACACGAACTTATGGCGCCTGGCTATACTTCTGAAAGGAGATGTGGGGACCAGGCCTCTGTGAAGGCTGATTCTGACCTCAGCCTTCTCTGGAAGGTGTGCTTTGTGCTGTTGCCAGCCGGCAAGGGCTGGCCCACGTGGATGTCAGGACAGCTTGCGGGCAGATGAGGCCTGACCCCAGCCTCCTGCGCTGCACCACCTGAATCCCCACCATGAGCCAAGCACTGAGTCAGCCCAGGCCTCTCTAGGAGAAAGTCTCGTTTGGTGCAGGGACGACTCTAAAACCCTGCAAAAGCTTGGCAACCAGCCTTAACCAGGGGAAAGCAGGCCTTAGGCTCCGAGAGGTCCAGAGGCCATGGCAGAGCTGCGACCTAAGGGCGCTGTGGGGGGGCAGGGGTCCCTTGGTCCTTGGCTGCCTGACACAGGCTTAGAGGCAGTGGACTGACGCATTGCGCTGTCAGAGCTTCCTTTGAAAGAAAGTGCCATTTTCAAGAATGTGAAACTCGCAGTGCTGAGATGCAGACGCCTAGGACCTCGGTGTCTGTTTCACTCTTTGTTCTTTGTTACAACTATCGGCTCTTTTTTACGATAAGATCTAAACAACACAAATGCTCTACAAGGGGAGAATGGTGAGCACAAGTGACTGTAGGAAAACACTCAGCCAGACTACAGAACAACACGGAGAGAAACACTTAGGACCAAAGCACTGAAGTGAGCAGAATGCTCCAGCCTCCAGGTCACAGGCGCAGCGAGGGAAGGTTGGGAAAGGGACACGGAGAAACAGAAAAGCTGATCCGTCTTCTAGAGCAATTTTCCTTATGATTGTTAGAGTGGCACTTCAGCAACAATACTTTATTCTCCCTTTTTTTTTTTTTCTGTCTTTTTGCCTTTTCCAGGTCTGCAACCGCAGCGTATGGAGGTTCCCAGGCCAGGGGTCCAATCGGAGCTGCAGCCTCCGGCCTACACCACAGCCACAGCAACGCGGGATCCAAGCTATGTCTGCGACCTACACCACAGCTCATGGCAACGCCGGATCCTTAACCCGCTGAGCGAGGCCAGGGATTGAACCCGCAACCTCATGGTCCCTAGTCGGATTCGTTAACCACTAAGCCATGATGGGAACTCCAACATTTTATTCTTAACTGAAAGGCCAATTGCAAGGACACCGTAGCCAACTAAGCGTGTAGGTAGGCGCGGAGTCGGACAAAACCACAAAGGGAGACGTGAGTTTCAGTGAATCAGAACATCTAAAGACCCTGCTCGCCATACCCGATGCGTGTAAGGGCCAGTCTCTCAAACAGTCCATCCATTCAATGAACAGGAAGGCGAAGGCAAGCACACTCACCATGGCAACGCCCCTGGCCTCCTGGTAGGCCACCCTGATGATGTCCGCACTGCTGGTGTTGAGGAAGAAGTAGCCAGAGCCTTCTCGGATGTGCAGCTCCACCTGCAGGAGGGGCCAGGAGAGGTCAAGCAAGGGTCCCTGGGGGCCTGCCCAGGCCGTGTGTGCTGGGGAAAGGGGGTCTGGGGGGAGCCGTACCTGCACGCCCGGGTGGTTGTAGATGGTCACCTCTTCTGGGCTCACCCTCACGTCCTCCACCAGGATGAGCTCGATAGAAGCTGACACGGGCAGGAGGGGGTCGTGCTGAAGTGGCAAGGCAGCACCATCAGACCCAGGAGGCCGGGGGCCGCCCCAGGCCAGCCCACAGGCCTCTCCCTGGCACAGCAGGCCCCCACCTAGGAGCCCAGCCGAGGCCACGGCCCTGGGATGCCTCCCATAGTCCTGCCAAGGTGGGTGCCCCCACCACCAGGCCCCGTGCGAAAGTGGGAGCACACAGCCAATGACAGCGAGGGTGTGAGGGGACGGGCCTGGGCCAGCAGCAAAGGCACCACAGCCCTGGAACAAGGACGGGGCGCCCAAGGTGCCCTCACGGCAGCTCTCTGGAGAGCAAGCGCAGGCCTCCCCCTGCAGGCATGCACCCGTGTGCATCTCTTACTCCTGCCCCACGTCAGTCCAGGGCACCACTGAACCCACCCTCCGAGTCACATATCTGCACACATGGCACTGGGCTGGGCCTAGGGGGCCCAACAACCACCATCGGGCAGGCAATGCAAGTTGACTCGAATACGAGGACTAAAAAGGGGAAGTGAATGGCAGAGAGATGGCGCATGGTGTGGGGCGTGAAGCCAACGAAGGGAAACGAAGAGGATGGGAGAGGGGCTGGAGGGGGGTCTCCCAGGTGGGCGGAGGCCCCAGGATGTGGGGCACAAGCAACAACAGAGTAAAGCCCACAGGCCAAAGGGAGTGCAGAGCCTTGAGGGGGCCCAGCCGGGAGGCCATGCAGCCACCACAAGTCAGGGGGTCAGGGGTTTGGGGGCACCTGAGCAGGTGTGCTCCTTCAGGGTCACCTCCTCCAGGCTACTCCCCAAGACCCACGTCCTCCTCCCGGCTCTCCACTACCCAGGAGACAACTGAAACCCCTCGACCTGGCATTTAGCCCTGGCTCCAGCCATCATCGCTGCCTCCACCCCATTCAGGACATGAGCTGCGGCCCCTCCCCTGCGGTGGGCGTGTGTCCAGGCAGGGCCCTTCGTGGGGGCCTTTCCTACTCCCATCCGCACGCCCCCATTTGCCACCCTGCTAGCAGCGCCTGTGCCTGGCCGGGTGTGGGGGAGGGGTGAGGGGCTCTGAGACCTGGAGCAGAAGCAGCTGCTCTGTGGGTGGGGTTCGGGCTGGGACTAAAAGGACAGAAGTTCCTGGTGGACACATGAAGGAGCAAGGGGATGAGGGGGCAAGGGGACAGCATTCCAGGCAGTGGGAGTTGTGGCTCAAAGCGGCAGCCTGACCCACCCGGGCACATCCAGGTGGGGCTGTAAGTTGGACCAAGGGGAGAAGGCACGGCTGACAGTATGGACAGCTGGGGCCCAAGGCCTGAGGACCCCGAGGCCTGTGCAAAACCATCAGGGGCAGCATCCCTGCTTTTCAGCTGGAACCTCCCAACTGCATGCATGTACACCCCAGTCAGGGAGCAGAGTGGTGACTGGGGTGCGGCCCTGGGAAGGGGGTCCAGACCCCAGGACATTGGGCAGGAGAAGCACGAGGACTCCCCGCCACCCAGGGGCCCGGTCGGTACCGGCTGTCTCACTCCGGCTGCGTCCAAGTGGGACTGCTGGTAGCCAGTCGCGGTGGCAGAGACGGCAGTGGTGCCCGAGGCCTCATGAACTGAAATGGCCTGCAAACCTGCATGTGGGAAGAGAAAGCAAGTGGATTTTGGCCCCACTGGTGTCTGGAACACAGCCCCTCCTTTCCTGTTTCATCTGTAGCCTTAATGCTCTCTTAGCCCTAAAAAATAGGTAACTGAGTTTGTTAACACTGTGTGCACCATAAGAGTTAATGGCCCTGAGCAAGGTTCTAGGGAGCAGCTTAGAGGAGGTGGAGGACGGCCTCAGCTCTCGGCTATCGAGGATCTGGTCTGGCTGCATGGCTCAGACAGGCAGATCTAGGCGCCAGACTGAACTGTAAGCAACGTGCAGGCGGAGACTCACCCCCACATGCCCCGAGCCTGTTCCCCCAACTCCGAAGCAGAGAATCCAGCTCCCACCTCACAGAATGGGAGGATTACACGAGAGTCATCCTACACAAAGGGGGTCCTGCACAAAGCCCCCTGCACATCTGTTCTCCGCGTCCCTACCCTGGGCCTGAGCTTGCTGCCCTGCTCACCATGACCCTTCTTCTGGCCACTGCCGTCATCCCGGGACACCAGCTGCAGGGGTAGGTCGAGTTCAACGCTGGCCAGTGACGGCCTGGAGGACTCCCACTGGATGCTAAGCGAGCTGAAGTTGTCAAACCTGCGGCCCTGCTGGTCGTAGGCAGCCAGGTCCAGCAAGGGGTTGCGGTGGCTAGAGACCGGAACCTGCCAAGAGCCAAAGGCACAGACCAGAGCCGGCTATTGCCGGGCATCAAGGTGCCCCCCGCCTCCACCTGGCCTCTTCCTCCAGCCCTCAGTCCTCGACAGAGGCCTTGGCGACGTCTGAGAGCATTTTTAGTTGTCACAGCTGCAGGGGGTGAAGTGGCATCTAGTGGGCAGAGGCTGGGGTCCTGCCGAATGCCGCACGGTGCATGAGATGGCCCCCCCAGAAGGGAGGATCTGGCACAAAATGTCAGCAGTGCCAAGGCTGGGGGACCTGCCCTGGGCCTCCCACCCTGGCCCGGCTGCTCTCCTTGCCCTCAGCGCTCACCTCTCCTCATCCTCGCCACCTCCTCCCTGCCCAAGCCCGCCTCCGCCCCTCCATGACCTCCTGCTGTGGCCTAACACCAATGTCAATTACACCCCCAAAGTGTCCCAAAGCCACTCAGAAGGCAAAGCCCTTTCAGAGCTGAGTTCTCACCCAGCCTTAACTACCAGGTTGGTGGGGGAGCTGTCTGGCCCCAGGGAAGGGAAGGAATAGAGTCCTCGGCAGCTGAGAGGCAGGCTCTGGGGATTCCGCTCCAAACCCCAGGTCCTACTACTGTCATCACCTCTGCTCCCGGAGCAACTCGGCTCCTCACTCCCCTCAGACCTTGGTCCACCCCTCCACCCACCCGGTGAATGGACACCCGGGGCCACAGCCTGGCCTCAAACCCCACCTCCGCCTCTCGCTGCCCCGGCAAGTGCCCGCTTTCCGGAGTTCCTCCATGTGAGGTGAGAATCACACGGAACCCTCCCCCAGGGCTCTGCGTTAAGGGCCGCACGAGAGCGTTTTAAGGAGCTGGGTTTGCATCACCAACACCCAGGCAGGGACCCCGGACTCAACAGCATCCACGTTCAACTTCAACACAGGTCCAGGAGGAAAGGTCTGTGCTTCTCTGGCCCTTGCAGTCAGGAGTGAGAGCACCACCCACTTTGGCTGGTGAAATGTGACAAGCGACTCATGACAGCTTTAGGGGCAGAAATTCTAAGGGTCAGCGCCTGATCTACAGCTCTCCGTTTCTGCACAGGGCATCTGCCTGCGTTCACCTTGGCGGCCCCCACCATCCATGCCCTGGAAGTAGGACCCCCAGCCCCCGCGATGCACACGCGGCCTGAGAAAGAAGTGAGCCCAGGCGGTGTGGGTGTTCTTGCCACCCAGCCCACCTGGACCAGTGGACGCTGTCACCAAACTCCCTCCCCGGGGGCCCCTGCCTGAGTCCTCCCAGCTCTCTTCACCCCCGAAGAATTCTAGACCAAAGCAGGCCCCAAATTCTAAATACAGTCACCTGGGGACGCCTAGGGTTTTACAAATATTGTGGATGCTGTGGGGAGCCATGACTGTGCGTGGGGACAACAAGGCACAAAGTCTAGAGACCCGACTCCATCCCCTAGACGCAAGCCCGGTGGAAAACGAACACCCTTTCCTTCCCTCTGCTCCCCGCAGGACAGGACAGGACAGGACAGGACATTGCATCAAGCACACTCGCAGGTTCACGGGTCCATCCACAGCATCAGCACTACCCCCAACTTACACACGGGGAGGCTGGGGCTCGGGGAGACTAAGCCACTTGCTCAAGGCACACAGGCTTAGAGGTGGAAATCTGCTGCCTGGTTGTAAAGCCCTCAGGCTTCCCAGCCCCAGCTCATCACCTCCTGGCAGTGAGCTACGCGCTGGGTGACCAGCTCGGAGGATCACGGCCAGGCCAGCAGGCAGTCCCACTCTGTCACTCCAACAGGTCAGCCCTGTCTGGCCTCGCCAGTAATTTGCTGTACAAGTGTGTCCTGGGCGGCCTCTGGCTCTGAAGAGGCACGAAGAGAAATTAATGCTGCACCAGGATGCACGGCAGGAAAATGTCTTCCTCGAGGCCCCCAGGGACATCCTAAATCACAGGGGCCGTGCCTGACTGGCTCGCAGCTGTGGAATGCCAGTGCTGACGGATCACGAGGCAACACCGTGTTCCAGCAAGATCTACGAAACGAGAGCCAATTCAGAGCCGTGCTCGCTGCCCAACCGCCACCTTTCTGCTAAGCGACAACCCTGAGCTGACCCAGAGGTCACAGCCAACAGACGGCCAGACCTGGCTTATTGGGTGAGCAGCAGTGAAGCGTGGATTCCCAGAGCAGCAGGAGGAGCAGATGAACTAGACCCCCAAGGACAGGTGTCCGGAGTCCCACATTGTTCCCTAGTCCCAGACACTGGAGTCTGCTACCGTCTCAGGGCTTCAAAGGGCAGTGGGTGGGAGAGGCTGCAGGAAGGTTCCCTTGGCTGCCTGGAGGCTCCACACTGAGCTGTGGGTGTAAGGATCAGAGACGTGGCTCCAAGAGACACAGGCACCTGGGGTGGCCTGACAGACGCAGGTGGACACACCTTGACACTGACTGCCGGCTGGGACAGCAAAAAGAGAAGCAGCGGGGCCCCTGATGTTGGAGCTGGACAGACGTGGTTTCTGTCTGTGGGCCTGGCCCCAGGGACATGGAACGAGGCACACACAACGGTTCTGATCACCGTGGGGGTCACAGGCTCGCAGAGACCCCAGGCTGGCTGCGGGGCCTCTGCACTTGCTTATACCCGCCTGGGGCAGCCTTAGCTCGGCCCCTCTTGGCTGGCACCTCGATCACGGGCCTGGGCCGGTGTGCCCTCCTCAGAGGCCTCTCCACACCATCTGAAGTGGCCTCTGCTGCCTCACACCTGCCTTACGTCCTCCACCGTGCTCCCACCCTCCCATCCACCCACCGCGTCTGCCGTGGGCCTCCTCTCAGCTGAAGGCCAGGAGCCTTGCCCCACCTGGGCACTTTGCATTCCAGAACCCGACTGTGCCTGGCACCAGGAGTGAGGGCCCAGCAAGTGCATGTGGAGGGAGAGAGTAGAAAAGCCTGGTCACCCTGAGAGGGGTGGGCGCGGGGCCAGCCGGCAGAGCATGTGCACACCTGACCCTGACCTGAGGCCCCAAATCCTCCACGTCCATCTGGTCTCGAGTGTCTCAGGGGTGAGGCTGGACTGGGTGTCACCTCCCCAGCAATGTCCTTCCCTCTCCCCACGGTGACATTTCACCTCCCTGGCAGCCCCCGCTCTGAACACAAGCCCTGCCCCACCCCCTCACGCCACAGAGAACAAGGACGAGATCTCTATAAACCGCCAGGTGCCACGCAGAGAGGCGGCTGAATCTGGGTTCAGGAGGCCCACCTCTGCCCAGCACTGCCAGCCGCTGTGACGCTGGGAGCCCCCTCTCCTTCCAGGTGCCCCTGCCCCGTGCAGGGCAAGTGTGGGGAGGGGACACATGCTCCCACCTTCCCCCCAACGAGGGCCACTCACCACCTGCTTGTTCTGCTGCAGCAGCGGGCACGAGAGGTCCAGCTGGGGGCTGGCATAGACGGGCGTGAGCGTCAGCCTGGAGGGCGGCGCACACACGAACTTTACCACAGCGGGCTCCAGTGCAGGGGAGGGGTTGGTGATGCTGGGCTTGTTCCCCACCGTGAGGGCGATGACCTGGAGGAGAGACGCAGCTGTCACACACCCCACGTTTGAGCCCCGAGGGCCTCTGAGACGCGCTGTGTCCTTCTGCGGAACGGGGACGGTGGTGTCCCCCCATGCCAGTGGGCTGGAACGGTCCAGGGAGGATCACTCAGAAGAGGGCTCCTGGGACAGGCAAGGGACCTTCGATAGGGCCCTGGTGCCCTCTACAGACAGAAGGGAATGACTGCCCGCCCTGGGCCCAGGGCAGGGGGTTCGGGGGACACCTGTGGCCTCCCAGGAGCCTGTGAAAACCCCAAGGCTGACTAGCAAATCGACGAGCTGGGGGGTTGAATGAGGAACCCACGCTGCCTTGAGGACTATCCCAAAGGGCCGCAAGTGTGGGAGAGGGTGCTCTGTGGACCCAGGCCCGTAGGAGGGCCAGCCCAGGGGCAGAGAGGGTGGGGTGGTGGGCGGGTGCTACGGCAGAGGGCAGAGAAGCCGAGGTCCAGGATGCAGAGGCAGAGGTCTCTGTGCTCAGAGCTGGGACCTCAGAAATCCAGTCCAGCCTCGCTGTACAAGCAGCACAGTTCACAGCCCAACATGGGGAGTGCCCCAGCACCTCAGTGACACTCACTCTGTAGCACAGAACAATCTGGCCCAGGAGCCTCTCACCCTTCCTGACCACAAGGCAGGACAGAGGGCAGTTTCCTCACTGACCCCTGACGCCCCAGGAAGTGACCATGGAGCATCGGGTGGGAGGTGCCCTGGGAGCAACCCTGCTGGGGGCCCAACTCCTCCAGCTAGGGCGGGGGGCGGGGGGAACACAGCCGACTGAGCCAAGCCAGGGATAAGAAACATCCCTAACTTAATTTTTGACAAAGTTTACTTATTGTGCTATTATTATTATTACTATCATGTGTTTATTTTTCTTATTCTTTAATTCTTCTTTTAGGAAAAAAGCGAAGCCAGTGGAAAATGGGCTTCTCACTGTGCATCTTTTCTGCTCACATCGGGCCAGTCTCAGTGTGGCCAGGGCACACATGCGTGCATGCTTATGTTTAACATCAACTAATGTGCTTGCACTATTAAATAAACACACAAGGTTTTCATTTCCACCAAGAAAAGGCACTCTCCTATCTTTCTTGGTTCATGCTGGCCTCCCCCCCTTGCTTTTTGTTTCTTGGCACCCCTAGAATGGAGGGTTTCATCCCTACTCTTATGCAAGTGTGCAGCCCTGAGCCTAGGTTTGCTGGGACCAGCTGACGCCAGCCCTGTGGCAATCCAGGTCACAGACATATTATGCTTAGTCTGACAAAACTATTTTTTTTTCAGCATTTAAAAAATAAATCAAGATAGTTTAGATACCTGAAACTAATATAGTATTGTAAATCAGCTATACTTGAATTAAAAAAAAAGATTTCACAGAAAAAAACTGGGGGATTCTCAGCCTATTCTGAAACACAAATAAGATCTGCCCATCCTGGGCCTGCAGTCTCACTTACAACACCTGTGTGACCCTGGAGGCACCTGCCTGCGACCCCGACCTTGTCCCACCCCCAACTTGACACCTGCAGCCAGAGGAGGTCACCCCCGTTATGGAAAGGGAGCTGGGAGTGGCCAGCTCTGTGGGCCTCTAACTGCAGCACCCCGGCTCAACCCACTTGCTGCTTTCTCAGTCCTCCCACCACCCGCATCCGAAGGCTGCCTGTCTGTGAAATGGGTACAAAAGCTGACGCCGTGTCTCATGGCCCCCTTGAGGATTAGATAAAACGACGCTGTGAGGCGTAGCAGGATACTTGCAAACCTGACCTTCTGCCCCTCCTTCTGGGTAAAGTGGGTCTGGGGGTGGCAGCCCCCTCACCTGCTCGCCCAGGACTTGGCAGGTCACCAGGATCCAGTGCTGCTGGTAATTCCGGGAGGCAGGTGGCCCAAAGAGAGCCAGACGGATGCTGTCCGTGTCCTCAGAGGTGACGTTGCGGAAGAACTTAGACGGCTCCAGCACCCAGGGCCTGGGACCCCCCTCGAACAGCATCTCCTTTGAGGAGCCGAGGGTCACCAAGGCGACAGCGGAGGGGTCCACAGCCTGTAACGGGAAGAGAGGTGAAGAGTCAGGGTTGCTGGGAGGAGTGGGCTGGCGGCCCAGTGGGGCTCACTCTTCGGTGCTCGTGTTACTTGGTGTCCACTGTCCTGCCAGGAAACAACCTGTCTGGGTGCCTGTCTCCCCGATGGGCCTGCGGGCTCATTAAAGGAAGGGCATGCCTCTCTCCTTCTGCACCTGCAGTGTGATCTCAGCCCCATAAGAAACAAAACAATACCGAGAAAATCAAAATATTCTATGAAGAAGAAATGACATCTACCCTGTGATCCTATTTCTCAGCCATCCGCTTAGCAAAAATCCAAAATTTTTTTTTCTTTTTGTCTTTTTGCTTTTATCTAGGGCTGCACCCGAGGTATGTGAAGGTTGCCAGGCTAGGGGTCTAACAGGAGCTGTAGCCTCCGGCCTACACCACAGCCACAGCAACATGGGATCCGAGCCACGTCTGCGACCTACACCACAGCTCACGGCAACACCGGATCCTTAACCCACTGAGCAAGGCCAGGGATTGAACCCGCAACCTCATGGTTCTTAGTCAGATTCATTAACCACTGAGCCACAACGGGAACTCCCAAAAATCAAAAAATTGAGCATATACACTGCTGGTGAGTCTGAGGAAAAACTCTTTTACAAAGTTAATTAACTCGTTTTTCTGACATATAATTGACAAATAACACATTGGTTTCATTGGTACAATGTAACGACTTGATATTTGTATGTACTGCAAAATGATCACCACAATAAGTCTAGTTAACATTCACCACCACGCAGTGTTATAATTTTTTTCTCTTGTGATGAGAATTTTCAAACATGCAGTACAGCACAGTTGAGAAATGTGTTCTCATATCCTGCTGGGAAGACAGAAAAATAGTGCAACTCCAATGCAGGGGAATTTGGTAATACTTACTAAAATTATAGGCCCATTTATCCCTCGTCCAAGCAATAGTCCTTCTAGGAATGGACACTTGAAGATATGTGTCCACGAATATGTAAAACAGAGGCACAGAGCTACACATTGCAGGGTTATTTTTAAGAGCAAAAGCTTGGAAAAACACTCATCAACAAGGACTGGCTGGGTAAACTGTGATCTGTCCACACAACAGAATATCAGTCCAAGATCTTCCCACGTGGACGTGGAGAGATTTCCAGGCTCTTCCCCTTATTTTCCAAGTAAAGAAGCAACGTGCAGAACAGCATAGACAGCACACTACCTTTGGAGTGAGAGAGGAACAGGCAGGGCCTAAGAAAATGGAAACGTTCTTGCAAAAGGAAGAACTTGTGCAAAAAGAGACACAAAAAATAAATCAGAAATTAATCAAAATGGTTCTTGACAAGAAGCAGGAAAGGGAATGAAGAGAGACTTCTGGGTCTACTTTCAGTGTGGGTTTAATTTTGGAGCCATATAAACAAGGTACACATACACAGAATAAAGTTTAAAAAAGTAAATCCTAAGACTGAGAAAAGATGGAAACTTCTGTGACAGAACGTTTTATGTCAGTGCTGGGAAGACCAAGCCTGCACTCGGCCCCTCTTCTTGGACTAACTGATTCCTTAACCTCTGCTTTCCAACATCTTCTAGGCCAAGAGTTGCGAACACCTGTAAGCCCAAAGCACCAACTCTGCCTGGTAAAGGCTACAGGTTGGGATGTATGCTCTTGCCTGAAACAGCACTTGGCAATAAAGGCAGCCAGGAAGGATTAGCCATGTCTACAGGGTCCTGCCCGAATCTATGCTTGGCATAAAGGCAGCCAGGATCAATTAGCAATGTCTGTAGTGCACACAGCTGGGTACAGGCAGGTGCCCAACTGCATTAGACCAGTCCACAAAGGCAGGGCAACTTCTGATTCAGAAGAGCTGGTGTGCTAGGCATGAGGAGGCTACTAGGAACACATCAAGTGAGTCTTTGACAGCTTAGCTCCTGAAACAGAGTACCTGACAGTTCTCCAAGGCCTGGCTGCTCTGAGCCCTACTCACCTGCACCCTTAAAGCCATGAGTGCTCGTGCCGCTCAGGCAAAATGTCCCATCTCAGACCCTCTGAAGCAGAGACCCTCTGGGATGTCATGAGCCTGGGTAGGACCACGGCATCCCCCACCCAGCCAGGGTCAGTCTCCTCTGCTTCCTCCATTTTAGCCCAGCATCTGTGCCAGCCTGCTGCTACAGCCATCTCTACTGACCTGCCCAGCAGAGCCCCTGACCCTCCACTCAGCATCCTCCGTGCCCTCACCCCAAGGGGCTGCATCCTAATCCCCCGAATGGAACAGCCTAATGCCCTCACAGGTACAGACTGATAACCACTCAGCCATCCCTGCAGTCCTGGGCCCGGGGCAGTGCCTCAGCCAGCGGCCCTTCAGTATGGAGGGGTATCTCACCCAGTGACAGCTGTGAGAGGCACGGACTGTCAAGGAGGGAGCTGGGTGGGGCAGGGGGATGATCTGCTGAGGCCTGTAGGGCCCAGGATCCCTTCGTTGGATACTTACGCCAACACCTTAGCAAAAGAAAGGTATCGCTTGTCTGATAATTCCGTCCTTTTGACTATTTTTTTGAAGTTTCATTAATATATTTTTTAATATTTTAATGTTTTTATCTTTTTCCATTACAGCTGGTTTACAGTGTTCTGTCAACTTTCTACTGTACAGCAAGGTGACCCAGTCATAGATTTTTTTAATTTGCAATATGAATACTTTTCTGAATATGCTGCCCATCATCAACTCTTCAGGGACCCCGCCTTGCACAGGTGTGCACAGGTGTGTACGCACACACAATTCCTAGTGAGCCCACCTGCAGACTCTGTCTTGCTCCAGAGAAGCCATCAAAAGGGCCCTTTCCTGCACACGATCAGGGCCTTAGGCCCTTCCTCCCTGGACCCCTCCCCCCCACCCAAGACAGTCACATGACATGCTCCTGTGCTTCACTCGGGCCCCTGCGCAAACCTCCTCAGGGAAGCCTTCTGGAATCCCCTGTCCAAGGCAGACCTCCCATCACCTGCTACCTCCCTTTGCGGCTGGACCGCCTGTCTCACCCCCTGCCATCGCTTCCTGTTTGTTCCTAAGTGCAATTTGCTTCTCTGCCCCTACAGCTAGAGTGCAGCTGTCAGGTGGCTGCGTGACCTTAAGTAGGTTAAACCTCTACAAGACTCAGTGTCCCTGCCCTGTAAAATGGATCCAGTGAGAGCCCCTAGCTCGCTGGGTTACTGTACAGATTCAAGGGAGCGTGAATAGAAGCCCTGAACACAAGCCTAGCAATGCTCGGTAGATGGCCCTGCCTTTGTTAACTGTCATTATCGTCAGCTGCCATCCCCATGCTACAGAGGGAAAGCATGAATTTGGCAAGACAGGCAATCTGTCCCAGTCCCCCCAGCTAGTGCGCCCAGGGCTTAGCCGCATCTCGTCACCACCACCAGAAAAACTCTGCTACGGACACAGCAGGACGCTGTAAACCTCGCAGGACGATTTTTTTTCCACCACCACCCCGACAAGGAAGACTGCGCAAAAGCACTGCATTTCCTATAATTAAAGCTGGAGCACGATCAATTATCACCTTCCTGCGTAATTCTCTTCTCATTCAGGCATAAAAGTGTCACCGCATCCTGTGCCAGAGAGACAGGTTAACAATCAACACAGCTAATGAAGGACACTTGTAAATCGTATAGCTCCTCAGGGTGTCAAAGCACTGACGCTAGAGCAGGGAGAGGAGGGGCCCTGAGCTGCAGACCAGACCTTCTTCTCTTGGGGGCTCTTTCCTGGTTTGCCTAACAGGAGGGCAGGTCTGGTCAAGAGGCCTGAGCGCTGGCACTCTGTGTTCCTAGGAGGTGGGATCCATGTGCCTTGGTCCAGGATCTGTACCACACTCGGGGGCCACTGCCCCCCATCCAGGGTTCTGCAGAGACACTGTCAGGTAACTCCAGAGTGGACCAGGACGCCCCTCTGTCCCTGGGGAGCACTGCAGGAAGGTTTCATCCAGGAGGGTGTCAGCACGCGCGTTTGCTATCAGGGCGGCCCTGCTCCAACTTCCTGATTTCAGCTCGAAAATCCCACGGAGCAGGGAGCTGTTCCAAAAGCTAATCTGAACACATCTCAACACAGACTCACCAGGGCAAGTGTGAAATTCGGGCAGGGAAGGAGGGGCGAGGCCAGGGACGCACCTTGAGGGGCAGGTAGGCAGCGATGGTGATGCGGGCGCTCAGGTGGATGTGGCCGTGCTTGTAGGTCACGAGGAGCGTGGTGTGGCCCTGGGCCTCTGCCCTCACGGTGACGCCGCTGCAGTGCTCAGGCCCCGGCCGCAGCCTCCCTGCAAGAGAGCCACCAGGTGCCGTGAACGGAGCATGAACTTGCCTCTGCCACAAGAGGGGATGGGCAGACAGCCTCTCTTTCATCTTGGGCTTGAAATGAAATCGAATGTTTTTCACTCACTGTTTTTAAGTATAATTCCCATACCAAAAAGCACAGGCAATTCATGATGATTTTCCCCCACAGACTGAACACACCCTGCATCCAGGACGGGGATCGAGAAACAGTATGACCTGCACCACCTGCCACCGCCCCCCATCTCCCGTGGACCCTTCTGGGCAGGAGCAGCGCGGGAAGGCCACGCCGCGTGTGCAGGGAAGCCCAGGCAAGGGGACTTGGCTCAGTGGAAACGGGGGGTGTTCTCTGCACGGAATTCAGAAGTATCATATCCAGCAACCTGGTGAGCAGGGGACGGCCTGGAGCCGCCTGGGGGACCAGAGGAGAGGCCACCCTTGGGCCCCACCTGGTGCAACTTCAGAGACTGGACAGTCTTTCCTGGGGCACCTCCCCCACCTCTCTTCTTCTGTGTGGGGGGAGGGGTTGGTTCCCGTCAAGGACTCGGTTCTTCCAAATCTTGACGTGAATTGGTGCTCCAAAAAGCTGCACCATGGATCCCCAGTCCTGCATCCTCCACGCACAGGATCAGGGGTGTGCGCCCCAGTCTGAGGGGCGCGGGGACGCGGGTCTTGGAGTCCCCAGAACAACTGAACGGAATGACGAACTGTCCCGGAACTCCCAACAGCCCCACATGTGGTTCTGAAGGGCAGAGGCTCGGCCGCGCTCAGGGCAGATGTGCAGACCCCGGGCACTGCCCGCCCGCACTCATGCCCCCAAGGTCGTCAGAGGGGCCGAGGGGAACCGGTGTCCTGCGGCCAGTATTAATGACGACCAAGAGCCCACGACAGGATAGCAGAGCCCCACAAGGCAGTCTGTGGTGGGAGGGGGCGGGGAGAGGGGGCACAGAGGAGAGCGGGTGGTCACCTCCTGTGCAGCTGAGTTCCCTGTCACACAGGAGTGGGGGGTGTTCCCCTTTCCCCGTCCAGGAAAGGCCGCGCCACATGGGTTTGATCACAGGAAATGGAGAGCGGGTATCTGCGCAGAAGGGATCGGGGGTGTCAGGCACACACAGGACAGAAGTGGGCGTTTCCAGAACCATCCCGTGCACGGGGCTCTGCGTCTCCACTTAACATCCCTTGTCAGGACCTGGAAGCCATCAGCTCCGACGACGGACCCTCGGCTCATAGGACTGTCCTCCTGTGAGCCTCAGCTGGTGGGGCCTCGGCAGGTGGGGCCTTGGCTGATGGGGCCTCGGCCACCTCTTCATCATTAAGCTAGGCTCAGATCCTTGGACCATACAGGCTGCAATCAGTTTTTTATCCAACAGAGAAGGCGGAAATAATGTATCTGTGGATTTCACTACCAGCTTCTGGGGACTTGCCATTCCAAGGCAATGCAGAAACTAGTCTCCTGTAGCCAAATGCGGGTGGGACTTGGAGGGTCGACACCCGTGAGGGCTTCACGACGGATGCAGGAACAGGCACGTGGATGTTGGTCAGAGACGTCAACCCTCCAGACCTGCCACATTCCTCTTAGATCCTGAGAAATTCCCAAGGCCGCACAAAAAAAGATGCTTTCTCAAGTCCTTGAAGAGTAAGTGTCCCATCTGAGAACAGGGTGGACCAAGCGGGCTGTTAGAGGTGGTGCCCCACTCACCTCACCCCACTCTGTCCTACGGACCGCGCATACGCTGCTCCAGGGGGCCTGCTCCCCGGCACCTTGGCTCTGCCAGCCATGCCGTGCCCTCAGGCAAATTGCTGACCCTTGGGAGTTCCCGTTGTGGTCCAGGGAAATGCATCTGACTAGTAACCATGAGGTGGCAGGTTCAATCCCTGGCCTCGCTCAGTGTGTTAAGGATCTGGCATTGCCGTGAGCAGTGCGGTAGGTTGCAGACGCAGTTCTGATCTGGCGTTGCTGTGGCTGTGGTGTAGGCTGGCAGCTGTAGATCCGATTTGACCCCTAGCCTGGGAACCTCCATATGCCACTAGTGCAGCCCTAAAAAGGCCAAAAAAAGGAAAAAAAATCACTTACCGTCTCTAGCTCCCATTTTCCTCATCTGGGAAGTGGTGGTCATAACAGATATAACAGTGCTTGGTGCACAGTATGTGTCTGATGAATAATACAACCTAGATCCCTGCCACCAAGGCAAAGAGCTAAGCAGTTAGCACCCTTTCCCCTGTTCCTGAAAACACACATATAAACTGTCTAATTATAAATGTAACATGGGTTTACAGTGAAAAGCTTGGGCAGAGACAGCAATGACAGGTAGAGCCGAGTGCTGACTGCACGCATGGGACTCCACACACTGATTCTACGACAGTCCTAGGAGGAGGGCACTGTCAGTCCCATTTCTCAGATGTGAAAATCGAGGCTCATAGACCTAAGCTGCCACAGCTGGGAAGCGGCAGAGCTGGAACTCACACCCAGCTGCTCTGGTTTGGGGGCCCCTGCGTTTCTCTGTGATGTGACTGCTCCCTGAAGGAGACCCAGAATCCCCCGTAGTCCCTTCACACAATCATTGTTCACACTTCACAGTTCTTTAGAGCCTCTTTTCTGTTGTGCAGATACACACACCCAAATAGAAAAATGCACGCACGTGTGCAGCCATACCAGCTCTGCAGTCGCTTCCGCCTAAGTGTGCAGGTTTATGGCACACAGGCCATTTGGTAACCATTGCTGGGTATCAAGGCCCAGAGTTTAGTGGTCTCACACAGTGGCCACCCGCAGTGTACTGGCAGCTCTGCAGCTCGTTGGGTGTGTGAACGGACAGAGGCCCATGCAGCTGTGTGTGAACCTCTGGGCTGCTGATGGCATGGAGCCAGGATGGCTGCCTTGTGCTGCTCGGGGCTCCTGTGGCCTTTCCTCTGGGGGACCGTCAGGTCAGTCCCAGGAGTAGGGATTTCCCCTCTGGCCCTCACCTCCTTGGAGTGCCTGTGTTCAGCTTTTGTTCCGCTTTGGCCATTTCTGCTATCTTTCCCCCAAAGGGCTCCGTCAAGTCATACTGCTACTAGGAGCGGTGCTAGGTCCTGCCCAAATTTGGTATTTTCCACCTTTAGAAAAACCATTCTGGTGGGCTGGTACTTTATAGTTTTCTTTGTCTCCGAGATCCTACTGCTGACATGTGGCTGTTTCTCTGGCTGCACACCTGCCCACACCCTTTCCCACCCATCAGTCCGTCTTACGCTTTGATGCATCTACAAGTAAGCCCCAGGCCTCGGTACACTTCATCCTAGATGCTCTAATACACATCTAATTACCTACAGGCAATTTTTCTTTAGGGTTGTTTTCTTCACAAGGGCAGATTTATACACAGTGAAATGCACAGATCTGGAGTGAGGCCGGCGTGAGTTCCTGCCAACGGAGCGCTGGGACCCAGGACTGTGGAAGTCGAGCCCTGTCCTCTCCTGGGGCCCCCTGGCTGCAGCCACCTCCAGGAGACACACCGGGGCGGTGCAGGCAGCGGCTCCTCTCCTGCCGTCAGCATGTCTCTCTTACCGCGCTGATGTTTTCCCCCCAAAGCCGGGTTTCTCCTAGACGGTCAGGGGAGCTGCAGCAGCACCCCCACGGGAGGATGTGAACTTGATGATGTCTGGTGATGTTCTGTGATGCTCCAAGAAGCTTCATGTTCAAACAGCTCCATGAGGGACCACAACCACGGCAGTGGGGTGGAAAGCCACTTGGCCCCACAGGTGAGCCTACAAACTCCTCTGCCCATCAAGCTTCCCAAACTCTGCCAGGGCCAAGTGGTCACTTCTCTGCTCAAAAGCCATTGGTGGCCCCCACTCTGGACACTGAGGTGCACACTCCCCCAAGGATTTGACAGGTTTTGCCACCCTAGGTCACTGTGCACACACACCCCACGGCGTGCCTGTGAATGCTGTTCTCTGTTCCCTCTGACCCTGCCCAAGGCTTATCCATCATCAGCGTGTGGTTTTTGTCATCTGCAACTGAAGGGGACTCTCTGGGCCAACTCCCCTGGTAGGCCCCATTCCCCAGGGACTAAGACCTGGGGTCAGGGTCTGACACAGCTGTCTCCATATCCCATCCCCCCCAAGCCCCTGTGGGACACTGGGCAGTGACGCAGCTTCGGTCCCTTTGTCTGACACGGGATCCAACCACAGTCCCTCCTCCCACGGCGGCTGTGAAGCCTGGTGAGGCCAACACAAAGTGCATACACCATGTCCGGCAGAGTGACAAGCAGCACTGCCATCAACATCACTGCCCAGCCCTGCAGGGGTGCCCGGCGCTGATGGCCCTGGAGGGGAGGACCATGCAGGCACAAAGGTGTCACGATCCTATCACTCATCAAGACCCCTATGGACAGTGTATTCTGAGCACCTATTGTGTTCCAGGCACTGCAATGAGCACTGTGACACACGACTCTAGGATGACACCCATTCTAGACACGTGGAAACTGAGGCTCAGAAAGCCAAGTGACATGGCAGCCACCCGGTAGTAAGATCCAGATCATTGCTGAGGGTGGACAAGTGAACAAACGCCACTGCTCACCCTACGACTGCCCAAGCCCCGCTTTAGGAACCTGGGACGGTTCACGCTGAGAGCCCAGGCTCACGGTGCTGGCTTACCTGGGAGTGGCTGGAACACGCCCTGGTTTTCCACCTCGACTGCCAAGTCGAAGTGGGAGCAGTCGCTCAGGGTAACCACTTCGTCGGCCCCACCGGGCATGAGGCCGCTGATCCTCAGGGGCAGCTCCAGGGTCTGGCCCACGCGGGCCTCCACGGGGCAGGGGGCGAACTCCATGCCACTGGGCTCGATCACATACACCTGAGGGCAGGGCATGCACGGTCAGAAGGGCTGCTGCGTGTGGGCACTGAGCACGTGACGGGGAGAAGCCTGCGCTCAGGGGGTGTGAGGGGTGTGCTGGGGGCTGGGGGACAGCCATCTGGGAAGGCCTCTGAGGCAGTGACACAGGAGCTGAGACCTGGGGGCCATGTCAGAGGAAGCCAGATGAAAGTCTGGGGGAAAGCATTCTGGGAAGAGGAGATGGCCTGTGCAAAGGTCCTGAGGCACATCCAGCTCAGCTCAAGGAAGAACATAAAGAAGGCAAGTATGGAGTTCCGCAGAAACCAATCTGACCAGCATCCATGAGGACGCAGGTTTGATCCCTGGCCTCGCTCAGTGGATTAAGGATCTGGCACTGCCGTGAGCTATGGTGTAAGTCGCAGATGCGGCTCAGATCCCACATTGCTGTGGCTGTGGTGCAGGCCAGCAGCTACAGCTCTGATTTGACCCCTAGCCTGGGAATCTCCATATTCTGTGGGTGCGGCCCTAAAAAGACAGAAAAGAAAAAAAAAGAAGAAGGCAAGTGTGCAGAGTGAGTGGCACAGCAGCACCATCCCCAGGTAGCACTTATACAATAAATCCCCAACGCCAGGCTCTGTTCTGAGCCTCCTTGGTAAGAAGGTTCTATCACCAACCCTTTCACCAGCCAGGAAACTGGCATGAGAGGTTTAGAACTTGCCCAGCTGGAGCCCAGTGGCATGGGGACCAGGCAGACCAGCCCTGGGAGCCAGGCTCTGACTGTCACATACCGAGGAACTGTCCTCAGGCTTTGGCTGAGCGACTGGTGGAAAGGGCACATTTACTGAGATGAAGATGGCTTAGGCAGGGGCAGAGCAAGCTGGTCGTTTATCCAATAACTTGAAGACTAGGTGTGCTGCATTACAAGCCTGCTCACAGTCGAAGCAGACTGCTCTTGCAGCAGATGTGTGTGGATCGAAATAAAAAGACTAGAATGACTTGTCCGTTAGCAACCCAAACAGCGTCGGAGCAGGTTGGGATCCAACGTGCTATGTATGGAGGTTCAATTTCTGCCCTAAATGAAGTAATGCAAGGGGCTGAGCTCAGGGTCAGGCAGGTAGGCAAGAGCTGGGGCCAGGAGGCACCAGGTGAGGCTGGAGGAGGCTCACCTGCAGTTGGCCACCCCACCTCTGGCCTTTGCTAGCCCATTAGTCCCACGTCACTTGGGACAAACGCCAGGTGTAGGGCCCATGTACAGATCTGATCAGGAGTCAGGAAAGGCCAGTCTGTTGGGATTTGGAGCTCTCCTTTCACAATAAATTTGCAGCCCCACCCCCGGTGGCCCTTCCAACCTGGAGAGTCATAGCTTTCAGGATGAGGAATTTTCTGGAATGACTCCTGTGAGTATCTTGTGTTTCTGTGTCCTCTGGTCTCCCTTCTGGAAACCCTTCCGGCCCCATCCCATGCCTGGTGTCGGGTGGCACGGCCACCTCCCTGATCTGGCCATGAGCTTCTCAAGGGCAGGGCTGGGTCTGACACCCAACACACTGGCCACCACCCACACCAAGTACAAGACTGAGGGCTAAAGGCTATTTCTGAAGCAAGCCTGAGGCTGGTGCTCACCTTCATCTCTCCAAAATGTAGTGGGTTCTGCACGTCATGGGCCTGGATCACACTGAGTCCAATGTCACTGCCAGTGGTCATCACGCCCTTGACGGTGACCGTGGCAACCATGGAACTGGAGGAAGACCAGGTGAAGTTCCCACTCCCGCCATGGGCCTGGGGAGGGAAGGCATTAGGTCAGCCCACCTGCCCACCTGTCCCTTTCTCTCCCACAGCCTCGGCATCATGCAACCACGCGGAGAAATGTGGCTTCAGCCAACATCTGGCCCTTGCTGCCTCTGTCCCTTTCTGGTCCTCATATTCTGGGAACCTTGTGGAGACACACGCATATGCACTGCCCACGACAGTGGCCCCAGGACCCAGGAGTACCTCCCGAGCTCCGGCTAGAGTGGGAAGACCCTTGCCATGGAGCTGGGTGCAGGACGCAGCCTCCCTGCCCGCTCCCAGCACAGACCCCCGCCGGATCTGAGTCATCTGCCATGAAGTAAAGGACAGCCCAGCAGCCTCCCAGATTAGAGGCCATCACCCCAGGACCCTAGAGGAGCCAGGAAGGTGACACACCTGAGTGAAGGGTCAGTGGGTCCCAGTGCACACTTGCTCCTGGGGGATGGTGACTGATGGGACTTGGGGGAGGGGGAATGCACGGGCACCACACCTGGACAACTAACATCAGGTGGGCTTGTGAATATCAGAGACCAAGAACACGTGACATGGGACAGAATGGGGGATCTCTTCCCCTCAATTTTCAAATTTTTCTTTAAAGATACGTGCTTTCAGAAAAAAACAATTTTTTTACAAAAACAAACACATGTGGCAGTTAAATCTGTGTCCCAGGCTTTCTTTATCATGTTTTCTTTCCTATTTGTCAGGGTTTTTCCCTAATTACCAAAATACACCACTGTGACAGAAACCTCAGAAAAGACAGAATGCTTAGAAGACAATGATTTTAAATTCTCTCCAACCACTAAAAGGTAATCGTAACAGAAACAGCATGGACAAAAAGCCCCAACCCATGGTAACACTCAAAGGAATGCACCCAGATGGGGGTCTCATGGTTACCTTTATTGTGTACTGATAGGCGCCTGTCTTTGGTTGCCAAGGAAACGTCAAGATGCTGGGATACAGGGTGATGGGGACGTGGATTTCCACCTCCTGCTGGTTCCACATGGGCACTCGCAGCGTGTGGACCCCTCCATCCTGCAAGGGGTGAGGGTGCCACATGCCACCATGACAACCAGGTCAGCACCCAAGCAGCCCCCGCTCTCCCTGGGGATTGGGTACCAAGGGCAGATTTTGCGATTGTGGGGGAGTTAAGACGGAAGGTGCCAGGTACCCTGGGGCCTTTTCCGTCTCCATGGAAACGGCTTTCTGTGTCTCTGTAACTGCCACTCAAGTAAATGCTACTTGACTGCATCCTCACGGCACCCCTGACAGGATGGGGGTGCTTATCCCCACTTTACAGACGGGGAAACCGAGGCATGGGGCACATAGCAACTTGCCTGAAGCCCCCAGAGTGGAAGTGGCGACTGTGGTAGGAACTGCCGCCTGGTTCACAGGGCATTTCTTCCTCAGGCAGGTCTGGGAGACGTTTGCATGGGATGGGAAGGTAAGAACACCCACACCAAGCTCCCAATCAGTAAAATCTACTCCCACCGAAACTGACTGGCCCTTTAAATATGAAGGAAAATTGAAAAACTCTGACGGGCCTGAGGAGTCAAAACAGCCAAAGAGATGCACGGTGGTCCTGGTCAGCGCACCACTGGACACACGGACCCAGCACCGTTTCCCGGTGAGGCCTTCCTGCCCTAGTCCCAGCAGGCATCGGCTCACCATCACAGTGACCAGCAGAGGGCAGAGCAAGGGGAGCTCTCAGCCAGCACAGGGACAGGGACCCGGACAGGGACGACGGAAAACCCTACCCAGAAACCACTGTGAGCCCAGAGTAGGAGGGACCCCCACACCCACTACAGCAGCGCACTCAGTGGCCACCGACTCCCATGGGCTCATGTCCAGTCTGGGGTGGACGTTTCCACCACGGCAGCCCCAGGGCGGACAAGGGGTGGCGCCAACTCGCCTGGTCCACCACGGAGGTCAGGGTCGCCTCGATGGCCGTCTGTCCCCTCTTGATTGCCCTGACATGATGGTGTGACCCATTCTGGGAAGAAGCCAGCACCTCGAAAAATTCTGCAGGAAGGGTGGTTTCGATGCGGATGTTCTGGAAGGTGGGGTAGGAAGGTGAGAGGTGAGCGTCTGGGACAACTCGGGGAAGGAAGAATTTGGAAAAGAAGCAGTGCAACCCTGAATCAGAAGCCAGGCCAAGTCCAGGGACCTCTGAGGCTCAGCAGCCTCTAAAAGCTGGCAGAGAAGCTGCACAAAGCCTGGAAATGAGCTCTGACCACTCTGGCTCCTGAACCCTCCCAGGTCACCCTCGCTGCATCACCCAATGACCTGGCACCCAGGGGAGCACAAAGCCTACTGTCAGCTTGCTCAGACCCCGAGTCCCAACAAGGAAACCACCAAATACAAAAGGACATCAAAAGCCCTTAGCACTAATTTCCCCCAAAAATAGTGACCAACGGAATCTCTGTTCAGTGACACGACGGAAGCAGTGACTTCTGTGAGGAGCCTTAGGGAAACCCTGTCTCCTCCTTAAAGCCTGAGACCCCACGAGGAAAGTCCTGGATGTTCTGATGAGCCTGGGAATTCTCGCAAAGGACCAGACGTGGCAGGGACTCCGCTCCATCTGCCCATTTGTGGGATGCTCTTCCCAGGGCCGGGAGCTCCCTGAGCCGGGCCTCAGTCTGGACAGGGTGCAGGGACTCCTGGCCCTGACGCCCCACAGGGCAGGAGAGCAGAGATTCTCGGTGCCGTGAGGACCCCGTGCTCATGAGGAAGCAGGAGGGCAGCTGGCAGGTGCCACCTCCCCCATCACTGCCTCTGCGAGCCCTGCCTCCCCTCCCCACACCAGTCCTAAAGGCTGCCAGGGTCCTGGGATGCCTGAGGGACCCCACTGCTATCTCCTGGGGACCCAGCAGCCACCACTAGGAAGCACCCAAACTCAGTCTGCCTGCACGGGGTGGTGGGGGGAGGGCTGTGCTTTGGGGGCTGCACATCGGGCAGCTGCTCCACAAGAGGCACCCATCTACCCCCAGGCCCACGGGGCACTCACATCCGACAGGTAGATCTTGTTGCCAGACTTGTCTAGCACTTCGACGGTGACTTCATACAGGCGGCCAGTCTCCAGCACCCACCTGCCACCAGGCTGGACCGTGAAACCTATAAGACAGGCAGGTGCAAAGCCTCACGCTGAGGCCACAGGGGCCTGTGGCCGAGGAAGAGCATAGGCCCAGGCACCACCAGCACCCTGGGCCCCGAAGCGCTCACCTGCACTCATCCAGGGGAAAGGACCAGCCACCGAGGATGGTGAGATCTGAAGCCCTGAGCCCTCAGGTACCCCAGGAAGAAGCCTGACACATGTCCTGTGACTGCTCCAGGCCATTTGAACGTGATCCTGTTCACGGTGGGTCTAGCTCTGCCCCACAGTGAGTCAACACTCTGAGCCCACAGTAGGTCTACATTCTGAATCCACAGTAGGTCTACACTCTGAGCCCACAGTAGGTCTACACCAAATCCAATAGGTCTATACTCTGAACCCACAGTAGGTCTACACCCTGAATCCACAGTGAGTCTATACTCTGAACTCACAGTGAGTCTACACCCTGAGTCCACAGTAGGTCTACACTCTCCCTGTGAGCCAGCCCTGCCCTCCCATACATGTCCCAGCTGCTTGCTGACCCTGGCAATGCCATGTGCTTCTCACCTCCATACCATCTCCAGGCTGTCCCCTCTGCCAGGATTTCAGCACCACAAAAGAGAGGCTGAGAGAACACCTCCTCACATACCACCTCCCAGAAGCTCTTTCTTGCTGACTCTACCCTTGCTGACTCTACCACTGGCCTGTCACCTCGTGTTTGCACTGGCCTCTCCCTGCAAACTAAGCACCGGGAGCCCGCTTCCCTCCTCCAGACCCCAGTGCCCAACACAGGCCAGACTGATGGAAGGTACCAAGGACTCTGAGTAGGGGGAGCTGAGAGCCACGAAGCCACCTGCTCAGCGCCACTATGTTGTCAGTGTGGATCCCACCCAGCAGCAGCTTCACAGGGCAGCTGACAAGAGGACCTGCGGCTGCCGGGCATCAGCCAAACGCCCTCACCTGAACCACCTCAGTGCGCTCAACAGGTGAGTCAGCTCAGACCAAAGGAGGCCTGGCTTCTGCGGCCCAGGTGACTTGTGTGTCCGGGCATCTTCCCAGGGGTCCTCCCTCCGGCAGCTCCCGGCCCTGGCTGTGCCCCTCTGCGTCCACCAGGGCTGTGGACTCCTCCTTCATCGCTCAGCCTGAAGTCCCCGCACCCACCCTCCCCACCGAGACACCTACCAAATGTCCACAGACTCGGACAGGTCTGGGCAGGGCCCCGTGTAAAACCCGGAGACAAAGCCCTCCCCCCACCTTGTCCCGCTTCTCTCCCTGCGGAGCCGGCTGCCCACCTGAGCTCCATCTACCTGCAGCTGTTCTGGGCCTGGACGGGGCAAGGGCCGGAGAGCAGACCTGAAAGGGCGGGTTGGGTGCTGGTGGCCCAGGCCTCCCAGCTGGCAGAGCTGGCAAGAGCGAAGCATTTACCAGTGGGGCTGCTTCTTTCATTTTACGTTTGGACTCCTGTAATCACAAAGGACCCAGGATGCCCACACTCACCCAGGTATCCAGGTTCAACCACATAGACGGTGCTGTTGGGTAACCGGGAAGCTCCCTGCATGCGGATACCTGACCTCTTCATTAAGGAGCACAGCACATGGCGGCAGGTGACCTGGCTGGCAGCCCTCAGCCTCACTGAGGGTGACATCACGGCAGTGCAAGACGGGGTGGGAAGGCCCACACCTGAGGCCACACGGAGCACAGCCCTCTTCCAGAATCAGAGGCCACGGGGTACGGCCTCCACTCACAAGGACCCGAAAGACCCCTGGTGGGCACGTGCACAGGCCTGGAACAGGCTGATCCACACACTGGTGTGGAAACAGCCTTGGCCAGGCCGCCCAGTCGAGACCAGAGAAGGTCCTGGAGGCGGGGATGGGGCCCCCGCCTCCCACCTCGGAGCCTCTCCAGTGAGTCACTCACGGAGGTGAGCGATTCCGCCCAGCCGTGGTGCTATTCTGGTTCTTTCTGATTTCCAAACCTTCAGGGAGAACAGAGCTATTTTCAGCCTCACCAAGCTTTCGGGGAGAATGGTGATTTGAATCCAATGAGCCGCTCTCCTGTGCAGGATGCACACAAGCCAGCACACTGCCCGGAAAGGATATTCTTGTGGCCGAGGACCAGGCTGCTCTGTCCCAGCTGCACTGCCGTGACCGCCGACGTGTCCTGGGCCAAGACGGCCACGGGCCGGCCTGGGTCTCCCTCGGGGCCCCAGACGCTGTCCTGAAGCTGCAGCTCGTACTGGTCGGAAGGCATCGAGAGCTCTGGCCGCCCAGAAACAGGGGGAACGAGGTGGGGAGAGACAGAAAGGCAGGAAATGTGAGAAGCCAGGGTCACCTTCCTCCCCCCAACCCTGGACGCTGTTGTCAGTACAGCTGCTTGATTTTTTTTTTTTTTTTGCTTGATTTCTTCCCAACATTTTCAATTTTAATATTATTCTCCACGCCTGTGGACAAGCTGCCACTCTGCATGAATTTTCAGAGGCAAAATCAGTTGTTTTGTGGATGCCGTGAGCGGCTTTTTTTTTAAAATTAAGCACAGCCTCTGACTCAAACCACCAGCTGTTGGCAGGATACCAGCATCAGACTTTTTTCTGCTCATCACGGAAGTGAGCTCTGCTTCCATCCTGAGGGGTCCAGGTGGGGCTCCCTGGACCTGTGCATCCTCTAGAGGCTTCCAAAAAGGTGCTGATCTACGGCCTCGCATTGGATTTTGAGAGCTGGTTCTACAATCTGCAAAGAATCCTCTCAGTTGCTGTCCTGACCACCTATGGGTGCTTCCCTGCTCGGTGTCCCCCTGAGGAAGGGAACTTGCCCAATCTGGGCCAGGATGGAAAACCAGTTCCCCTGGGGGATCATGGGTTCCCCAAACCCACTGCCTCTGCATCCGTCTACACCCTGTGGCCTAAAGCCCAGCAGCACCGGGAACTGAAACGAGAAACCAAGATGTGGCAGGACCGTGCGACGTGTTTCCGATGCACTTCACCTGTTTCACCCCCAGCAGCCCTTGAAATAGGCACCAAGGATGCTCCCTCCCGATAGATGGGGAAACTGTGGGAACTAAGACCAGAGTTCCCACTGCTCGGGCCCTGCAGCAAGCAGTGCAAAGCAGAGCCGGGATTCAGATGAAACAGAACAGTTAAGTGTGGACATACCCACTTCCCAGTCTGCAGGACTTCCTATCAAATGACCCTGTCACTGTGCCTCTGGTGGTGGCCCTATCCTAGCCCTACTGCATGAGGGAGGGACAGGATGCTAGGTCCACAGGCAGCTTCCCCGCTCACCCCTGGGACCTAGACAGGGACTGCCATGGGAGGCGCCCAGGACAAGGATCCCAGAGGAGTTTCAGCCGGAGCATCCTTGGAACTCCCAGGAATGCTAAAAGGGAGGCAACTTGACTATTTCCTGCCCAGGGGCATCTGTTGTGGGTTCGATTAGGTCCTCAAGAATTTGCCCTGGAGCAGAGGGTTCTCCAGGTCCCTGGACCATCAGCATCACCTGGGAAACTGCAAGTAACTGGCCCCTCCCAGACCTGCTGAACCAAACTCAGGCGGAGAAGTGCGGGGGCGCCCAGCACAATTCTTTTGCACAGGCCCTGCAGGGAATCCTGTCCAGTGTGCCCCAGGAACTGGGAAGCCCACTTCCTATGTAGACGGGGCAGCCCAGAAGAGCTGGGCTGAGACCCTCGCATGTGATGTGCCCAGTGCTCAGGACACAGCAGTGGTACACGGAGGATACACGCCACAGTAAAATGACAGGGTAACGCTACAGCTCCACAGCGAGGGATTCCTGGGGCTGCTGCACGATACACTGTGTTCCTCCCTTGCTGAACATTTTCCAAACAAAGAATGCCCTTCTGGGAAATAAATATACTGACTCTCCAAAGATCCTGCACAACACGGAAGTAACCCTATTCACAAAACCCTAAGATAGTGAAAACCACAGGTGTGTTTGGTGGGCTCCTTAATCACCTCTCGTTTTTTCAGAACTCGCTCCTTGCAAGAGGCACTGAATACAGAAGGCTTTATGGATGTTAATGATTGCTATCTGTCCACAGAGAGAGGCTGCTCCTGGGCCCTGGGACCACCTGCTGAGGATAAAGGGCCATCCCCAAGGCCGCCCTTCAGTTCTTCTAAGAGACTCCGGTCTCTGACCCTCCAGATGCCCCTCTGAGTGTCAGAACCACCTCCCCTCTCCCTGCAGCCCCAGGTAGGCTCCGGGGATGACCGTGGGAGGTGGGTCTGAGGCCAGACAACGAGGAGCCCACTATCCCCGGCCTCTGACCCAGCCCAGCAGGCAGCTCCGTGCACTCGCTCTGGACAGCCAAGGCTCAGGGCTGCGCTGGGTCCCGAGCCCTTCATCACCTGAGTCTGACACAGGAACCCCCGTCCAACACCGTCCCTGCAGCTGGTTTTCTAAACCTCGGAGTAATTCAACGCAGGAATCCCCAGCACTCCCATCACTCTGCTTTTCAGACACCAACTTCCTCAGCCGGTGTGTCCTTCCCACATCTCGTTCTAATAATGTGGTTTCTGTGCCAGGCACATCTACAACCCCAGCAAAGCGGACTGAAGGGGAGAGGCCTGTGTGGCCCCCCCCCCCTGGAACAGTGCCCCACGGCATCACAGACGCCCCTCCGCCAAGCTCCCCTCCTCCCTCACCTGCCCCACCCAGGGGCGTCTGAAGGGCCATTGCTAGACTGAGGGTTCCCCCACCCACTGGGCTGTGAGCTCCAGGCGGGCAGGGACCTGGGCAGCCTCCTGACCACTGCAGCCCCAGCAGGGGCGCCATCAACGGCCTGGCAAGAAAGCAAGCTGCCACTTCAAGGAAGGAAGGCAAACACCAGAAAGCAAAAGCACAAAGGGAAAGAAGAAGGAAGAAAGACTGAAGGGAAATAGGAGAACTAGTCTGGGGTAACCGCCCTCTGACCTGTGACTCTGCGAACCGCCTACAGGACGCCACGCAGGACAGGCTTGCGAAATTCACACCCCTCATAAGGGCCCCGCTCCCCTGACTTTTCTCTCTAGTGGCCTGTGAAAAGTGACCGTGATGGGAATTATATCCCGCTTTTTAACAACCCATCTACAAAAATGGGCCGTGAGGGTCCACCTGGAAGTCTCGCTCCTGCTGCACCTTGGCTGGCTCTTCCCGTTGTTCTCCCGAAGCATCTGCCTGGAATCCGCCGCAGCCCCCCAGGGCTGGCACCATCCGTCCACCACACAGGCGTGCTTGTTTGTGGAGGAACTTCCCATCTCATTACCCACTGATGCCGGGGAGGCAGCTGCACTATTTCCTGTCCAGGGTACCTTTCCTGCGCTCCATTCTTTGACTTCTCCATCAGTCAGTGACAAACCCGAAAGTTCTCTGGCTGTCTTGGGGTGCACTGTTCCTGTGGTCCGCGACAGCAAACTAATTTCGGGTAAGCCCTTAGGCCCTATTAAATCCCCCCTAACTTCCCTGGTCCAGACACAGCTCTCCACCCTCATCGGCCCCCGCACCAAGGGGCCCCGAGCTGCCCTGGGAGAAGGGAAGCTGTTCTTGTGCTCCTTTGGGGCACAGGACTGCTCGATCCCACAGGAGTGACGAAGGCCAAGGACCTGACAGCTCTGTGCTGTCGAGCGTTCTGTGCCTCAGTTTCCTCACCTGTAAACAGGGTATTTCATGAGATCCACTTCACAGGCTGTGGGGTCATCCCACCTAGAAAACGCTCATCACAGTCAGATGTTTCCAGACTGTCTCCTCGGGTCAGAATGCTCTTGGTGACAGTGCTCAGGTGCGAGAGGGCAGCCCCCCGTGGGCGCCTTCTGGCCTTTCCACTGTATGCACTACGCAAGCCCAAGGGCACAGGCCAGGTCCAGAGAGCTCCACCTCGGAGCCGGGTCCCCTTTAAGAGTCTGGGAAAGCCCCACCTGTTCTTCCCTGTGCTTTCAGAACCTGCTTCCCTAAAGTCTGGGCTACATGCCAGGCTCTGGCCAGGACCCCCAGCCCGGCTTTGAACACACCCCACCTACACTATGACATGTGCAGAGAAACTGGACACTGCACCAAGCACGCAGTGACACTCGGGAGACCCCTGCTGGGAGAGGTGTCTCCCCATGTGGGAGAGCCAGGCCCCCAGGCAGGAGGGGCTTTCTGAGGCCTGGCCAAGACAGCACTGCCACACGTAGTGACTGACCCGACCCACCGCCTGCAGAAGCTCAAGCCCATCTATGGAGCAACCTCAAGCCACCCGGAGGCCGAGGTATCTTCACACTCTTCAACTGACGTCCTGCATCACAGGCCGAGAGGCCCGTGACCTGGGGCCACCTGCCTGGGCCCGCGTCCAAGCCCTCTGGCCTTGAGGGTGACTCGAGACCTTGCTGCCCTGCCCCCCACCATGAAACCTTGAGCTAAACAAAATGCTGCTGCTGCTGACCCTCAAGAGGCCTGGTGCTGCTGCACGAAGAACACTCACTGTGGAGAACACACCAGTGTGCACAACGCTTCAGAGCTTCCAGAACAAGTCCATGCCCATTAACTCAACATGCCCCCAGCACAGGCACAAAGGCCTCAAGGGCTCCGACAGAGAAACTGAGCTCTGGGGGTGGCAGCAGTGGCTGCCAAGGCTACCCAGGAAATCCCAGTCCCATGTGAAGCTCACAGCTGCTGACACTCTTGAAACAAAGGGATACAGACCCAAAAGGATTGAAAGCAGGGCCTTGAGGAGGTATGTGTACACCTGTGCTCACGGAGCTCCACTTACGATGGCCACGAGGTGGAGGCAACCCAACTCATCAACGGCCAGTGCACGAAATGCGGTCTATTCAGACAGCGAGACGTCACTCAGCCTCGAGAAGGAAGGACACTGCGACACCTGCTGCAACGTGGGTCGAACCTTGAGGACACTCGCTCAGCCAAGGAAGCCAGACACAAAAGGACAAACTGATTCCACTCACAGGAGGCCCGAGAGAAGTCAGATTCACAGGAACGAAAGCAGACGCTGGGGCCAGGAGCTGGGAGACGGTGGGAGTTAGTGCTTAACGGGGACAGGGTTTCAGCTGGGGAAGGTGAGAAAGTTCTGGAGATGGACGGTGGCGGTGGTTGTGCAATGATGTACATGTAATCAAATCACTAACATTAACCTCATAAGAGCGGAAGTGGTAAACTTTATGTTGATGCCGACTGCCTCCAATAAAAAGGGGAGCCTTGCCACAAGCACAGAACTGAGCCGGGACCCACCTGCAATCTTCCCTTGCCTGATCTTCTGCACCTTGTAGCGGATGGATGTCCCCACCATGAGGTAGACGTCGTAAGCGGGGTTCAGAAGGATGTTCTCCAAGATTAGCAGCCTGACCTCGGCGGGTGGCACGTTCTGAGCATAAGGAAGACGGGGAGGAAAGCTGAGCAGGCTCGGGCGTTGAGGGGGGCGGGGGTGGGGCAACAGAAAGATCTCTACAAGTTTTCAGTCCGTTCACGAGGGCCCAGGGAAGTTAGGGTGAAAACCACTTCTGGACGCCCCGAAGCCCAGCGGAGCCTTGTGGTACAGCCGGCAGGCACTCAGGGGTGACTGTCCAACTGTATCCAGCACGTCACTTTACACGACATAGGGGGTTGCTCAAGTTAAAAGAATCCTGAGTGAGCAGGAAGGAAACCACGGAGCCAGGGTGACAGTGATGGGTACAGAAGCCGCCAGGGACTTGGGGGCTCCACCCACAAAAGCCCCAGAGGCCTGGGAGGTGGGGAACCCACAGGCCCACCTGAAACGGAGGAGAGGCCTACACCCCAGGTGAGCCTCAGCCCCTGCTGCCCGGCCCGCCCCACCCACCTCCCATCCCACCCCCACCCCCACCCCCACCGGAACCTCCCTTGGGGAACACCCTGAGGGACTCTGACATGGGGAGGCTGGCCAGGGCGCACCCCGCATCACACTCCACAGGGGCCTGCACCTTCCAGAGCCTTGGCGAAACCCACTCCTCGCTGTCCTTTCCTGCCCTCTGCCAACGTGGAGGTTTGATGGCAAGCAGGTGCTGGTGAGGTCGGGCAACATAGGGGTGGAGAGCCGAAGCCCTCCACATGCGGCCCCAGGCAACCAGTGTCAGGGCTCAGATGGGCACAGGGTGAGGTGGCTGGGGGACACTGGAAGCCCCAAACGCTCAAGGTGCTCCTATACCAGGACTGCGTGCACGCTGAAAACTAGTTTAGTTATTAACACCAGCCCCACTGCTCCGGGACCTCCCCAGAAACTGACAAGGGAGAGAAGGCTTGTGACTGCAGAGGACAGCTGGGGAGCCCCAGCCACCTCTCCCTAGGCCACCTCTCCCAAAGCCATGGCTCATGCCAGACAGACAAACATGCCGCATCACACTCTGGAGGTCCCACACAAATGGGACACCCTCACGGTAGGGCCTCTTTCCGCTACAAAGTGTGTGAGTGGACCCGTCCTCCAGATCTGCCCGGAGCCCAGTCTGCCTGCCGCACACCCACCTTGTAGACGGCCTCCTGGATGCGTGCCTTGAGCTTGGAGCTCCCCGTCTTCATCCCAGACACCAGGATGGTATCCCCCTGCTTGGCCACCTTCTCCATCTCGGAGATGTAGGAAGGAGGTATATAGGTGGACTCCAAGAAAGGCAGGATTCTGGAAAGAGAACGTGAGGTCAGACTTGAGGCGTGGAGCCCAGGGACCGCACGCACTCGTGCTGTGTGGCTCCTCTGAGGGCTGCCGGATGCCCAATACGTAAGGCATGCTGCTGCTTAGAAACCTGGCCCCAAAACTTCCTGCGTCAGAGCCGCCAGAACTGCCAACCTCTCTGTGAAACATGCAGATTCTTGGCCCCTGGTCCGCCCTGGGTCTGCATGCAACCTGGGAATCTGCATTTTATATAAACCCAGATGTGATGAGGATAAAAGGCAGGCACTGAAATTTGAGGACTGCCCCTTAGTGGAAATGCTCTGGTCTCACAGATGCCAAAGGTGAGACTCGCGCAAGCTGCAAGCAGGCCCAGGACCACGGGCCCAGGCGGGGCTCCTGCGAATCCCAGTCCCCTCCCTAGCCAGCTCTGCGTCTGGGAAACAGTTCAGTGACCACCCCACAAGAATAAGGAGTAGGGGATCACATCGCACCCTGCCCTCCCTGGCACTGGGCTGCGGGGAGAAAGGAGGGAGAACTTGGGGTGGGGTGGCCCTCCCCAGAGCACGGGCCAGGGAACATGGCTGGCCTGAGGCACCCTTTAGACTCTGTCCTTCCCCGGCAGCCCGCGATTCACAAATAAGCCCCCATCCCGCCGAGCAGGAGCCATCGGCCGGACGTGCTTTCACCCTCCCCAAGACCTGCCAGGCACTACATCACACCATGACTTGTGTCCATGCCCAGCTTTACAAGGTGTGACACGCTGACTTTAATGAAAACCCAGGACCTCGGTTCCAGCATGCCTCAGCACAGACCTCGGCGGTCAGCATTCGGCTCACGTATCGGTGCCTGGACCATCAGGGGGCTGTCACAGCAGGAAACAGGCCTGGAGGTGCGTGGGGTGCAGGCCCCAACATCCCCTAAATATCCAGAGAGGGGCTCTCCCCTTCATCGACATGCTTGCTCACCCCACCGCCCTCTGAGGTGATGACAGTTCTTGAGGACAGGCACAGGCAGGACGCGACGCAACCAGGCCCAGAATCCAGGTCTCAGACCTGAAGGCCGCACTCCCGGCTTCCTGAGACACCAGAGATCCCAGAGCCCACCCAGGAGGCAGAAGCTGACAGCCCAGCCCCCAGAAGAACTGTGGGTGTGAGAGTGTCCCGGCCTACATGCATGCACACACACGTGTGCGCGCACACACACACACAAACACACGCCCTGTGCTGGGGAAGGCGGCCTCCTGTGCCTGGAGGACTGCCACAGCTAGAAGCTCTCCCAGCCCCAAACTATCACCCCCTTAACTCACGCCAGTGGGAGGGCTTGGGACCAGCCCCCCAAACCTTCCACACCCCCCATGACAGCTCATGCTTTCTGGGATGAGCCCTCTCTTCTGCAGTGGGGCAGCCCAGCCACCTTGACCATCTTCCCCAGAAGACCCCCAGTGGGCTGCACAGGTGGCAAAGTGCCTGCACACTGCAGGAGCCAAAAGCTTTTCGGTCCCAGGGAACACTGGCTGGCACCCAGGAATTGGCTGGGCTCCTCGCTGGCAGAGAGGACGATGGTGAGGCTGGTGCTGGAAGCCCTGGGCCCACACAGAGCCCAGTGCCACCCCTGCCCTTCGGAGGCAGGCGCTCCTTACCGAAGTGCGTTGTGGGCGTCTGAGTACCCGTCGGCCTCTGTGTCCTTCACGATTGTCCAGTCAAAGACCAGCCCAGCCAGGGTGCTGAATGTGTTTCCTGCGGGAGCAGAGCGGGGATGGGGGCTTAACTCCCCAGGGCCGTGGGCTGGGACGTGCACTCAGCACCACCCCCTGCAAAGCAGGGGAAACCAAAGCAGAAAGGACCAGGGTCAGGTGACCACAAGGGGCCTCCCAGGCCCTGCCCGCTGTGCCCTTCCCACTGCACCGCTGTCTATGCGCACCCACCACTCCTCACGTGGGTGAGCACTTTACAGTTTGGACAGGCCTCCTGAGGCTGAGTCGCTCACGCCCCGCTCTACCTCCCTGTCTGGTTTTGCATGCCCACCCTGGTCTCTTCCCCGAGGTGCTGGGAGCTCAGGTCCAGGGTGGAGGAGGGGGCCTGGCCCAGCCAGCCTCGACTCTGAAGCCCTGGCTGGCCGGCCGCAAGCCTTGGACCAGACGTCAGCACAGGCAGAGCCCAGCAGTTGACCGGACTCCGCCCATAAACACCTTCTCAGGGTGAGTGTGATGCCCGGTTTCACGTGCACACCCTGAAACAGGGCAGGAAATGGAAACAGGGGGCTGAAGGCCTGATCTGCCAAGAGATACAGTTTGCTTTTTCCCCAGGAGATGTTGATTTCACAATTTTTAGTTGGTTCCCATCATTTCAAATTAAGAAACACAATATATAAATCCAACTTCCAAGTTCAAAAGTCCAAAGATCCAGCTGCCTGGGCCCTGTTCCCTCTGGTGAGCGGTGCCGTCTCAGCCTCTCCAGCTATTCTGCCACACTCCCCACCACACTCTATTGCCCCACACCCACTCCACCTCCACCATCATCTTCCCTGCCTGGCCAGCCCCCAAAACAGAACATCTGCAGCCTAGAAAAGATCTTTCACAGGGCGAAGGGCAAGGCATTTAGAGTCAGACAGGCCTGGGATCCTGTCCAACCCCACCTTTCAGGGCTCAGTGTTGTTGAGAAGATTAAACAGAGAAAGGGCCCCCAGTGAGATGCCCGGAGGTGCCGGCCAGCCCAGGGGCAAGAGCAGTTCACCACAGCCTTCTGAGGACAAGGAGACTGAGGCCAGGGGAGGCCTGCCTGGGTCTCCAAACCTGGGAAAGGCCATAGGAAATCCTATTTTCACACATTTCAGGGTTTACATTTGTAGCTGTTTTTTGGGATCTTTGCTGCTGCCCCCAGCTCATAATTCCTGCACACCTGCCTTGTTCAGATGTGAAGGGAGAGACACACGTGGCATCATTCCCAGACCAGAAAGCATCCTTGAGCTTCCAAAAGTTTCACCCACATGGGCAGGTGCACATGCAGAACCAGCTGTATGATTTACAGGGCTCCGTGCAAAGGAAAACTGGGGGCCCCTCATTCCAAAGGCAAGGAAAGTTCCAGAATGAGGCACGTCAGATGGAGCGGCTGGGAGAAGACAGAGGCAACCCCAGACTCTGGGCGGTAGGGATGCTCCAGGCTGAGTGCAGACCCTTAGAGGCCCCCGGGGGCCCTGCCCCGCAATTAGGGCCTCCCAGCGACTGGGGTCCCTTCCTGCCAGCCACTGGACTGACACACTGCAGGCATCCCAGCTACAGCAGGATCTGGGGAAACTGAGTCAGGCAGCTCTCCTCCACCCACCCCTACCAGCCCGCTGACTCCCACACTAAGCCTCTGGAAGCCCGCACACAGGATGTGCTCGGAGACCGGGCTAGAGTAAGAGGCTCCCTCTGGCCAAATGCAGCTTCTGGACCAGAAATACCCTGGAACAGGGGTGGCCACCACCACACTCCACCCCGGCACTCTCTGGGGCGCATGCACCCATCCCAGGCCCCCACTGGGGATGGAAGCTGGCCATAGTCACAGGGCAAGGACAGGGAAGGATAGGCCAGGCAGGACCCAGGACGTGAGGGGACAGGGCGTGGGTGGCCGAGAACCCGTCCCAGGAGGCAGGGAAGGAGGATCTCATATCATTGAGGCTCCAAGTCCCCGCATGTGCTAGTACTTCCATGGGACCCACCCACAAGAACACAAGTCCAAAGATGAAGTGATGACAATTTTAAGACGGCCGCAGCAGAGTGTTAAATCAAGCCTGGGGCGCTTTGGAGCACAAGGCCCTCCGTGAAGTGGGCCCTGATTGCCGGGTGACAAAATAAAACCACAGGAGATGCACACAGCCCCTCACTGTGGCTTCTCAGAGCAGATGGTGAGTGGGAGCCCCTCCCAGCAAACAGGCTCCAAGACCTACATGTTCAGCAGGAATTTGCAGGCTTGGGGGAGGCTTAGGGTTAGGGTTTGAGGAGCCTCTGCCCGACCCATTGGAAAAGCAGCTATTAGACCTACTGTGTGCAAGTGCTCGTATCAGCAAGGAAAACCCAGGGCCCAGTCTCCGGAGGCCTCACCCCTGTCATGGCCCCAGGAGGGCAGGGGGAAGAACATTAAGCAATTCAACTTAACAAATATTTACTGGGTGCCTGCTGGGCCCAAAGTCCAGCATCAAGCAAAGAATGAGGTGATCCCAATTCTGCCCAAAGGCAGAGCATGACAATGCAGAGTGAAAAGCGCCCCGTGCCTCAAGGCAGGGCCAGTGGACCGCTGAGGGATTTCAGGAGCAGGGGATATGTCACCTCGGGCCGGTAGCAAGCACCCTGGAGGAGACCAAGAGTGGGGCTGCCCAGAAGGCCAGGCTTCTGAAAGCAAAGATCAGGAGGGTCTGAAAGGTGCCCTGCGCAAAACCGGCATCAGGACGGGCAGGAGGGGCACCCGAGAGACCAGAGCCCACCTAGGGCTGCGTGAGGTCCTGTGGGATGGGAAGGACTCTGACAACATAAACTTGAGCAGGCACCCTGCCGACGGCCTCAGTTCAAAACAGTACAGCCCAGCCCCTCGCGCAGACCCCCGTGCCTAGGAAATCGCAGCAGCGGGAGACAGTTAGTGTGGCCTTGGGGCAAGAGCTCAGGCAATGGAGTCAGACAGCAGCGGCCCCGAGTTCCAGCCCATACTCTGCTGCCCACAAGCTGTGTGACCCTGGGTGAGCTGCTGGAGCTCTCTGGGCTTCAGCACCCTTGTCTGCACAATGTGCTAGTGTATTATTACCACCCACGCTCGCAGGGTAGAAGACTGCACTTGCACTGGGCCGGGCACAGCGCCGGGCATGCAGGGCACCTAACGAATTTGCTGAGCCACAGTCAGGGACTCTGACAACCAGCCAGTAACCTAGATAAGGTATGTCTCCTAAGGCTACAGGGTCCTTCAAGGTTACGAAGGTCAGCTTTGCCTTTGCAGAAGAGATTGACACAGGCTCGGGACAGAGAAAGCAGGGATTTCTAAGGTACTAGTCCCAGCGCTTCTGGCCAGGGAGTGAGCCACCTGGAGCCACAAAGGGGGACCCTCGATCAGGGCTCTTCCTGAAAGGCCAGCGTGTGCAGGTGCGCCTGGCTTCCAGCCTGGAAGTGGTCACACGTGCCACCAAAAACTAGGAGTGGGAGGGGTCATCCCTGAGGGTCGCTGGGCACCTGTTCCACACAGGAAGGCCAGGCAGCCACCTCCCTGCTCCTGACACGTCCACCAACGGCCCGAGGGAAAAGGACACAGGCCAGGGAAAATGAACGGGACTGAAAACAACTGAACAGTAACAAAAAAGATGGTAACAGGTGTTGGCGAGGATGTGGGGAAATGGGAATCCTCGTGCCTCGATGGCAGGGATGTGAAAATGGTGCAGCAGCTACAGAAACACATGCTAGCTGCTCCTCAAAAGAGGTACATATAGTGTGGCATTCCCGCCATGGCTCAGTGGGTTACGAATGCGACTAGTATCCACGAGGATGCAGGATCAATCCCTGGCCTCTCTCAATGGGTTAAGGATCCAGCGTTGCCGTGAGCTGTGGTGTAGGTCACAGACGCAGCTCGTATCTGGCATTGCTGTGGCTGTGGCGTAAGCAGGCAGCTGTAGCTCCGATTAGCCCCCTAGCCTGGGAACCTCCATATGCCCTGGGTGCAGCCCTAAAAAAAACAAAACAAAACCATATAGAGTCACCTTTTGACCTAGCAACTCTACCCCTGGGTGTAGACCCAAAGAAAGCCTGTGTCCGCACAAAGACTTGAACCCACGTTCACAGTAGCACTATTCACAACAGCCAAAAGCTGGAAGCAACCCAGAGGCCCATCAGCGGATGGGTGGATAAACAATCGTGGTCCACAGTGGAAGATCATCTGGCCACGAAAAGGAATGGAGCACTGACAGAGGCTACAGCAAGGTGAACTGGACAGCACGTACTCAGTGAAAGATGGCAGACATGGAAGACACATGCTATATGATTCCACACATATGAATGTCCAGCACAGATGAGTCTAAACACACAGAGAGGAGATTAGTGGTTAGAGGAGATTAGGGAAGCAGATGTGACTGCTGATGGGTGCAGGGTTTCTTTTTGTACTGATGAAAATGCTGAAAAATTAGACACTGGTGATGGCTGCACAACTTTGTGAATATATTAAAAAGCACTGAAGGATAATGTCCATGAGGATGTAGGTTCCATCCTTGGCCTCACTCAGTGGGTTAAGGATGTGGAGTTGCCGTGAGCTGCAGCATAGGTTGCAGATGTGGCTCAGATCTAGTGTTACTGTGGCTGTGGTATAGGCCAGCAGCTGCAGCTCCGATTTGACCCCCTCGTCTGGGAACTTCCATATGCCACAGGTGCGGCTGTAAAAAGAAATTAAAAAAAAAAATTTTTTTTTAATTAAAAAAAAAAAGACAAAACACTGAGGAGTTTCCATTATGGTGTAACGGGATCAGCAGTGTCTGGAGCACTGGGACACAGATTCAATCCCAAGCCCCACACAGTGGGTTAAGGATCCAGCATTGTTGCAGCTACAGCACAGGTCACAACTGTGGCTTGGATCTGATCCCTGGCCTGGGGACTCCAAATGCTGCGGGGCAGCAAAAAAAGAAAAACAACAACAACACTGATTTGTACACTGTAGAGAAATGAATTTCATGGCATATAAATCTCAATAAAAAATTTTTTAAAAAAGTGACTCAAGACAGTGAAGAGAACAGAGTCGTCAAGAGCAGGGCTGGCAAACTGTGGCCCCTGGGCCATACCCAGAGCCGTGCCAGTCTCTGGGAATAAAGTTTTGTGAGGACACAGCCACACCCACTCTTGAGGCACCTGCTTAGAGCCACACTGACACAGCTGAGCAGCTGCCAGAGAGACAGCCTGGCCAGCAAAGCCCAAAACAGTGCCGACCCTGCCCATTGCAGACAACATGCAGACGCCTGGCCAAGACGGAACTCTGGGACCCGATTCAGGCTGGAGCTCAGGTCTGGCTCTGCTGTGTACTAAGCGTGTGTCTGTGGGGGTGTGTCTGTTTATCTGTGTATATATGCATCTGTGTGTCTGTGTATCTGTGTACCTGTGTACATGCACGTATGTGTCTGAGCGTGTATCTGAGAACATGCATAGCTGTGTATGTATCGCTGTGTGCATGTATGTGTGTATTCAGGGGTGTATATTTGCACACGTGTATATGTTATCTGAGTGTATGTGTGTATCTGTGTGCATGTGTGTACGTGTGTGTGTACTTGTGTGTTCCTCACCTGCACGTGAAATGTGTCAGGACGTGTAAGGTGCTCAGACAGCACGTGGCACAATATGGCCTCAAACATGAGACTTGGTCCCCAAGAACAGCGTGTGACCCTGGGAATAAGCTCCTATCAGCTCAGAGCTTGGGGAGAATCTTCGTCTGAAAGATGTCCCTTGTCTGACCCACCTTCTTCAACAAAACCTTAACCTCCACATCGTCCCTCCATACTTCCATCAAGAGGTCAGTCTACAGTCAAGGCAGTCTGACCACCTGCTGAACACACCTTCCAAGAAGACCCCCCCAGCCCAGGGCAGACGCTGCTCTGTTAGGAAGTGAAGGATGGTGCCCCCACACTGTGTACACACACACACACAGTGCCCATCACCCCTGTGCCCCATACACACTCCCCCCCACCCCAACAGTCTGGGCCAGAAGCCAACCCCAGCCCTCAGACCTCTACTATCTCAACACAGTGACCCAGCGAGCCCCTCCCAGCTCCCATGGCTGCCTAAGCCAGTGCACAGAAGAGTGGCCTCCACCTGGCTGCCACTAGGGCCTGACACCCACTCGGAGGTGTTCCCGACCTCTTCCACGTGGCCCTCCTGGCTGGAGCAGCCCCCAGGGGAGGGAAGCGAACCTGCCAGGCAGGCAGCCTGACCTTCAGAGTCCAGGGCCTGGACCTTCAGCTCCAGCGGTGAGTCCTCCAGGTAGAGTTCGCGGGTGGTGGAGACAATCTGGATGCCGTGGATGAGGTCGACGATGGCGTCGCAGCGCAGGACCTGGCCGGTGGCTGGAGGGGCGGGGATGGGGTCAGCAGGAGGGCGTGCCCCAGCTCCAGCGCCTCAACCCTGGGGAGCCCAGCCTAAGACACACGCGGCCTGCAAGTCAGCACAGGCGTCCAGAAAGCAAGGCTTCGCGGCACTCGCATGGCCCGTCCCCTGCCAGCACCAGCATCTAAAGCTGTGTGCAAAACACTCCTCCAGGAATCCCTGGATTTGCCCAGGGTGTAACCACTGAGCTAAATGACAAAGACTCTGGCAAGAAGTGTCAGCTTCCAAAAGGACAGCACTGTCCTCAAGGCCTGTCCCTACACAGAGATTAGGAACTACACCTGGGGTGTGTGTGAGTGTTTGCACTGTCTCTTATAAGACTATCAACTGCGCTGTAGTACATGCACACAGATTTTTACTTGTTCCATCAAGATATACAAATGGCATCACCTGGAGCATCGTCTAGAATAACGATAACCACGTGTGACAAAGACTCATTCTGACCTTTCTCCAAGCATCACATAAAACCACCTGTGTACCCTTAACTTTGCGAGAGCAATTCAGCCCCATTAGCAAAAGCCTTAAAAATATTCAGGAGAGTGTGATGCAGGGGGTTCCCGTCGCTGGAGCTAGGGCGTTCGTCTCAGCTGTGGCTCAGATTGGATCCCTGGCCCAAGAACTTCCAAATGCCATGAGTGTGACCAAAAAAAAAGAAAAAATTCATATGCAGTCAAGCTGAAAATCTTTCTTTGGCAGGAAATAACCTAAAAGAACCCAAAATTGTTCTCTATATAAAAGTATTTATTTTCCTGTATAGAAACAAACCTTTGAAAACAATCTGAATGTCCAGTATAAGGGAATGCTTACAGCACAATCTCTTGCTAAAAATATTATTCAGGGAGTTCCCATCGTGGCACAGCAGAAACAAATCTGACTAGGAATCATGAGGTTGTGGGTTTGATCCCTGGCCTCGCTCAGTGGATTAAGGATCTGGTGTCTCCGTGAGCTGTGGTGTAGGTTGCAGATGCGGCTCAGATCTGGCTTTGTTGTGGCTGTGGCTGTGGTTGGCAGCTATGGCTCTGATTGGATCCCTAGCCTAGAAACCTCCATATGCCACGGGTGTGGCCCTAAAAAGCAAAAAAAAAAAAAAAAAAGAATATTATTCAGCCATTAAAAATGGAGTTCCCATCATGGCGCAGCAAAAACAAATCTGACTAGGAGCCATGAGGTTGTGGGTTCAATTCCTGGCCTCACTGTGGCATAGGTCAGCAGCTGCAGTTCCAATTCAACCCCTAGCCTGAGAATCTCCATATGCTGTGGGTGTGGCCCCGAAATAATAATAGTAATAATTATATAATAAAATGGGAAATCTTTCAGATCATGTGGAAATCATGATAGAAGACATTGTTTTTCTAAGCATTTTATGACATAACACGGTAAATGAAATATGGCAAGTGGAGGATTGCATCACTTTCTTCATTTTGAAGCAATGCCTGTTAAGAGTTGTCTGGGTAACAAGCAATAACTTAGAAATGAAAGCCAGCCTCCACTTTCATGGAGGAGCAGCAAGCGGTGCTGGCAGGAGGAACTGGGCTGTGCTGCCTGCGTGGTGGCCCCTCCTATGGACATGGCCAAGGGCTCTGCAGGCCCTAGTAAGCTGTCCCTCATTCCCCACCCTGTCCCCACCAGGGACCAGAGGGCCCTTACTGATGTCCTCCGCGAAGATGATACTGGTCAGGCGGGCAGGCTGGGACAGGCGGGCCTGCACCACTGCCTTCTGGGAACACTGCTGCTCCTCCAGGCCCAGCGGCTCAATGCCGGCCACCTCTGGCCGGGTCGATGACCTGTGGGGAGAGGACAAGAATTTACTCTCCGGAGCCACCCAGAGAGGCGGGGCTGAGACCAGAAGCACAGCTGCCCCAGACTCAGGATGGAGGGGGCTGACTCCACCAGCTTCCCGGCCCAGGTCCTCCCTGCACACATCCCCATCCATCACTTCAGACAGGAGCCTGGACACAGGAACACCTCCACGTTCAACAGTCACCTTCCAAGGAGTTCCCATCGTGGCTCAGTGGTTAACGAATCCGACTAGGAACCATGAGGTTGCGGGTTCAATCCCTCGCCTTGCTCAGTGAGTTAAGGATTTGGCGTTGCCGTGAGCTGTGGTGTAGGTTGCAGACGCGGCTCGGATCCTGCATTGCTGTGACTGTGGCGAAGGCCAGCAGCTACAGCTCCTGTTAGACCCCTAGCCTGGGAACCTCCATATGCCACGGGTGCGGCCCGAGATAAAGCAGAAAGACAAAAAAAAAAAAAAACAACAGTCACCTTCCGAGACTATTCCACAGAACTGGAAATAATGATGGTAGGCCTGTGGTTCCAGGGAGGAGAGGCCATGTACCTGCTGACCGCTGGGCAGGCCTGGAGCATGGCAGCCTGTGGACATTAAGCCTCTCTCCCCACCAGGCTCTACAAAGCCTGGAGCTCACCAGCGGGACAATAACAATGGCCATGTGGTCCAGGGCACAGGGACAGGTGTCACTGGGAAGGCGAGCAGAGGTCAGATGGATCTGCACATCCATGAGATGACTTCCCACGGGGACCCAGCCTTGGAATAACCAGATGAAGGAACAGCATGACAGGAGGCATGTGGGTCAGGCCACAGCTTCTCCTCTACACACAGGATGATAAAAGCGCCCGGCGCAGTGAGATGGATGAGTGGGGAACAGCAAAGTAGCCACTGCCCTGAAGCGCTGGGTGAACAGAGGCCACTGGCATCACTGCAGACAGTGCCTCTCCCAGGGTGGACTCCAGGGACCACCACACAAAGATCTGGTGCTTCAGGAGGGTCTGGGTGGGGAGCCACCAAGAACAGAGGTGGGGCCATCCGAGCCCTCGGACCCAAGGAGATGGGGTGCTGAGGTCAAGGAGAGGGGTGCTGAGGTTGGGGGGGCACTGGAGAGCCACAGTAAGGTGCTTAGGACTTAATCTGAGGGCAATGACCAGTCCCTGGGCCATGGAGCAGGTGAGCAATCTAACCCGATGCCCACTTGACGGAGCAGAGGCAATGCTGCCGTCAGTGAGTTCTGGGTGGGGAGGGCCGCCAAGCTCCCAGGGCTGCACTCAGCCAGCGTCCAGCCTGGGGCAGGCTCTCGGGAGTCAGGGCTTCCGCCCATTCCCTTTTCTTTAACTCACAGGAATATCAAGGTTCTGGCTTATTCAGAAGAAAACTTGTAAAAATGGCCTGGTGCTAAAAAGCAATTGGTGTGAAACACAGCCAAAGAGACATCTCCAAGTCGACGCCAAGTGTCCCCAGGGCTAGGCAGGCACAGCGGGCTCTGCCAGCTCACCACGGACGCTGGGATGGCACAAACCCAAGGGCACACACCTCTACCCTGGAATAAACTTCACCCATGGCTGAGGAGAAAAATGTAAGCCCCAGGGAAATACACGTGTGGTCCCCCCATGGAGAGACCTCCCTCAAGAAAAGAGTGTTTCAGAGACACAGGGCAGGAACAGGCACCCAGACAGGGAGGTGAGGTAGGCCCCTAGGCCCCTCGCACCCTGCCATGCAGCTGCCACAGCCTGGTGACTCCAAGGTGACCTCCAAG
The DNA here is from genome assembly GCA_004024745.2 of Catagonus wagneri. Classification (NCBI taxonomy): domain Eukaryota; kingdom Metazoa; phylum Chordata; class Mammalia; order Artiodactyla; family Tayassuidae; genus Catagonus; species Catagonus wagneri. The sequence goes on along the minus strand of PVHT021183698.1, from coordinate 179,975 downwards.
GGGGTCGGAGCTCCCCATGCACGCACACACACAACAGAGCCAACATGGAAATGAGGACAAAATAGAAAACACACAGATCAGACTAAAGGGACAAACGCGGCGAGGACCCCGGCTTGGATGCAGGAACAGAAAAGGAAGCTCAGTGGATCAACTGACACCATCCAAGAGGTCCTGAGTCTGGGTAAGTCATGGACCAGTGCTCATTTTTCCTTTTCACAACCTTCGAACTTTCGAAGGATGTCACCTTGAGGGCAAGCTGCGCGAAGGGTATAAAGGGACTCTCTGGCTTATCTTTGCCACTTTCCCATAAATCTAAAATCATTCCCAATTTTTAAAAAATGTTTAAATGACAGGGGGAGTGAGGAATGAATAATCCAAGCAAAGGATGTTTAGGGCCTTGAGACTATGCTGCATGATACTCTAACAATGTTACAAGTCATTACACATGTGTCTGCATTGGAAGAATGATACCAACTATTAACAGTGTGGACTCTGGAGAATAACAGTGTGTCCCTGTAGGCTCATTGTTTGTAACAAACGCACCATCTGTGGGTGTCGGGGGTGTCAATGGTGGGAAATGCTGGGGCAGGTGGGGTGCAACAGAGGAAATTGCTGTAATTTGGCTCAATTTTTTGCTAAAACTAAAACTGCCCTAAAAATAAAGACCACCTTAAAAAAACAAGTCATCATTTCCTGCTTCTACCTTTGAGAAACAATGTCTTGTTCAGTGGCCCCTGGGAGCCGGGGACCTGAGCACCCAGTCTGGGCCCTAAATCCCACCCCCTCTGAACGCTGGTTCCTCAAGAATAGAACAGGAGTGACAAGCTGTTTTCTCACTCCTTCAAGGCAGTGAATTAATCTTGGACAGAATCCCAATAAAGAAATCAATACAGATAAGAGTAGACTGTCCTAGTTCAAGTCGGAGTGGCCTAAAGTCCCCCTGCCACCCCCAGGCCTTTCTTGGGCCACCTCAGCTGCCTGTAGCCCTCGGAGCCCAGCCGGAAGCACTGCCCCCCTCACTTGGTGCCTGAGTGCTCTCAGCAGCTCTTAAGAAAGTCGCTGCTCTTCACACTGAGGGCAGATGCAAGGGCACTAAGTGGGGCGTGAAGATAAGACAGAGCAGCCAAGGCAAGGCGGCTGCCTGGGAGGAGGCGCCCACGCCCCTGGGCCTGCAGCCACACCCAGCCAGAAAACGGGAGCCCCCCACAAGGAGACTCGGCCTCTGCTCCTGCACAGCCTGCATGCCTGCACCTGCTCAGCTCAGCTAAGCACCGAGCAAGGGAGCCAGGCTCCACCCTCACAGGCAGCTGGGAAGGCTGGAAAGCTTCGTAATAAAGGCTAACATGCTGAGGGCAGCAGCAGATGAGGCTGACAGCCAGGACTGAGCAGACCCTGGGGCGTCCCCCCACCGTCCCTCTCACCAGGACCCGCGCCTGACAGGTAGGGCTCATGGCAACTGTCTCCGGAGGGTTTAAGACAGTCTAAGGTGCTGTTTCCATTACCAGCAGAGGGTTATTTTCAGTCATCTGATTCCGTCTGGGACGCTCTGAGGCCTGTGTGCTTTGGCTGTGCCTTTAAGAGCAGCTGTCACCTGCTCTTGGGCGGTGTCTGGTGTCCCCATCACGGTGTGGCTGTCACAGTGTCCCTGTCACGGTGCAGTTCAGAAAACATTGGGTGAGAAAGCACATCTGAAGGTGTTTGTCAGGGATTATAAAGGGAAAGTAGACACTTTCTCAAACTTAAACTCAGAATAGAGACTGCGGGGGGCAGGGCCGCAAAGGGGCTGCAGCTTTACCTGTAATTTTTATTTCTTACCCCAAAAAAGCCAGGCTGGAAACAAATGCCGCATTGTTAACGACAGCTAATTCTGATGGTAGGAACGCGGGTATTCACTATATTATCCTCTGCTTTTTTCTGTATTATTCTAACTTCTAAACAGAAGACTTTCCCTCTAACACTGGATGTAACTTAGAGGACGGCTGTGCCCTCCTTTCGCAGGTAAGTAAACTGAGGCTCAAAAGGAAGAAAGGCATGGTTTAGGGCCACTTTGAAGGCCAGGGTCAGGACACAGGTGTCCCCAAGCCCAAACCTTGACATTTTCTGCTTTTCAGACCACCTCTCGGCCCCACAGAAGCACTGAGACTGCACCTCACAGCTCTGAAACCGCGAGTGCTGGCCCAGGGGCTGAGGCGGCTCTCCACGTGTGTCCTGGCTCACACGTGCAGTTCTGGAAGGTTTCTGCTCCAGGATCCGGCAAGAGCAGCATCACCTTCTCCACAGAGGGGGTTGGGCCACTCTTCACAGACATGATGGTTAACCACCCCACAGCCCTCGCCAGGCAGACCGAGATAGAGGGAGCCGGAGGCGGTAAGTGACGCTGACAGGCAGCAGCACCTCAGTCTGGCAAACTCAGAGAGACCCAGAGACCACAACTAAAAGACAGAAGGGTGCTGGGCGAGTGTGACAGTTAATTTGTTATTTTTCTTTTTTGGCCGCCCCATGGCACATGGAGTTCCCAGGCCAGGGATCAGATCCTAGCCGTAGCTGCAACCTAAGCCACAGCTATGGCAACGCTGGATCCCTAACCCACGGTGCGGCGTCAGGGATTGAACCTTCATCCCAGAGCTCCCAAGACAGTGCCAATCCCGCTGCACCAGAGCAGGAACTCCATGATGGTTGATTTCGTGTGTCAACCTGGCTGGGCCAAGGCACCCAACTACTTGGTCAAATGTTACTCTGCATGTGTCCGGGGGTGTTTGGGGATGACACTAGCATTTAAACCAGTGGACTGAGTAAAGCACACTGTTCCCCAATGTGCTGGGCCTCACACAATCAGCTGAGGCCTGAATAGAACAAAAAGGCTGCCCCATCTGCCAGTGAGAGTCCCAACTGCATGACAGCCTTCAAACCTGAACCGAAACATCAGCTCATCCTGGGTCTTGAGGCTGCCAGCCTGTGGGGGACCACTCACCCTGCAGATCTCAGCACTTGCCAGCCTCCATAATTGCATGACGCAATTCTTCGTAATACATTTCTCTCTCCTTCTATCTATATATACACATATATGTTTTCTATATGGGAAAACCAAACAGGCTCAGAGAGGTTGAGTAACCTCCCAAAGCTACACAGCTGTGAGTGGCAGGGCCAGTGCTCACAGCCAGGTCTGTATGACTCCTCCCACCACACGCATGTTTTCCCCAGGATACGGAACACACAACAGCAGAGAGCAGTGAGACCTCCCTCTGTCCTGTTTAAACGAACTACCACCCCACAGAAAGAATGCATGCTGGCTATTCCCCGCATCTCCACTGGCAGTCAGCACGCTGCCTGCCTGCCCCAAGGCCCAGAGGAGGGGCTTCAGGGCTTCCCCGGGCCCCTGGCATACCGGGTGAGGGTGACATGGCCTTGACATGGCTCATGTCTGCTGGAAGGTGACAGCCGAAGTTGGCAAGGAGCTGCCGCTCACCAGCTGTATGACATTAGGCAAACAACTTAACCCCTCTGAGCCTCTGTTTTCGCATCTGCTCAATGGGAAGAAAAATGGTACCTGCTACAAAGGGATGGGTGGATCGGATAGATGACATAAAGCTCTAATCAGGGCCTTGCACACAGTAAGCCCTCAAGTTCGGGACCAGAAGGAGGGGTCCAGAGGAAGGGCTTCTGGTCCTGAGGTGTTTGGCAAGATTCTGACCACAAGAACTGTGCTTTTTAAAGAAAGGATGAAACCATGAGTGCCTCTAGATTATGATCATTTATGCTTGACCTGTCCACCCCTTCCCTGTGTGAAGCCTGACTCCAGCCCTGCTGTCAGGGCACCACCGCACCCACGGATCCAAAGCCGTGTCACGTGCGTTAGGAGAGTCTGGACAAATGAAATCCTCTGACTGAATCCTTCAAGACTTGCTGCCTTATTTCATTCAAACTACTGGCACTATATGTAAAAACACATAAATAGGAGTTCCCACTGTGGCTCAATGGTAACGAGCCCAACTAGTATCCATGAGGATACGGGTTCGATCCCTAGCCTCACTCAGTGGGTTAAGGATCCGGTGCTGCCGTGAGCTGTGGTGTAGGTCACAGACGCGGCTCAGATCTGTCTTTGCTGTGGCTGTGGCATAGGCCAGCAGCTGTAGTTCTGATTCAAGCCCTGGAAACTTCCATGTGTTATGGGTATGGTCCCAAAAAGCAAAAAAAATTAAAAATAAATAAAGACATATAAACAAACAACAACAATCTGTCATTTATTATGTGCTTATTATGTGTCAGGCACAGAACAAAACACATCACAAGTATTCCAGTTGCCGCCCCACGATCCCATTGAAACCCCCATCTGATACATGAGGAAACCCTTGCTTGGATCTGAAGTAACCCGCCCAAGGTTACATTCCTGAAAAACACCTCAGCCAGGCCTGACTCTAGACTCCTGGTCCAAACACGACCCCCCACCCCTTGTGCTGAATGCACCCAGACTGTTCAAAACAGAGCCAGTGGCTTCCCCCGACCTGGGTGTGCCCACGGGAGGGCAAGGGTCAGGTTGCGAAAGCCCCACCCCCCACCCCCACGGAAGATGGCTCATCTCCCCTTCCATCAACCCCCACCCCACATTAACCCCTAATGCCGCTTCTTAACTGCCACTGACTTCCCCAAACCTACCAAGGAAGCCGGGGAGGCAGCAGCAATGAAGAGAGTTGGCACACTTCCCTGCATGGCCCAGTCTGAGCTGGCTCTAGTCTGCCACCTGGTTTTGAATATGGCTCTGCCAGGTCCCGCTGATAAGGTGTTTTGATTTGCTTTTAGGATTGCGTGGGGGAAAGCATGCACAATATGCAAAGGAATTAGCAGAAAAACTGGTT
>PVHT021183698.1:149524-175022 GCA_004024745.2 Catagonus wagneri | reverse complement strand
AAAAAAACAATGTTACCAGATTCTGGGGGCCGGGGTGGGAGTGGGGGACACTGTTGCCTGCAAAGGAAACTGGCAGATATTACAGTGTAAGGAAAGCAGAATGTGGTTGAAGGGGCCGGGGGAGGGAATGGGGGTTAGTGGTTAATGGGGACAGTTTCAGTTTGGGAAGATGAAAAAAGTCTGTGATGGATGGTGGTGATGGTTATAAGACAGTGTGAATCGACTTCATGCCACTGAACCAGACACTTCCAAAGCTTAAGGTGGTTAATTTTATGGCAGGTACATTTTACCACAATTTTTAAAAAATGTAAACAACACATTGGCCCAAGAGATGAGCTTTTATCCTAAACGTCTCTAATAGGCAGATTGTGAATTTTGAAATTCCAGAGGACACTCAGGCTGCGCTGGGACACTCGGGCTGTGCTCTGGGAGGCAACACTTTGGGGGATTCGCTCCCCACTCTTCACAGACAGGAACAGGGGAGCCCAAGGACCCAGGGGGTCATGCCAGAAGGTGACAGAGTTAAAAGGAGAAGTGACAACTGATCAAAGAACGGGTGGGTGGGGCAGAGGAATACGCAGCCTCCCTCCCCCAACCGTGCTCCAGTCCCAGCGGCAGAGGCAGGGCCACAGGGTGGGACCTCCTCCAGGGCCAGAGCATCACCCCCCACCCCACTCCCACCCCCTCAAAGGAAGCAAGAAGAAAACCACTCAGTCAACATACACTTCCTGTCACCTCCCTCCCCGGATTGTTGGGGGGACGGTAGGCAGGGGAGAGGCCCCACCCACCCTGCAAGGCCTGTGCAGAGGGGAGAGCCAGGCCCAGGCTACCTCCTTCCTGTCACTTTGTCCAAAAAGGCACGCCCCCTGCAGCCCTTATCACAGCATGCTGCTGTCAGAAATTCCTATCGCAGGAAATGCAGGCATTTCATCATAGCTTACTGTTTACTCCCACAATCCACTACAAGCTCCATGAAAGCAGGGCCTTCCCTATCTGCTGACCACCGCAAGCCCCATGACCTGGCTCATTGGAAAAGTCACAAATATCCCACGCCCAGCTGGTGAGCCCCAGCCCTTGTCTGTGACACCCTCGTAGGTCAGGGCTTGTCCCCAGGCATTGGCAGGACAGCCCTTCACAGCAAGCACTACAAGGGCTTCGGTGTCTCTGTCCAAACCTCTAGCTGCCAGAAATGATGCCAAATAGGACCTCCAGGTGACCCGAGGCCCCTGGCCAAGGAAGGAGAGGTTTCACCCTGCTGTATTAGGACACACGGGGCCCCCAAACAGGCTGTCAAGGACAGATGCTCTAGACTTGGGGGGCAGAAGCACAAGCTCGGGGCAGAAAGGCCAAATTAATGGGGTGAGAACACTGGGCCTCTGGTTGCAGTGAAGCCCTTGTTGTTGAGCTCTGCAAACTTTTCATTTTCAGAGCTGCTTCTCCAGCCTCCCTTGGCTCCGACTGCCTCCCTGCCCAGGTCCCGCACACCTGCCTCTGCCCCACAGGCTCTGAGCAGAAGGCAGCCGGGCTGGATGGCGCATCCACCTGGCCGGGTACAGAGGGCTTTCCAGAGGCCCCAGAGGAAACTCTTCGCCTCACCCCTTCTCCGAGCTTCCTTGGCTGGGGTCAGGAAGGGGATCCTGAAACGCACCTGCCCTTAGACCTTCCACAGTTACACGTCAGCAGGGACAGAGGGACTGTGGGGTCTCACTGCCCGCGGACTCTCCAAAGGTCCCCTGAGCTGCCCAGCACATGGCATGCTCCATGGAGGAGCCCCACTGTGTGGGACCCAAGAGGCAGGGAGGACCCTTACACCCTTGGCAGACAAGCGCCCAGCCAGTGGTGAAAGTGGGCGCCCTGGCTTGGGAGCAAGCCTGGCTGACACATCAGACAGCTGCAGGGTACCCCAGGGAGACTTTCAGGGCCAGGAGAGCAGGATGAGGCCTCTGGGCAGAGCTCAGCACAGTGGGCGCTAGCTGCAGGTGCCCTGCCAGAGGCTCTTCACCAAGCAGGTCTGCCCACCCCCACCCCCACTGGGAGCTGCAGCTCAAAGTTTACACCTATAACCTTATTCAGGCAAACAGCCTTGGCCAACAGGGGTACTTCACCCAGAGGCTGGGAGGCTGCACACCGCCCGCCCCCCCCACCCCCCGCCCCGCCAACAGTGGCAGGGGCAGGGGCAGGGGCAGCCAGTGGCTGAGTGACTATGAGGGAAAAAATTCAAAAGCTGGGTGTCAGGCTTGAACCAGGGGAGGCCAATCTGCAGGATCAGCCCAGGGCTGGACTTCCTCTGCGACCACATCTTTGCTCTCTCTCCTCCCCTTTCTCACCTCCCGGCAGACCAAGCTCTCCATAAGCCAAAGCCCGTCTGACTCTCTCCAGGGCAGGGCAGCCACCTGCAGAATCCACAACACCCTGGACCTCAACCGAAGCCGATGATGGAAACTCCACCCAGCAGTGTGGTACTCAGACACCGAAAACCTAAGAAGATCATGAAGCAACACAGAAAAATAGCTGGGCTTTAACAGTCACTGGTGATGGCAGAGAAGGGGTTCCCAAGTGGCCTGAACACAAAGTTTGAGAGCTGAGGGGAAAAGTAAGCGACTGAAAGGAAAACAAAAGGGTGACTGGGTTACAAAGGATTATGGTATACTTCTCTTTTTCTCCCTTCCCTTTTCCCAGCTTTCTCTATTGTGTCATTCAGCGTAAAGAGGGTACCTTAAAAAGAAGCTAAAAACACACTTTGGACCACTTTCAATAACACGAAATATCAAAAAAGAATCGGGAATGTGTCCCATAATTAGCGATGCTGGGTGTGATGGAAGGGAGCTGCAAACCCCTGAAAGGGGTGGGACAGGGCACGCCCCCTCCCAGGGCTCTTGCACTTCCCTCTCTGGGTCTCAGGGCCTTAAGACTGCCCGATTAACTGATGCTATAAAATCAAGAATCAGGAAAAGTAAACCTAAAGCCACTGGCTCAGGCACACAGTGATTCCAATAAATGAGAGCGTGGCTGCAAATTCAAAGGATGAGCAAGAATTCCCCCAGGTCCAGGAGGGCTTTAATTTTCTCTGTTCTCCAACTCACAGACTTAACAATGAACTGCTTGGGTGAAGAGGTGTTTTCCTCCCAGGTGTAGATAAGTGCAGATCCATGGCTTGTCTGCACGCCCACTCTTCAAACCTCCAGAGACTCTTCAAAACCTAAAACAATTCAGGAACTGAACTAGGAAGAGCGTGCTAAAAATAAAGAAAACAATTTCGATGCTTGATTGACAAAAGATTTTCCCGTGAAGGGGGGAATCATGACCACTAAACACCTTCAAGAGACACTTAAGAGAAGCAGTCACACGTCTGCCATAAAAACTATGGATCTGATTCAAGACAAATTATAAGGTACTGAGCACTCCTCTGATGCATCAGAGATTAGGAAAAATTTTTTTCCCTTCCTCCGAAGAAGCTGTACAAGTAAATTAAAATCCATCAGCTCTTTTCAGAAAGGAAAATGCAGTTAGAAAAAAAAAAGTTACTTCAGAAAAAAAAATACAGCTACAGAATCTTAGAGGAAGTAGCATACAAATCCATCCAAAGGGATACAATTGAAGCCAGCTGTTTTTAATAGCCAGCTTCCTTTTTCTTGTCCCCATATCAAGAAAACAGACAATGTCCCCCCAGAGAATGAGCACATCCATCCCTTACAAAATACGGACCAGACAGGGCCCAGTACATGGATACAGAAAACTTAAAGAGGAGATCAGCCTGTGATATCAAGCCAGAAATATGACCTTCCAGGTGCGGAAGGCGCTAAACCCAAAGCATCTGGCTGACACGGATTGTCATTTCAGGAGGCCCACGTTCAGAAAACAAATAGGTACTAGTAATGCAAGTATGGAAGAAGGCCGTCAGCTCTGGGTACCACCAGGCTTGAGGATGTGCACAGACTGCTATCCCAACAGATTTAATGCAGTTCGGCTCACTGATGTGAGCACACCTTGTTAAACACGCACTAGCCTTGAAACAGGGAACCAAAGGGAGGAGCAAGAGTGTGGCACATAGCGGGAGGGGGCCCTCCTTTTTAACTCAAGCAAGGTGGTCTGTGAGGTGAAGTAGGGCCTCATCGCACCCAGGCCGTCGTCTGTCCTGCTAGGAGTGAGCCTGCTAGGATGGAAGCCTGGAGGCCACTTTAGGCCCTTTCCTCTCGGTCTGAAGGACGGCAAGGCTGGACCACATCACCCGGCCCAGCTACCTTGGAAGGTGTGGGGAGCAGGGTTTCCTTAGCTCCTGGGGTTCCCAGATCACATCTTCGGAGATGGGTAGTGAATTCCCGAGTTCCCCCAGGAGGCTGGGAATATAGGCCGGCCCTGCTCTGTGGGCAACCTGGGCTGAATCACAAACCATTCCCTTGCATCTCTCATCTATAATCTTTCATCAAAGGTTGACGTTCCTCCCAAAGAGGCAGAACGCCAGGATTCGACTCCCACACACACCTACCCCATTTCGCCACAAGCTAATTCCCACGACCAATCCGGCGCCAAGGATGAGTCGCTGTCACCAGACAAACTCCAGAAGGCTGCGTCCCCAGACCAGAGCTTTGCAGCCCTAACCACCTCTCTCTGCCTGGCCGCACCGCAAGGGAGTGAGACCACGTGGACGCGCAGCCCGGCCTGGCGGCTCAGGCCCAACCCTCTCTATCTGGCAGAAGGTCCCTCCAGAAGCCCCAGGCCCAAACATGGCCTTCCCCGGCTGTCCGCCGCGCCCTCCCCACCGCCCCCTCATACCGAGTCCAGCCGACCGCTGAGCCCCAGTCCACACACCCACCCTCCAACTCCCGGCAGGCCTCCTCCCGCCCTAAACATGTGGAGGCCGGACGGCGCCATGCGCAGTGTCAGGGACCTGAGCGCACGCCGCCGGGTCACGCGCGACCGGCCGCCAGGTCAGTGGCCGCCGGGCAGCCAACCCGGCGCCCGGGAGCGCGCGCCGGCGCACCTGCCGCGCGGGCCTGCTGGGGGCGCCCGCCGGGCCACTAGGCCGCGCGCCACGGGCCCTGCGGGACCCGCTCGGGGCCGCGGCCTCCTCTCCGCGCCCGCGCACCTGCAGCGTGCCCGGCTGGCCGCCCGCGCCCGAGGCCCACCCCCCGCCCCCCGCCCCCGCCCCCGCTCCCGCTCCGCGCCTCACCAGCGGTAGCAGCCCTCCGAGGCCTCCAGCGTGAAGTTTACGCGCGTAGCCCGCGTGAAGGGCAGCAGCACCTTGGGGATGTTGAGCTTGGCCGCCGGAACGCTGGGGCCGAGCACCATCAGCCCCGAAAGCGCGAACAGCAGGGGCCGCAGCCCTCGGGCCCGCGCCGCCATCCTCGCCGAGCTTCACCTCCTGCGACCCGGCGCCCGGCTGCCCGCGCGCTCCCCGCGAGCCCTCCGTCCCCGCCCGCGCGCGCCGGGCCAGCAGGTGATAAGCGCGGGAGGGAGGGGGCGGGGCGAGGACCGAGGCCTCGGGCTACTTCCTGGGACCCGGAGGGGCCGAGCGCGGGAACTGAGGGGGCCGGACTCGCAGCGACCCCACCCCCCACCCTGGGCCCCGCGGGGCGGGGGGAGGGGCTGGGGGAGGGGTTGCGGAGCGCGCCCGGGGCCCCGCGGGGGATGGGTACGAAGGGGCGCGCGCCCGAGCCACCGTGGGCGGGCGAGAAGGGGTAGGGCGCTTGTTCGCAGCGCGCCCCTTGACCACGCGGGAAGTGCTGGACGCTTTCCTGGTCTCCACGCTCGAACTCGTGGTTTCAAACTCTGGAGAGGTGTTGCACTCAGATCTGGAGCCTCTCAGCCACCTGCGCCATTCGTTGCAGTCATTCATTTGGCCCCGTCCAGGGCCCACCGAACAGTCAGCCAGGCTTCCGAGACCTGAAGATCAGTATGGGGAAACCGACCACTCGCAAAGGGACAGGACCCCCAAGAAATCTGGAATGCCCAGGCTTTCCAGAAGAGGGGCCCCGGTTCTGCAAGGGCAAGGGACCTGCTGAAGCACTGAGGGCCCTGTGGATACTCCCTCCCCCTTCCTCCTCCCAGCCTTGCCCTGGAGCCGTTGTGACCACTTCTCCAGGAGGAGATGGGTGAAGTGGCCTGAAGACCATCCAGTCAGGAAGGGCAACGCTGGGGCTCTCAGATCCCAAGGCCCTTGCTCTCTGCGTTGCACCCGCTGTCTTCCGGAAGCCATGCGGAGGTTACCCAAAGGGCAGATTTAGAGCACCAGTACTGCCAGAGCGCACGCTCCCTGGCAAGAGAGAGACAGAACCACTCTGAACCACTGAATTGTGCAGGCTCAAATCTTAGATCTGAAGGCTGTGCTCTTCGCAGTTGAGTTAGAGGAGGGGGTGTGCCCTTAAAATGTGAATCTGCTTAGGGGAGGGCCCAGCCTAGTGGGATGTCAGGATAAAGGCGGGGTAAGTGCACACAGGCCCAGCCCCTGTGAAGGGTCCAGGAAGTGTGCCCTGAATTGTAGCTGAATTTCAGTCGGACTGGAAAAGGCTTCTTAGAGGCGTCTTCAGAGGGGCTCAGATGGTCCGCGCGTGCCCCTAGGGGTCACCAGTTTTAGGGACCCCGTCAGGCAAGAAGTCACCACTGGGAGGAACTGTGAAAAGGGTGAGTAGGCGCTCTCTATGTTATTTCTTAAAACTGCAGGTGAGCCTGTGATTATCTAAAAAAGAAGAAAAGTTTAATTATACAAACAAAAAAAGCAAACATACAAACAGGACTAACAAGATAATCTGGGTGGACACAGCTTGCTGACCACCTGTATGCTTAATTTAAGGCAGTCAGGAAATTTCCCCAGCAGAAAACAACCAACTGAGGAAACGAAATGATGGATAGAACATTTTCCCGTTTGAGCTGTTCCCCTTTATATTGTCCTTAATCCTGTCCCCCTCTCCAGTTTTCAGGTGCCCATAACCTGATAAGTGGCATTGTCTGGGCTCCGTGGTCTGTGCAGTGGACCCGCCTTCTCTGTGAGTTCTGTTTCCACTCCCTGCCTTTGGGCCCCTTCTCTGGGTATCAAGTGCTTTATCTGAGAGTCAGAGAGACAGAGGGTGATGGCCTGAGCAGGCCGCACTGCCCCAGGCAGAGACCCTCTGGGATGGAAGGAACCCCAGATTATTCTGATAAATGAGACAGGAACATGGCTCTCGGTGCCTTCCATCCTTGTCATTTCCTGTGGCCCTAAAAAACCTTACCGTGTCTGAGTACCAACCACCTGTACTGTTATTTCCTATTTCTGTTTAAATCAAAGTGTTTACATATACTTAAGAAGGAAGCTTTGTCACTTTTGTAAATAGAAAACCAGCATCAGTTGCCAGAATAGAAGTAGCCATAAAAGAAATAACAGTGAGACAAAAGGATGCCATTAGGTTACAAGGACACACTGTTTCCTGCCAGGGGCTCAGAGCCCAAAGCCGCTTTCACTGTTTGGTGGGAGGGGGCAAAGCGCAGGACAGTCTGGGTCTTTCCCGGTGAGCAAATAAGGGTTGAGAGAGACTTTCCAAGGGAAGGAACTCTTTCGCAGTGTTTGTTGTCGTGTTAGAACCTATCTGCCTTTTTTTTTTTAACAAGTGTATTTTTTAAATTTTTCAGTGAAGACGCTCCTTCACAGTAGTTGATAAGACTAGTCCAATGAAGCCCCAGGCATGACCTGTGTCCACATCCAAGGCCAGTCCCGCTCCTTCTAGCAGCCAGCCCCCACCCTGTATCATTCTGAAACAAATCCAAGACATCCTATCATTTTATCTGCATCTCAGTGTGTGTGTCTCTAAAAGATAAGCACCCTTATATGTACACTATAACCACAATACTATTAGCACATCTAAAAAATGAACAGTAATTCCTCAGACATAAGATATCCAGAGTTCAAACTCCAAGCTGACTCATAAATGTCATAGCTTTTTTTTTCCCCCTGCAGTTTGTGTCTTCAGAGGTAGGATCCAGGTAAGGTTCACACATTGCAGTGGGTTGAAATGAACTTTTAGTCCATAGGTCCCCCTCTCCAGCTCACTTTCACTGCTGGCATTGTCTGTGTTGCCCTTTTCTCTTAAAGTTTTCCTTAGGGCATCTTCATGCCACGCCTGCCCCCATCCCACACACTCGCAGACCCAGTACAGCTGCATGGATTCCCCGCTGTGTGAATCTGCAGCTGCCTTCTGGTCATGGTCCCTGGGGACTGAGGAGAGCGGTGCCCAGCATGGGCCTTCAGCACCATCTCCGAGCTGGAAAACGCAGTTTTGGGGGAAATAAAAAATAAGAGAAAGAGTAAGAGCATTGGACAGCTTCAGCCTTTGCAAAATGCTTTCCAAAACTCCGTCCTATGTAAGATAATGGTGCCACGTAATTACAGAAATTGCTGCTTTTTATCAAAGCCCAGACCTGCAGCCTGCCCACAGGATCTAGTTTCTGTGTGCACATTAATTCTCACTCCAGATGTTTTTTTCACACTGGCCACTGCTGGCCTCTGCCAGGGTGAGTAAATGCTACCCACCCCCTACACCCATCAGCTGCCCCCAGGCCTCTGAACCTCTCGTCCTCAGTGCCCGCTTCTTTTGTCCCTAAAGGCATCACTGTGGGCCAGTGGCTGCAGAGTAAGTCAATTGCAGCTTCACACCGTCAGGCCCCTCAGAAGATCTGGCCCATATGTTGTCCCAGCCATCTTCGCCTGACATCGTCACCCCTGAGGGACACACAGAAAGTGCTCAGACATCTCCAGGCCGCTGCCACTGGAGGCAGGTATATCCTGCTCCCTGTTTCCCGGAACGGGCCCGCCTACCAGGCAGCTCACCTTGGTGCCTGAGTAGCCTGCGCAGCTCACAGCGCACGGCGGCCTGGCTGGCCCTCCAGAGCCTCTCAGGTGCCGCTGGCAGAAGAGTCCAGGAAGTTCCCTGGTGGCCAATCAGGTGGAGAATTCAGCATTGTTTGTCACTGCTGTGACGCGGATTCGATATCTGCCCTTGGAATTTCCGCCTGCCATAGGCACAGCACCCCCAGAAAAGAAGACTCCAGACTCCTTGTCAAGGTCATCAGGCCCTTCCTGGGTGTCCCTCTTCCCTCTGCCTCCCAGACCCTCTCCCCCGTCTGGATACACCTGAGTATTCCATTCTTCCAGGGTCACTCCTAGTACACCGAACCCCTGGGGGAGGGGGGAAGGCTTTTTAAAAAATATGCCTTATAAGATAAAATTATTTTCCATAATAGATATTAAATGCAACATAAGAATGGCTTGGAAAAAATACCTTTTTTTTTTCCTGCTTGTTCGGGCCATACCCACAGCAAATGGAGGTTCCCAGGCTAGGGGTCAAATCGGAGCTACAGGTGCCGGCCTACGCCGCAGCCACAGCAATGAGGGCTCCAAGCCACATCTGCAACCTACACCACAGCTCACAGCAATGCCAGATCCTTAACCCACTGAGCGAGGCCAGGGATGGAACCTGCAACCTCATCATTCCTGGTAGGATTTGTTTCCGTTGTTCCATGATGGGAATGCCCAAAAAATAACTTCTTTAAAACTTGAGATTTGTATGCATAAGCAAGCCAGCAAAACAAGTTTTTAATTAAAAAATAAAACAAATATTACAGCCAAAAAGGGAAAACTAATGGATTAATAATACTAATTGTATTCATGTATTTTAAAAAAAACTTATGCTTACATATTGGTCTGTTGCAATAATAAAGAACTTGAGAGAGTACTGGTCCATTTAATAAATAAGAATAGTGATAAAAAAAGAAATTTCTGCGTTTGACCTAATATGAAAATTCAGAAAAATTGTCCAAGTATAAGGTAAGAGTTAACACTTAGCTAGATAAAAACATTACTGTTTCACTGTTTTAAAATTTAAGCCAAGTCGGAGGTCCTTTTGTGGCTCAGTGGTTAATGAATCCGACTAGGAACTATGAGGTTGTGGGTTCGATCCCTGGCCTTGCTCAGTGGGTTAAGGATCCGGCGTTGCCATGAGCTGTGGTGTAGGTTGCAGACGCGGCTCGGATCCCACGTTGCTGTGGCTATGGCAAAAGCTGGCAGCTACAGCTCCTGTTAGACCCCTAGCCTGGGAACCTCCATATGCCGCGGGTGCGGCTCTACATAAAAAAGGCAAAAAGACCAAAAAAAAAATTTAGGCCAAGTAAGAATCGTAAGGAGGCATGTGAGACAGCTGAATAGCAATAACTCAAGTTGTTTTCTTTTTCTTTACAATCACGGTGCCATCTAATAATGCCAGCCAATAATAACAGTAGATTATTTCAAATGTCTTGTTTAGGCACAGAAGTGTATACAACCATAGGGATTAGAGACAAGAACTGTGTCTGAAGCAAATTCATAGGATTCCAAAAGTTACAGACTTACTCTGGAAACAAACACATGAACTAAATCCGTATGTTTGGGTGGACAGAGCATGTAAGCAGGTGTTTTCAGAATTAACACCCGTGTATAATACATTGTGTATTAAGGCATGTGTTTTAAAAGTGTGTTATCTTAACACTTGTACGTCATTAAAATTCAACAGTGCACAGGCAACAAAAGAAAAAAATAAATTTGGAGTTCCCTGGAGGCCTAACACCTGAGGATCAGGCATTGTCACTGCTGTGGTGAGGGTTCGATCCCTGGCCTGGGAACTTTCTTGTGCCATGAAACAACACAAAAGAAAACCTTTAAAATGTTTGTGCCTCAAAGGATACAATCAATAGAATTAGAAGGCCGTCTGTGGAATTCGAGAAAACATTTGCAGGTGGCATATCTGATAAAGGGCTAATATCCAGAATATAGAAGGAACTCCTACAACTCAACAACAACAACATAATGGGCAGAGGAACTGAATAAACATTTCTCCAAAGAAGATATGCAAATGACCAACAGGTATGCCAAAGGTATGAGGTGATAGGTATGGGTCACTTCATACCCATGATGATGGCTACTATTTAAAAGAGAAAAGCCTGGTAACATGTTGATAAAAATGTGCAGAAATTAGAACCCTTGTGGGTTGTTAGTGAGAATGTAAAATGCTATGGCCACTGTGGAAAACAGTACAGAGGTTCCTCAAAAAATTAAAAATGTAATTACCAGATGGTTCAGCAATTCCACTTATGAGACTCCAACAAATGAAAGCAGGGTCTCGAACACGGATTTGCACACCCCGGTTCAGAGCAGCTCTGTTAACTACAGCCAGAAGATGGACGCTACCCAAGTTTTCCATCAGCAGATGAATGGATAAACAAAATGTAGTCCATCCATACAACAGAATGTCAATCAGCCTTAAAGAAGGAAGTACTGAGAGTTCCCATCATGGCTCAGCAGTAACGAACCCAACTAGTATCCACGAGGATGTGGGTTCGATTCCTGGCCTCACTCAGTGGGTTAAGGATCCAGCGTTGCTGTGAGCTGTGGTGTAGGTTGCAGACGTGGCCTGGATCCAATCTGGCATTACTGGAACTTCTATATGCCTCGGGTGTGGCCCTAAAAAGTCAAAAAAATGGAGAAGAAAGTACCGACACATGACACAATAGAGGACACAGGGGAACCTTGAGGACATTGTGCTCAGTGAAATGAGCCAGACAGAAAAGGACAAAGAGCATAAGAATCCACCTTTAGGAGTTCCCAAGGGATCAGATTCATAAAGACAGGGAGTCAGATGGTGGCTGTGATGGGGGGCAGAGGACGCCACCCCAAAATGGGCCATTCTGCCATGTGGATTATATCGAGCTGAAGATCATCAAGGCCCAAAGACTCAGGAAGAGCTGTTTACCTTCCGCATAGTTTCCTGTAAGAATTTAGAGGGTATGGTCCAGGAAGAGAGCCACCATCAGAGACGAGCACGGAGTGTGGGCCGGCCTGGTGACCGGTGGGGGAGGGGGGTCGGCAGGGCCTGGCGGTCCCGGTCCCCTCCTCACCCATCGTCCTGAAGGTGTGACAGACGGTTGTTCTTCCCAGCTCTCTCCCTGGGAGCCCCAGAGCCTTCTCCTGAGCTCGGAGGGCACACAGCCTCAGCTGCCCATCTGTCCTGGAAAATCTCATGTCTGTGTGATGCTCCCATAAGTACGAAAATAAATTTGTTTTTCTCCTGTTCATCTGTCATGTGTCAATTTAATTAACAGACCAGCCAACAGAACCTAGAAGGGTAGAGGAAGATTTTTCCTCCCCTCCTTGAGTTCCTAATGAAATTGACACAAGATACATTAACAGGAGAAAAAGAAACAAATTTTAATTTGTGCTCATGGAAGCCTCATAGAAATGGCCAAAGAGAACAGATTTTACATATTTTAGGGCAAGAACACATTTGTGAGGAATTAAGAGGACAACGAGGAGTTCCTGTTGCGGCTCAGTGGTTAACAAATCCGACTAGGAACCATAAAGTTGCGGGTTCGATCCCTGGCCTTGCTCAGTGGGTTAATCTAGTGTTGCCGTGAGCTGTGGTGTAGGGTGCAGGTGCAGCTCAGACCTGGCATTGCTGTGGCTGTGGCGTAGGCTGGTGGCTACAGCTCCGATTAGACCCCTAGCCTGGGAACCTCCATATGCTGTGAGTACAGCCCTAGAAAAGGAAAAAAAAGGGGGGGGGGGCACCGAGACTTAGGCTTTGGGTACCTAGAGAAGACTCTAAGCAGAGTTTAGGTTTTAAGCAGATACAAGGGGTCCTTGTTGTCTTCTTCCTGGCCAGGTGTAATCTCCTAGAGAAGATATTTATAGCAGCCTCACTTCCACAACTTTCTATCTCTAATAAAATAAAGGAGTTTCTGAAAAGTCTCTTCCTGCAGCCGTGAATCTCAAGTGTCTTTATTGTAAAATAATCTTCAGATCAACCCTGGAGGTCTAAGTGGGCTCCCACAGGACCCTCACACGGTGCTGATGAGGATACAAAGTGGTGCAGGTGCTTTGGAAAACAGTCTGGTAGCTCCTCAAAAGTTAAACACAGAGCCACCCTATCTATGATCCAGCAATTCCGCTCATCCATACATATACCCCAAGAAATGAAAACATACCTCTACACAAACGCTCATATACAAGTGTTCGTAAACTTATTCACAATAACCAAAAAGTGGGAACAACCCAATTGTCCATCAGCTGATAAGTGGACAAACAAGTGTGATCGATCCATACAATGGAATATGATTTGACAAAAAAAAAAAAAATGCTGACATATGCTACAACGTGGGTACACTTTGAAAACACTGTGCTGAGTGAAAGAAGCCTATCACAAAATGCCACATATTATACGATTCCATTTATGTGAAATGCCCAGAATCCATTGAAGTAGAAAAATAGATCAGTAGTAGCTTGGCGATGGGGTTGAGGGTGGAGAGCAGAAATGGAGAGTGATGGACAGTGGTCCTAAGGTTTGTTTTGGGGGCTATGAGAATGTTTTAAAATTAGAGTGTGACGATGGTTGCACAACTCTGTGAAATACCACAAAACACTGAATTTTAAATCCACGGGTTTTACGATATGCAAAATCCGTTGTTTTTTTTTTTTTTTTTTTGTCTTTTTAGGGCCGCACCCATGGCATATGGAGGTTCCCAGGCTAGGGGTCTAATCGGAGCTGTTGCTGCCAGCCTTCGCCACAGCCACAGCAACGCCAGATCCGAGCCGCGTCTGCAGCCTACACCACAGCTCACAGCAACGCTGGATCGTTAACCCACTGAGCGATGCCAGGGATCGAACCAGCAACCTAATGGTTCTTAGTCGGATTTGTTTCCACTGCACCACGACGGGAACTCCTGCAAAACCCATCTTGATAAAGCTGTGAGATTTGGTTGAAACCAAATCTCAACCCACTAATAGGTTATGACCCACAGTCTGACACACTGGCTATGAGGAAATCTCACAAGTATACAGGGAGACGTGAACAAGTATGTTTACTAAAAGACTTTTGTGAAATTGGAAGCTCCTCTGACTTCACTAAGTGAGAGAGTGGATAGTAAACTCTGGTATCCTTGTGGGATGAAACTCTATACAAGAGTCAGAAAGGATGAAGGAATTCCTGTTGTGGTGCAGCAGAAACGAATCTGACTAGGAGCCATGAGGTTGCGGGTTCAATCCCTGGCCTTGCTCAGTGGGTTAAGGATCCAGCCTTGCTGTGAGCTGTGGTGTAGATCACAGATGTGGCTTGGACCTGGCATGTGTGGCTGTGACGTAGGCCGGCAGCCACAGCTCCAATTAGACCCCTAGCCTGGGAACTTACGTATGCCACGGATGCGGCCCTTTTTTTAAAGACAAAAAGCAAAAAAAAAAAAAAAGAAGAAGAAGAAAGAAAAGAAAATCATTTCAAGCTCTTATAACTATTTGAAAGTTTAGCTTTCGACACCTATTGGTGCAGACAGCATATTTTAACAAGAAAATGAAAATAATGCAAAGTCAGTGGATTGCTTATTCATTCAGTGGATATTTGTCAAGAGCCCTGAACACAGTACCATACCCCCCAGCGGATGAACTGGAAACACAGAGGTGGGTAAAATGATGTCTCAGATGTTTATCATATATGAGAAAATATGCATGTTTGGTCATTCAGATGAACGAGTACATACTTCTCATGTACAGCTGGTCTTTGTGCACAGCTCCTGGCTCACAGCTCCTCAAACCCTTGGTCTCTTGTCCTCATCTGCAGAGCCTTAAAGGTGAAAGGGGCACCTTGTGATTCATGACAAGCCCCCTTAGACCATGACTGGGTTCATGCTGATGAGATGACTTGGGAAAGCATCCCAGGATGGGGCTGGTTGCCGGGGGAACCAGTGGTGGACAGAGCGGTGGAACGCTCCATCCCTCTCCCCAGAGATAGAATCAATCACCAATGGCCAGTGAAGAATCAATCAGCTGTGCAATGAGGCTGCCACAGAAACCCAAAGGGAGGAAGTTTGGAGAGCTTCCAGCTTGGGGAACCAGAACGCTTCACTGTGTCGCAGTGCCTGGGGGATTTATACGCAGGCCTCATCAGGTAGGCATGACTGACCATTAACTCAATCTCCAGCCCATCTCCCTTCCCAGAGGTTAGGGAGTGAGACTGATAGTTCCAAGTGTCTAAGCTTTCTGGTGATCAGTCCGCATCCTGAAGCCATGCAGGAGCCCACCAAGTATCGCTTCATGAGAACAAAACACACTCCTATCACCCAGGAAAATCCAAGGGATTTATAAACTCTGTGTAAGGATCTGGGGTCAAGGACCAAATATTAGAACAAAAGATGATCTTAGTAGTTTTTATCACTTAGAAAATTAAAAAGGGAGTTCCTGCTTGTGGCTCGGTGGGTTAAGATATGACTGCAGCGGTTCGGGTTGCAGCTACAGCTCCAATTCAGTCCCTGACCCCAGAACTTCATATGTGTTCTGTGCCAGGAACCGGGGGTAGAGACCAATCTCCACATTTTCGATTATTTCAACAGTAGGTAAATAAAACCAGCCTCATTTTACAGACCTGGAAATTGAGCAAGGCAAGTGACTTCTAAAAGGTCACAAGACCACTTAGATGGCAGAATAAGAATCAAAACCCAGTTCTCCTGACCTCCAGGCCATGAGTAAGGATATTTCCAACGACATATTTTCTAAATCAGAATTCTTTTCCTGTTTTCATTCTCACTTTGAGTGTGAGATGTCCATGAAAACAGGAACTGGACCCATCTGTGTTGTCTCTTCAAAGCTAATTAATCTCAGTTTGATTTTGCACAGGTCATCTCAGGGACACATGGACACAAGGACATTAGTCATTCACAAAAACTGAAAAGCTGGTCCGGGAGCTGCTATGAAGTGTTCTGTGGTTCCCAGTGCCAATCTCTGATCCCTGAAGTGGGATGTATGAGATGGCTGCCTGTGTATTCGCCCTGTGTGCATCTTAGCATTTAAGTTTCTAGGTGCCAGGTACATCTGTGATTTTTCCAACCTCACTGAAAACCAAAGCACAAGACAAAGCAACTGGGGAAGTGTTTTCAAGAGACTTAGAAAATGCACACCTGTATTATCATTCCCATCTTACAGACAAGGACACTGAGCCGGGAGAAGTAGAGTAATGTACTGGTGATGCGAAAGCACCTGACCCAGAACTTGGCCCCAGTGCGTGTTCCTGTACTGGGGGGCTGCAGTCAAGGTGAGGTTAGAACCCTCTCTCCATATACAGAGGACAAGAGCATTTTGATTGATGGTTAAATTATGTATGTATTTTTTATCTGATGGTACTTATCTATTGTTGTTATTATTATTATTTGTGTGTGTGTCTTTTTATGGATGCACCAAATGGAAGTTCCCAGGCTACGGGTGGATTCAGAGCTATAGCTGCCGGCCTACACCACAGCTCACGGCAACACCAGATCCTTAACCCACTGAGCGAGGCCAGGTATTGAACCTGCATCCTCATGGCTACTAGCTGTGTTCGTTACTGCTGAGCCACGACAGGAACTCCATATTGTTATTTATTATGGAATTATTGTTGATTTACAATGTTTCAGGTATATAGCCAAGTGTTTCAATTTTATATGTGTGTGTATATATGTATACATAAGTATACACACACACATATATATTCTATATATATATATATTCTTCTTCAGGTTCTTTTCCATTATAGTTTATTACAAGATATTGACTATCGTTCCCTGTGCTCTACAATAGGACATTATTATCTGTTTCATATACAGTAATTATATCTTTTTAAACAGGAGAATGGATCACATTCCTGTTTAAAATCTCTTCATGATCTTTAGACCAATGAGCAGAAAATTGTGATTAATAATCGGTTTTTAGAGAAACACGATAGATTAGGCAGAACATGAGAGCTTCTTGAAAAAGATCCCTTAAATTGAAAGGGTAGGTCTCGTGCATGTGTGGGGACAGCTATGGTCTGACTTTGTCCCTGGACACCTCTGGGGTGAAGGGGTCACCACCATAGAAGGCAGCTGCTCACTCCTTCTGCCCATGTCAATCCAGAATCTGCTGTCTCATTGCTTCTCTCTGTCCACTGGCCTAAATCCTCCCTCGGGAACACCACTCGGGGTCAGCCTGACCACAGCCCTCTCCTCACTGCTTGTCCTCTGCAAGCCTGACCCTCGCCCACTAGGAGGAGGGGCCAGGACACAGCTTAGCTTAGGGCAAAGCCCAGGCTCCCAGCCCACCATCTGCTCAAGTCCTGGCCCTTTGACTGCTGACCAAGTAACCTCAGCTTCCTGCCTGTCCTGAGAGAGCTCATTACACACGTTTATTCTTTTCTGACACAACTGTTTGGGGTTGTATTTATCAGGGTTCTTCAGAGAAACAGAACTGATAGGACAGGCATGTGTGAACATGTGCATGGCCATATCAGGAGCTTTAGCGTGAGGAATGACTCACACGGTTAGGGGGGCTTGCAAATCCCAGCATCTGTGGTCTGCAGGCTGGAGGCCCAGGAGAGCCAAGGCTGTGGGTCAGCCCAAGTTCAAAGGCTTGTGAACCCAGATAAGTGATGTGAAGTCCAGTCCAAGAGCAAGAGAGGACCCTAGTCTCAGGTCAGCACTCAGGCAGACAGCTCCCTCCAGCTCAGCCTGTTTTTTCTATTCAAGTCTCTCTCTCTCTCTCTCTCTCACTCTTTTTTTTCTTTGCTGTGCCTGCAGCATGTCGAAGTTTCTGGGCCGGGACTGAACCCGCAGCAGAGCAGCAACCTGGGCCACTGCAGTGACCATACAGGATCCTCAACCTGTGGCACCACCAGGGAACTCCGGGTCTTCAGTTGATGGGACCGCACCAGGGAGAGCAAGTCTACTGACTCAGACGTTCATCTCATCCACAGACACCCTCACGGACACACCCAGAACCCTGATTGACCAAACCTTGAGTGACCCTAGGCCCACGCAAGCTGCCACACACAAATGAACCACCATAAAAGCTACTAATTTCCAGAGTTCCTGTTGTAGCTCAGCGGGTTAAGAACCCGAGTACTATCCATGAGGATGTGGGTTCGATCCCTGGCCTCACTCAGTGGGCTAAGGATTCAGTGGTGCCATGAGCTGTGGTGTAGGTCACAGATACAGCTTGGATCTCAGGTTGCTGTGGCTGTGGTGTAGGCCTCAGCTGCAGCTCTGATTCGACCCCTAGCCCGGGAACTTCCATATGCCATGGGTGCAAACTAAAAAATGGAAAAAAACAAACAAAACAAAAACAAAGCTGCTAATTTCTTCCAAGCACCAATTTCCAGGCTTCCCACAAATCATGTTTTCATTCTCATTCAATTCAAAATATTTTCTAATTTCGCTTGTTACTTTGCTTTTAATTCATTGCTCATTTCAAAGTAGGGGGTTTGCTTTTCAAATACTTTTGAAATTTTGTGGATAGCTTTTTAATATTTTTGGCCACACCTGTGGCATGCAGAAGTTCCTGGGCCAGGGATGGGACCTACGCAACAGCTGTATCAATGCAGGATCTTTAACCCACTGAGCCACCAGGGAACTCCTTATTTTTAATTGGGGTAAGTACACATCACAAATTTTATCTTCCTTAGCATCTTTAAGTGTTCAGGTCAGTGGGATTAAGCACATTCACATTGGGCAACCACAGCCACCATCCACCTCCAGAAACTTCTATCTTCCCCAACAGAAACTCTGTCCCCATTAATCACTAACTGCTCTTTTTTCCCTCCGCAGCCCTTGCATCCAGCTTTCTACTTCCTGTCTCCGTGAATTTGATGGTTCTAGGGACCTCATTTAGATGGAATTATACAGTAATTGTCTTTTTGTCACTGGCTCATTTCACTGAGCACAGTGTCCTCAAGATTCATCGGGGTTGCAGCAGGCATCTGAACATCCACGCTTTTTTTCCTTTTTTTGGCTGCACCCTGAGCACATGGAAGTTCCTGGGCCAGGGATCGAACTCATGCCACGGGACCTGCCCAAGCCTCTGCAGTGACAACACTGGATCCTTATCCTGCTGCTCCACAAGAGAGCTCCAGAATATCTACGCTTTTTGAGGCTGAACAATACTGCTTGGCCTGTAGAAACCACACTTGGTTTACCCTTCATCTATTCCTGGATGCCCAGCTTGCTTCCACTTTTTGGCTGTTGTGAATAATACTACTGTGCACATAGGTGTAAAAATATCTCTGAGGCCCTGCTCTCATTGATTTAGGTGTACACCCAGAAGAAGTGAAACTGTTGGATCACATGGTGATTCCATGTTTAATTTTTTGAGGAACCAGCATACTATTTCCTACAGCAGCGGCACCGTTGTGCGTTCCCACCAGCAGAGCACACGGGTTCCGATTTCTCTACATCCTTGACAACACTTGCTATTTTCTGGGTTTTTAAAAATAGTATCTGTTCAGAGTTCCCATTGTGATGCAGCAGAAATGAATCCAACTGGAACCCATGAGGTTTCGGGTTCAATCCCTGGCCTCGCTCAGTGTATGTTTTTTTGCAGTTTTTTTCTTGTTGTTGATTTCCCATTGTATAACGTTTTGGTCAGAAAAGATGCTTGATATGATTTCAATTTTCTCAAAGTTACTGAGGCTTGATTTATAGCCGAGGATGTGATCAATCTTAGAGAATGTTCCATGCGCACTTGAGAAGAATGTGTATTCTGTTGCTTTTGGATGGAATGTCCTATAAATATCCATTAAGTCCATCTGGTCTAATGCTTCATTCAGGGCCTGTGTTTCCTCATTGATTTTCCATCTGGATGATCTATCCATTGCTGTAAGTGGGCTGTTAAAGTCCCCCACTACGATTGCGTTATTGTTGATTTTTCCTTTTATGGTTGTTAGCAGTTGTCTTATATATTGAGAGATCCTATGTTGGGTGTATATATATTTAAAATTGTTATATCTTCTTCTTGGATTGATCCTTTGGTCATTATGTAGTGCCCTTCCTTGTCTCTTAAAATGTTCTTCATTTTAAGGTCCATTTTGTCTGATATGAGTTTTGCTACTCCAGCTTTCTTTTGATTCCTGTTTGCATGGAATATTTTCTTCCATCCTCTCACTTTCAGTTTGTATGTCTCCCTAGAAGCAAAGTGGGTCTCTTGAAGACAGCATATATATGGGTCTTGTTTTTGTATCCATTCATCTAGTCTGTGTCTTTTGGTTGGGGTGTTCAGTCCATTAACATTTAAGGTAATTACTGATATGCACTTTTTTTTTTTTGTCTTTTTGCCTTATCTAGGGCCGCACTCGCGGCATATGGAGGTTCCCAGGCTAGGGGTCTAACAGGAGTTGTAGCCGCCGGCCTACGCTGCAGCCACAGCAACGCAGGATCTGAGCCGCGTCTGCAACCTACATCACAGATCACGGCAACGCCGGATCCCTAACCCACTGAGCGAGGCCAGGGATCAAACCTGCAACCTCATGGTTCCTAGTCGGATTAATTAACCACTGAGCCATGATGGGAACTCCTTATATGTATGTTCTTATTGCCATTTTATTAACTGTTTTGGATATGTTTTTGTTGCTCTTTTTTCTTCCTTCTTCTCTTGTTGTCTCCTCTTGTGGTTTTATGACTATCTTTAATGTTGTATTTGAGTTGATTTTTCTTATTTGTGTATCAACTGTAGATTTTTGGTTTGCAGTTATCCTGAAGTTTTGATGTAGGTGTCTATATATATATACAAGTTGTTTTAAGTTGTTGGTCTCTTAATTGCAAGTGCATCTCCAGTGACCTGCATTTGTACCCTCCTCTTCTCATGATTGCTGATTTTGGTAGCATAATTGTGCATGGATGATTTAGTATCTTTACTGTATACATGCCTTTACTGGTGAGTCTTGTCATTTGTGGTGTTTTTGTTTCTGGTTGCGGCCTTTTCTTTTCTGCCTAGAGAAGTTCCTTTAATATTTATTGTAAAGCTGGTTTAGTGTTGCTGAATTCTCTTAGCTTTTGCTTGTCTGTAAAGCTTTTGATCTCTCCTTCAAATCTGAGTGAGAGCCTTGCTGGGTAGAGCAATCTTGGATGGAGGTCTTTTCCTTTCATCATGTTAAGTATATCATGCCACTCCTTTCTGGCCTGCAGAATTTCTGCTGAAAAATCTGCTGATAACCTTATCGGAGTTCCCCTGTATGTTATTTCTTTTCTGTAGATGCTTTCAATATTTCTGTCTTTAACTTTGGTCATTTTGATTAATATGTGTCTTGGGGTGTTCCTCCTTGGGTTTATTTTGTATGGTACTCATGTGCTTCCTGGATTTGACTGAGTAGTTCCTTTCCCATGTTAGGGAAGTTTTCAGCTATTATCTCTTCAAATAATTTTTCTGTCCCTTTCTCTATCCCTCCTCCTTCTGGCACCCCTATAATATGGATGTTGGTGCGTTTAACGTTATCCCAGAGTTCTCTGAGACTCTCTTCATTTCTTTTCAATCTTTTTTCTCTTTTCTGTTCTGCATTGGTGATTTCCACTAGTCTATCCTCCACCTCATTTATTGGTTCTTCTGCCTCCTGTATCCTACGGTTGGCTGCTTCTAATGAATTTTTTATTTCAGTTATTGTATTTTGCATCTCTTCTTGCTTAAGTTTTATATCTTGTATTTCTTTGCTCAGTGTTTCCAGTAAATTATCAATCTCTGCCTTCAGTTTATTTCCAATGTCTTGCATCCTCTTCAGTATTGACAGTCTAAAGTCTTTTTCCTGGAGGCTGATAATCTCCTGATCACTTAGCTGTTTTTCTGGGGTTTTTCTTGCTCCCTTATCTGAGTTATAGATCTCTGTCTTTTCATTTTTATAGGTTTTTGGTGTGGTGACCTTTTTGCTGATCATAATAGAGTTGTAGCCTCTCTTACTTCTGATGTTTGCCTCCCTGTGGCTGAAGTTGGTACGGGGACTTGCTGTAGGCTTCCTGATGGGAGGGACTGGTGCCTGCCCACTGGTAGGCGGGGTTGATGCCTATCCCTCTGGTGGGTGGGGCTTTGTCTCTGTGTGAGATTAGAGAAGGCTTGTGCCTGGGGCGGTCTTTAGGCATCCTTTTTACTGATGGATGGGGCTGTGATCCCACCTGGATTATTGTTTGGCCTGGAGCTTCTCAGCACCAATGGGTAGGGCCAGATTTTCCCAAAATGGCCACCTCCAGAGAAACACACGCTGATGTATATTCCCAAGAGCTTCACCTCCAATGCCCTTCCCCCACAACAAGCCACAGTCACCCCCTGTTCTCCCAGGAGATCCTCCAAGAACTGCAGGCAGGTCTGACCCAGATTGCTATGGAGACTTTGCTTTGCCCTGGGACCCAGTGCACGTGAAAGTCTGTGTGTGCCTTTCAAGAATGGGGTCTCTGTTTCCCCCAGTCCCATGGAGCTCCTGTGCACAAGCCCCACTGGCCTGCAATGCCAGATGCTCTGGGGGCTTTTTCTCCCTGTGCCAGATCCCCAGGCGTGGGGATTTGACGTGGGGCTCAGAACTCTGTCCTGTAGGTGAATCTCTGTGATACAGTTACTTTCCAGTCTGTGGGGCTTCCCACCTGGGAGGTATGGGGTTGCTTCTATTGCATAATTGCCCCTCCTACCTCTTGATGTGTTCTCCTCTTTGTCTTCTGGAGTAGGATATCTTTTTGAAAGTTTCCAGTCCATTTGGTTGAAGGTTACTCAGCATTTGGTTGTAATTTTGTTGTTTTTATGGGAGAAGTTGAGCTCCAGTCCTTCTATTCCGCCATCTTAATCCTGTTTTTGGCCTCACTCAATGGGTTAAGGATCCAGCGTTGTCATGAGCTGTGGTGTAGGTCACAGACGCTGCTCAGATCTGGCATTGCTGCGGCTGTGGCATAGGCCGATAGCTGTAGCTCCAATTGGGCCTCTAGCCTGGAACCTCTATATGCCTCAGATGCAACCCTAAAAAGCAAAAAAAAAAAAAAAGGTATCCATTCTATGGAGTTGCCTTGTGGTTCAGTGGTTTAAGGACCCAGCACTGTCCCTGCAGTGGCTGTGGTCACTACTGTGGCCCAGGTTTGATCCCTTGCCTGGGAATGTCCATGTTGCAGGTGTGGTAAAAAAAAAATGGTATCCATCCTAACAGGTATTGAAAAAAGCTTATGTTTATTAAGATCTAATTTAATAAGATTGTTTAGAGTTATTTTATGGTATAGCATATGAATTATATGCAGTGAATATTTTGTGACTACTTGTAAAGAATGTGTATTCTGCAAGGGTTCAGTGTAATAGTCTATAAACATCAACTAGGACAGTTTGTTGACAATGTTGTTTAAATATTCTATATCCTTACTGATATTTCATTTACTTTTTTGTCTGCTGAAAGAAGGTGTTAAAATATTCAATATTATGAACAACTTTATGCTAATAAATTTGACAACCTAGATGAAACTAACAAATTCCTTGAAAATCACAACTTACAGAAACAGATACAAAAGGAAATAAAAAATCTGAATGATGCTTTGACTGTTGAAAAAACTTTCTCACAAAGTAAAATCCAGGTTAAGATGGCTTCTCTGGGTACATTCTAGCAAACATATATATATATATATATATATATATATATATATATATATATGTATATAATACTAATTTATACTGCTCCTCCAGAACACAGAGGAAGTGAAGCTGTTTCCTTACTCTTTTTTTTTTCTTTTTGTGTTTTTAGGGCCATACCCGCGGCATATGGAGGCTTCCAGGCTAGGGGTCCAATCGGTTCTGTAGCCACCTGCCTATGCCACAGCCACAGCGATGCAAATCCAAGCCACATGTGCAACCTACACCACAGCTCATGGCAATGCCAGATCCTTAACCCACTGTGCAAGGCCAGGAATCAAATCCACGTCCTCATGAATAATAGTCAGTTTCATTAACCGCTCAGTCATGATGGGAACTCCTCCTTACTCTTTTTCATGGGCCAACATAACCCTGATACCAAACTCTAAGAAAGAGGTTACAAGCAGAGGAAATTACAGATCAACATCCTTGTTAAACACAAAACCTCTTCATAAAGTATTAGAAAATAGAATCCAGTAAAAATTAAAAATATAATACATCGTGACCAAGGGGGAGTTACATCAGGAATGTAAATTCAAAACTTAATTAGCATTATCATAATATTAAGGAGATAAAAGGGGAAGATCATATTGTAGAAGAAAATGTCCCGAAAAAAGGTAGAAAGGAGGAGATTGGATTAAGATGGCCGAATAGAAGGACTGGAGCTCAATTTCTCTCCCCAAAACAACAAAACTACAACCAAATGCCAAGCAACCTTCAACTAAATGGACTATAAACTTTCAAAAAGATATTCTACTCCAGAAAACAAGGGGAGACCACATCAAGAAGTAGGAGGGGCGATTACACAATAGAAGCAACCCCATACGTCCCAGGTGGGAAGACCCACAGACCGGAAAGTAACTGTATCACAGAGATTCACCTACAGGACTGAGAGTTCTGAGCCCCACGTCAAATCCCCACACCTGGGGATTGGGCACAGGGAGAAAGAGCCCCCGGAGCATCTGGCATTGAAGGCCAGAGAGGTTTGTGTGCAGGAGCTCCACAGGACTGGGGAAAGAGGAGATTCCATTCTTGAAAGGTGCACACAGACTTTCACGTGCACTGGGTCCCAGGGCAAAGCCAAGTCTCCATAGGAATCCGGGTGGAACCTGACGGCAATTCTTGGAGGATCTCCTGGGAAAACAGGAGTGACTGTGGCTTGTTGTGGGGGAAGGGCATTGGAGGTAAAGCCCTTAGGAACATTCATCAGCCTGCATTTCTCTGGAGGTGGTCATTTTTTGGAAAATCTGCTCCCTCCCATCAGCACTGAGAAGCCCCAGGTCAAAAAATAATCCAGGTGGGATCACAGCCCCACCCATCAGTAAAAAGACTGACTAAAGACCCCTCAGGCACACAGCCAGCCTCTAATCTCACCCAGAGACAAAGCCCCATCCATCAGAGGGATAGGCATCAACCCCACCTACCAGTGGGCAGGCACCAGTCCCTCCCATCAGGAAGCCTACAGCAAGCCCCTCCATGCCTCCCCCCTCCCGACCCAAACCAACTTTAGCCACAGGGGAGGCAAACACCAGAACTAAGAGAAGTAACAACTCTATTGTCTACAAAAAGGTCACCACACCAAAAACCTATAAAAATGAAAAGACAGAAAACTATAACTCAGATAAGGGAGAAAGAAAAAAGCCCAGAAAAACAGCTCAGTGATGAGGATATTATCAGCTTTCCAGAAAGAGACTTTAGACTGTTGATGCTGAAGATGATGCAAGACATTGGAAATAAACTGGAGGCAAAGATTGATAATTTATAGGAAACACTGAGCAAAGAAATACAAGATGTAAAAATTAAACAAGAAGAGATGAAAAATACAGTAAGTAAAATAAAAAAATTCATTAGAAGCAGCCAACAGTAGAATACAGGAGTCAGAAGAATGAATCAGCGAGGTGGAGGACAGATTAGTGGAAATCACTAATACAGAAGAGAAAAGAGATAAAAGATTGAAAGGAAATGAGGAGAGTCTCAGAGAACTCTGGGATAATGTTAAATGCACCAACATCCGTATTATAGGGGTGCCAGAGGGAAAAGAGAGAGAGAAGGGGACAGAAAAAATATTCGAAGAGATAATAGCCGAAAACTTGC
>PVHT021183698.1:0-116586 GCA_004024745.2 Catagonus wagneri | reverse complement strand
AAAAAAAAAAAAAAAAAAAAAAATCAAAACTAAACAAAAACCCCAAACGAAAAAAATAAAACTGTACCCTATTCTTAGAGATTCTGATCCAGGCGGGACTGGATATTGTATTCTCTTCCTTTTTAAAATTTCAAGCTTACAAAATTTGAATGTGTATTTTCTTCAGTGCCTCGGAGAGTTCTGCTATGTAGCCAGGATTGAGAACCGCTGGGATGCGAGGTCGTGGAGCGGGTTTGGTGCACAGGAACGTGTTTTTTATGGCAAAGGCTCCTTAATGAGAGTTGCTGAGATAATTCCATTTGCAAAGACCACTGGGCCTTTACTCCTGGCACCAGAATAAATGCCATAGGGATCAAAGTCTTAAACGTTATGAAGGAAAGTGGAGGGAGAGGTAAAACCAAGAAAGTTCTCAAAGACATTATAAATGAGTTTATAATCACGGTGGGAAAGACCTTACAAGGCTGGCTATAAACTTAAAAGAGAAAAAGCAACTTTAAAAAGATTTGATTTCCAAGTGGCACAAAATATGGTAAATGAACTCAAAAAACAAACAACATGCTAGAAAAACATATTTGGAACACCTGTGCCTGTCAATGGACCATATACATTTTTTTTTCTTTTTAGGGCCGCACCTGCGGCATATAGAGACTCCTAGGCTAGGGGCTGAAACGGAGCTACAGCTGCTGGCTTACGCCACAGCCACAGCAACACCAGATCTAAGCCGCGTCTACAACCTACACCACAGCTCACGGCAACGCAGGATCCTTAACCCACTGAGCGAGGCCAGGGATCAAACCCACAACTTCATAGTTACTAGTTGGATTTATTTCCACTGAGCCACAAAGGGAATTCCTGGACTATATTTTTTTGATTCAAAAAATAGCTCAAGGAGTTCCTGTCATGGCTCAGGGGAAACAACTCTGACTAGTATCCACAAGGTTGAGGGTTTGATCCCTGGCCTTGCTCCGTGAGTCAGGGATCTGGTGTGGCTGTGAGCTGTAGTATAGTTCACAGATGTGGCTCAGATCCCATGTCGTCGTGGCTGTGGCGTAGGCTGGCAGCTGTAGCTCCAAGCTGACCCCTAGCCTGAAAACTTTCATATGCTGCGTACAGCTCTAAATAGCAAAAAAAAAAAAAAAGCTTTAATCAGCAGTATGATTCTGACACTAATTATAATTCCCCCACCAATTACCATGTATGCGTTCTTTTCCCCATACCAGACTCTTTTGGGACACCAATTGAGTGTCCTACAGTTCAACTCAGTTCTGACACTGTCTACCCAGAAACACTCAGATCCCACAGGTTAAGGGCTCAAGCCTACAAGTCTGCCCCTCCCCCACCTCAGATGCCAGGTGTTAGCAATCCAGGTATTACCTGTGCTGACCAACAGGCTGTAAGTCAGAGGTCCCACACCCTGTTGCTTGGGTTTGAGTAATTTGCTAGAGCCACTCACGGAACTCAGAAGTTTTCTTACCAGTTCACCCATTTATCATAAAAGGATTTAATTTAGGAACAGCTGATGGCCCTTTCGGGTTTTTTTTTTTTTGGTCTTTCAGAGCCACACCTGCAGCTTATGGAAGTTCCCAAGCTAGGGGTCCAATCAGAGCGATAGCAGCCTACACCACAGCCACAGCAACTTGGGATCTGAGCTGCCTCTGTGACCCTACACCGCAGCTCACAGCACTGTTGGATCCTTAACCCACTGAGCGAGGCCAGGGATCAAACCCACGTCCTCATGGATACTAGACAGGTTCGTTATCACTGAACCACAAAGGGAACCTGCCTTTGGGGTTTTACAGCCGGGGTTGATTAAATCATTGGCCACTGGTGACTGAACTCTCTCCCAGCCATTCTCTGCACCCTGTATGCGTTCTTTTCCCCATACCAGACTCTTTTGGGACACCAATTGAGTGTCCTAAGTTCCACCCCTCTGATCACTCGGTTGTCTCCTTTGGCAACCAGTCCTGCCCCCCATAGGTGAGGTCCCAAAGTCCCCTCATTAACATAACCAAAACACCTTTAAGGCTCCTGTCACTCAGGAAATTCCAAGGGTTTGGGGTCTCTGTGCCAGGAAAGGCTGGATGAAGACCAGCGAAACCTTATAAATCACAGTATCATAAATGAGAAATACACAAACAACCCAACAGTAAAATAAGCCATGGTTTTGAACAGGCCATTGAAGTGACAACACCGATTCTTAACCCTCTGTACCACCAGGGAACTCCCCCAGAGCTGCTTCTACTTTTTTTAGGGCTGCAACCCTGGCATATGGAGGTTCCCAGGCTAGGGGTCGAAATGGAGCTGCAGCTGCCGGCCTACACCACAGCCACAGCAACAAGGGATCCGAGCTGCATCTGCAGCCTACACCACAGCTCACAGCAATGCCGGATCCTTAACCCACTGAGCAGGTCCAGGGATCGAACCCTCATCCTCATGGATAATAGTCAGGTTTGTTACCACTGAGCCATAAGGGGAACTCCCAGAGTTTCCACTTCTAATTGACCCCATGGAAACACCGAACATCCAGGCTCCCCAAGGAGCTGCTGTAGGGTTGTTGTAAGAGCAAAGAGACTGTAAATAAAGAGACAGAGAATGCAACATTTCAATGGAAATAAGTTACAACTGTTAAAAAGAAAGCAGAGATTAGTGTTGATCTGGAAAGATCTGCAGAGATGTATTTTAGGTGCAAAACTGACAAGGTACACAATAGGGGTCAGTGTGTGATTCTCTTACCAGTAAAAATGCTGGTATATCAAAGTATTGGGGAAGGAAATGCAAAGAGTGACCATCTCTGGGGAAAGGGACAGTGACAGAAAAGGTTTTAGTTTTCATTTTACAATCATTTCAGAACTGTTTGAATTTTCTAAACGTGTGCATACATTAACTTTATTTTTTAAATGCCACTAGGATTATCTGTGCCGTGGCATTACAAGCTCTTTTCGTTTTCTTTATGCTTTTCTGTATTGAAAAAGAAAACCTTGTAAAATCTCTTGCATTCAACAAATGTGTGATGATTTGTGTGTGTGTGTGTGTGTGTGTGTGTGAGAGATGTACTGCTGGTCTCCAAGAGGACCTGCAGAAGATCCATAGCCTTCCTCTTTGGGCCTCAGTTTCCCATCCTCAGGACAAGGGCTGGGGGAGGTGGGCTGGGGGCGTTGCTGGCTATAAAGGCCAGAGGCTGCTACTTCACTGAAAGGCTCAACATCTTTCCAGGGGCAGCTCCCATCTCCTCCTCGTCCTGACCATTGGTGTGAAGCCAGCTCACGGGGGGCAGGTGAGGAGGCAGGAGCAAGTGCACAGACCAGGATGGCTCTGTTGGGGTGGGAAGAGCTGGGCAGGAGCCTATTTCTAAGTGAGAGCTGTGTCTGGAGTTGGGGAGGCCTGGGTCTGCTCCCACATGCGTTTGTGAGTTTACTTGTCTGTTGCACACATGTACTAGAAGCAGCTTTACTGTTAATCCTCAGGGCTCTCAATGACACAGGCTTTTCTAAGCTCTGTTCCCCCCATCCCCACCCCCCACAGGCATTCCCATTGTGGCTCTGTGGGTTAAGAATCCGACTAGTATCCATGAGGATGTGTGTTTAATCCCTGGCCTCACTCAGTGGGTTAAGGATCCGGCGTTGCCACAAGCTGCAGCGTAGGTCACAAATGTGGCTTAGACCCCATGTTGCTATGACTGTGGCATAGGCCAGCAGCTGAAGCTCTGATTTGCCCCTAGCCTGGGAACGTCCACATGCTGCAGGTGCAGCCCTAACAAGCAAAAAAAAAAAAAAAAAAAAAGAAAGAAAAAAAATCCAGGGGACAGGGTCAATTTTCAAGTCCAACTCACTGCAGTCACCCAGAACACTCGCGCTTACTCCCATGCCCCAGATCCCCTTGCTACGTGTGTACATCCACTTGTGTCCCCCAATGAAGCTGACCTCTGTGAACACCGTCACCTCGGCTTCTTGGCCTTGGCTCCAAGTTGGCTTCAGCCAATGAGAGGTACCAATGGGAAGCACCAATAACAGCCAAAGGGAGGCATCAATAGGAGACAGCCAATGGGAAGCACTGGTAGGCATCAGAGAGTGAAAGGAAAGCTGGGGTACTTCCCCCACCTTCCCCCAGATTTGGCAGTGGCTATCTCCAAACACTGCTCTTCTCAGGGTACCCCTGACCCATACCTGCAGCTCTCACAGTTTCCAGGAAACCACTGCTCCCCTCCTCCCTTGTCCCCACTGCTGCCAGCCCAAGGGGCACGTCATCCTTTGCTGATTCTGCTACCCCCCAACGCTTCAGGTAAGTCACCCCTTCATTAAACTCTTTTCAACAAACCCTACTGAGGGGTCCTCTCTTTTCTGCTTGGGCCCTGCCCAATTCACACAATGTCACATTATGGTAGGATTAAAAAATGCATTCTCTTTTTCTGCTTCTTGAATTCAAGCTCCTTCTAGCCTCCATGCCTCTGCACTTGCAATTTCCCCTGCTTGTTTAAAAACCATCTATTCATCGGAGTTCCCATCATGGCTCAGTGGTTAACAAACCTGACTAGTACCCACGAAGACACGGGTTCGAAAACTGACATCGCTCAGCAGGTTAAGGATCCAGCGTTGCTGTGAGCTGTGGTGTAAGTCGCAGACTTGGCTCAGATCTGGCGTTGCTGTGGCTGTGGCGTAGGCCAGCAGCTACGATTTGACCCCTAGCCTGGGAACCTCCATATGCTGCAGGTGTGGCCTTAAAAAGACAAAAGACAAAACATAAAAATCATCTCTTCATCAATGAAACAAATAAGGAGTTCCCTGGAGGTTCAGTGGGTTAAGAATCCAGTGTTGTTACTGCTGTGGCACTTGGGTTTGACCCCTGGCCTGGGAACTTATCCATGCTGTAGGTGTGGCATGACCAAAAAAAAAAAAAAAAAAAAAAGGCAGCAAAAAATAAATAAACAAATAGCAAAACATATTTTACAGATTTGGCTGTGCTATGGCCTTCGTTAAGGTTTTAATGAATACTAGCTAATATTATTATTGTTGTTGCTGTGGTGTGAAATATGGATAAAACTGCCAGGCACAGCAGCAGAATGGAAATACAGGTGCTTAGGTGAACTTAAAGGGCATGTTTTTAAAACTGTCAACTTTTTGCCTTATCTAGGGCCGCACCCGCGGCATATGGAGGTTCCCAGGCTAGGGGTCTAACAGGAGCTGTAGCTGCCGGCCTTCGCCACAGCTACAGAAACACGGGATCCGAGCCGCATCTGCAACCTACACCACAGCTCACGGCAACGCCGGATCCTTAACCCACTGAGCAAGGCCAGGGGCATAGGCCTTGTGGCCTCATGGTTCCTAGTCGGATTCATTAACCACTGAGCCACAACAGGTACTCCCATCAACTTTTTTTTTTAATAAGCTGATATTATGCTTTATTTTTATATTTTATTTATTTATTTTGGGGGCCTCCCCATGGCATATGGAGTTCCCAGGCCAGGGATTGAATCCAAGATGCGGCTGTAAGCCATGCCACACTGGATCCTTTAACCCACCACACTGGGCCAGTGATTGAAACCACACCTCCAAAATGATCCAAGCTGCTGCAGTCAGATTCTTTTTTTTTTCTTTTTTGTCTTTGTCTATTTAGGGCTGCACCTGTGGCATATGGAGGTTCCCAGGCTAGGGTCTAATCAGAGTTGTAGTTGCCAGCCTCTGCCACAGCCACAGCAATACCAGCTCTGAGCTACGTCTGTGACCTATACCACAGCTCACAGAAATGCAGGATCCTCAACCCACTGAGCGAGGCCAGGGATCGAACCCACAACCATCATGGTTCCTAGTCGGGTTTGTTAACCCCTGCGCCACGTCGGGAATTCTAGGAACTCCAGCAGTCAGATTAAGTCACTGTGCCACAGCAGGAACTCTGGTTCATGTTGTCTTTTGTATGACTGTATTGTTCAAAAGAAAGCTTATGTTTTGGAAGCTCCTTATTCATTTTCAGTTGAAATATATTCCAAGATTGTATGAAAGGGGGAAAATAATAGGTATACAATGTTCGACAATTCAAGATTTTGTTTTATCACATTTAAAATAAGATATAGGAGTTCCCATCGTGGCGCAGCAGAAACGAATCTGACTAGGAACCATGAGGTTGCGGGTTCGATACCTGGCCTTGCTCAGTGGGTTTAGGATCCGGCGTTGCCGTGAGCTGTGGTGTAGGTCACAGATGTGGCTCGGATCTGGTGTTGCTGTGGCTGTGGCGTAGGCCTGCAGCTGTAGCTCCGATTAGAACCCTAGCCTGGGAACCTCCATATGCCGCAGGTACAGCCCTAAAAAAAAAAAAAAAAGCAAAAAATTAAAAATAAAATAAGATATACATGGTTAAAAAATGAAAAACAATCATCTCCCCAAGGGGCCTTCTGACCACTGACCAAATCAGAGGCCCATGGTTCTCACTCACCATCTCACCCTGTGCCTTTCAGAGCACCTATGACATTTTGTAATATTTTGCCATTATGATTATTTCCTAGGTTAAGATTTGCCTCTCCCAGTAACCTGTGAGCCTGACAAAGTCTTTTGGATCTTGCCTGCTGGGTTTGCTGCTATGTCCCAGTGTGGTGTCTTGGTGAGCAGACAGACTAGGATCTGTAACAAAGAGGTCCCCAAACGCTCGGCACAAATAATATGATTTGTTTCTCTTGAAGCTACTAGGGTGGGTAGGTGATCCAGGCTGGCATAGTGGTTTGAGGGTGTTCCCAAGCCCTGGGGCTCCCCAGACCACCTCCCTCCTCAGCCACACGGGACACAGCCTAAAAATCTCTCTTACCCAGAGCAATCCCAGTCTTTTTGGCCTCAGCACCTGGATCCAGTCTGCCCTAGATCTTTGTTTTTTCAACAAGAATTCATCCATGTGGCTTCCCCAACTACAGAGCAAGGTCCCTGAGATGAAGTCAGCCACTTTCAAGGACACAAAACCACTGTGTGCACTTTCTCCCTTGTTGCTATTATTCAATATTAACTTTTTCTTTCTGTGGCTATAGTTTATCTATCCACACTCCTGACCTTTGGGCAAATGACTTCATTCTGTGCCCCAGTTTCCTCATTTGTAAAATGGGGATAACCATTTTCATAGGGTTGCTGTAAGGATCAAATGAGCACAAAGCTTTTAGAATTGAACCTAGCACATACTACATGCTTTTTAAATGATAATCAGCATGATTATCTCTTTCGATTCTCTCAGCTTCCCCACAGGGTGAAGAGGTGGCCATCACTTCATTTTCAGACAAAAAATTAAGGACCAAAAAAAGCCAAAGCCAGTGGCCTAAGGCCCCAGCAGGTGGCCAAGTCTGGTCTTAACCCAGACCTCAGCTTCGGTTACCTCCTGATAAAAGTAGGGTGGTGATGGTACCCCCTGGTGGCATTAGGTTGTGAGAATCTAGTGTCATCATGCAATCGAGTGACAGGCACGTGGAGGGCACTGTGCATACGTCTGGGCCTTCCCTTACGGTGCGGCACCCTGCCACACCTACGCTCTCAGGGAGCCACTAGGGACCCCAGCTGTCCTGCTCCGGGCAGCCCTGGGGTCAGCTGCTTCTGTTTGGTGGGCGGGCAGCTGGGCCAACAGAGAAGCCCATTGTCTCTGTCCTCTGGGGCTCTATTGTTGGCGCTCCTACCAGGGTCCACCCCCAAGACACTCTCAGCTGTCCACAGGGCTTGTCTTGGCTTCCTGAGGTGGAAGAGGGGGGAGTGTGCAGATAAACAACTGTAGCCTGAAAATGGAGATAACCATTTTCCTAGGGTTGCTAGGAAATGAAGACTGGATCACCAGCCTGGTTCTACAGATAAGGACACTGAGGCTTAGGGAGCCTAAATGACTACGTGGGGAGCGAGCTCTTGTCTCATGTCAGAGCTGCCAAGGATGGGGCTGGGGAGTTGCGGGGGTTGTTCCTCAAGTCAGAGAGGTCGTGGATCTCATTAAGTCAGAGATGTCAGGGCCAGAATACACGGCCCCCATGCTCCCATTTTACTCGTGGAAACAGAGACCCCAGAGCGCAGACGCTTAGCCAAGGTCACACAGCTACTCCGCCTCAGGGTCGCCAGGAAGCCTGGCATTCCTACCTGCTAGATCTCCCAGCTTCCACACACCACAGAAAGGACAAGAAACCAGGGGCGGGGCATGAAGTGGCCCCTCCCCAGGGTCGGGGCCATGCATTCCATTCCAACTCTGTGACGATCTGCCCTCCCCCTAAGGGGCGTGGCTTCTGAGCCAGGCGCGATCCCACTGGATATTTGTGGCCGGAAGGCGGAACTTCGCGCTTGATGGGAGTTGGGGGCGTGGCTGCTTGCCTCCTAAGAGCTCGGCGCGGGACTCCAGCCCTCTATGACGCAGGCGCGAGTCGGGGCGGGGCGGAGCCGAGCTTTCCGAGCACCGCCCCCAGCGGAGGCGGCCGAGGCCCGGGGCGTGTCCTGGGCGGGGCGGCCACGCCCCGCCCGGTTGAGGAGCAGTGGCCGCGCTGGGAGGGCCAGGCCCCGGGATGTGAGTGTGGCGGGGGTGGGGTCGCGGGGTGGGGCGCCGGGCCAAGCCCCGGGGGTTCCCAAGGGTCCCTGTGGGTGGGAGTACTAGTGCGCAGGCGTCTGGGAGAGCCCGCCAGGTGCAGCCCCAGATATGGAAGGCTAGCTTTCCGTCCGCGTGTGCTCAGGTCGGCCCCGCGCCACTAATCTGTGGCCTCTGGGACCGGCGCCGGCCCGCGACTTGCGCAGGTCTGACGTCTGCCCTCATGCCCCACTGGCTGCTAGGCCCCCGCAGTGGCAGAGAGTTTATTTTCCCAGTGTCGCAGCGGCCGAGGAGGTGTGTGTTGTGGGGGTGGTGAGCTGCGCGGCGGGGCCCGAAGCGACCCCCATCCCTAGCTCTGGGTTGGGCCGCGGCCAGCGGGAGCCGGGACCTGCTGTTTCTGGGAACTGTCACCCCCCGCCCCGCTCTCAGATGTAGGGCGCTTTCTGTGCTTGGTCGTTAAATGCGTTATCGCAAGCCTCCCTACAGCCACACATTTTACAGTTGAGGAAAGCAAGGCCTAAAGCCACACAGCTGTTGGCTATTTTGTTATCACGTGGAGGTGAGGCTCCGAGGCCTTACAGCCAGACACACCTGGGTGCACATCCGCTGCTCCACAGGCCCTGCCTGATCTTGGGCACACCTGGTCCCCTCTCCTACCTCTGCTGGGATGGTGGTGCCTACCTCCCAGGGCGACTGCAAGGACTGGGCTGGAGAGTGCGCCAGCTCGGGGAGGAGCCCTATTATTATTGTTGCTGCTGTTGCTAAGTGGCCCTTTTTCTGCCGCTGAGGGAGCTGGCAGGACTGGGTCAGGACCGTCTATTCAATCAGAGCCTGCTGGTGCAGAAGGGGAGGCTGTTCCCCACACTGAGGTTGTCCCTGTCTGTGCGTGTCTGTTCCTCTGCCCATGGAAGGCCACACACAACCCAGCTGTACCAGCATGTGCCGGAGACACGCTGGCCCATTGTGTACTCGCCGCGCTACAACATAACCTTCATGGGCCTGGAGAAGCTGCACCCCTTTGACGCAGGAAAATGGGGCAAAGTGATCAGCTTCCTCAAAGGTATGGAAGGCCCCACTGGCACCCTGCATCTGCTTCCTCCAGCCCACCTGCCACCCTCCCACCCCACCCCCGCCGTCTTTCCCAAACACCAGCTTCAGAGCCTCCCACCTGCAGTGTCAGCCCTCAGGCTGCCTCCCACCTGTGCTGTCAAAAGGATGTTTCCAACACTAATTTCTAAGCAGGATAGGCCCCTGTATCCGACCTGCACTGGCTCCCTGTGCCTGGGGACCTAAAGCTGGTCTCTGCCCCTGGAGGCCCAGTAGCAGGGGAGCTGATTACCATGGGCCCAGGGTAGCTGACATTGAAGGAATGCATTGTCCGTAACCCACAGGCTCCTAGAGTCCAGGTGGTGGACCACCTGTTCTCCGACCCCAGTGATTACAAGTGGAGAAAACTGGAGCCTAGGAAGGTTAGAAAACGTGCCCAAAGGCACACAGCTCTTAAATGGGAGTATGGGGTCTGGCAATCAGAGCTCCAGACTCCTTCCCTTCACTTTTCCAACTGCGATTTGTAATCCAGGCATCTGGTTAAGGTGGGCGGTTCAGGCATCACGGTACACTGGTGAAAAGACTATTCTAGCTCCTTGTATTGAGGGTTCTTTAACTGAGGGAGGTAGGAAATGTTATCTGAAGTGCTACCTGGCATAGGATGAAGTATTGAGTATCTTTAAATCACACAATCCTTCTGATCACACCATGTGGAAAGTTTCACGTTGGGGCTTGTCCATCTTTAACACCTCAGAGCATCTCCCTTTTTACAAATTTAAAATAAGCCCGAGGCTCTGCACCTTGCAGAAAATAGAATCAAACTAGAGATGAATAACACTTGTTTGTGTATTTTTATTTTTTTTTTGGTCAACTTCTGTTTATGGCAAGTGATAGTGATTTTTCCATTTGCAGTAGTGACCAGAGTCTTCAAAGAAAAATACTAAGTAGAAACGAGTACAGTGGTGTGCAGCCAGGGCGAGAGCTGTGGCGGGGTGCGTGCAGCCAGCCTGCCTCTCCCCTGGTGTTCTCGGGTCTTCCTGAATGTGGTCTTTTGTGCTCTACTGCCAGCCAGCCCGAGTCACTCCCCCCATTGCCCCTTCTTGAGCTCCTGTGCCACCCACTAGCTTGACCGAAAGGTTCCTTGTCCCCCTTACCTCTGAGCTGTCTTTCAGAGCCCCCTCCTTTTTCCTCTGAAGATGTGGGTGAAAAGGAGGCATGGCCACGTGGGGAAGGGTTTTGGTGGTACCAAGGAAAGAGCTGGCCCCTATGCAGCCATAAAATGTTCAGCGCAGGAGCGGGTGAGGGAATACCTGCTATATGTGGTGCTATTTGTGGGAAATGTACGAAGGTAACTGGTTTCTACTAGAGTTGGTTTCCAAAGGTGACATAAGCAAACAGGTCCCCTAGATTCTGACCTTGCCCTTTGACTTCGCTAGAGCCAGAACATCATGCTCTTGGCGTCACTGTGCCCTTGAGCACGTCCTCCTTTCTGCTTCAGTGTCTTCTTTTGCCAAACGGAGCGAGTCTTGTCTGGTGTATGTGTTTGGGGGGTGATGTAATAACCAACAGTTTCCCAAATATCAGTTGTTTGCTGACCACTCTTGGGGACTTGCCATGGCCCCACACTGCCTGTTCTGTTATTGACTTCACAGTTTTTACTGGCTCAGCTTTTTTTTTTTTCTTATTAGGGCCACCCCCATGGCATATGGAGGTTCCCAGGCTAGGGGTCGATTCTGAGCTGCACCTGCTGGCCAACACCACAGCCACAGGATTTGAGAGCAGTCTGTGACCTACACCACAGCTCACAGCAAGGCCGGATCCTTAACCCACTGAGCAAGACCAGGAATCGAACCCACATCCTCATGGTATTAGTCGGGTTCTTAACCCTCTGAGTCCCGATGGGAACTTCAGCCTTCGTTTTAAAAAATATAAATAAACTTGTATTTAAAGGAAGCATTATGTCATCTCAATGGAAAAAGCCACTTTTATTTGCCATAAATGGAAGGTCATGGTAAAAAATAAACACTGTGAGAACAACAGCGTAATTCAGCTCAGGCTCCCTCCTGTGCTGCAGGCTGTGAAACCACTGCTTTGGGGGCTTTGAAAAGGGGAGATGAGCAAAGGTCAGAGTTAAAGAGAGGCCGCCCCCCAACAAACCTCCCGTGATGTCATCCCAAAGTGGAGGGAGAATTGACCGGAAGAGCTTCTCTGGCCTTGAGAGTCAGCATGAGACCAATGTACCACCTGCCTCTGAACGCTGTCCTGTCACACCTGAGCTCACCTCCTGGCTGTCAGAGGCCTGGGACACACCAGGATCATTGTGCTAGTGTCCAGCGCTCCCCGGCCCGTTGTCTGCATTGGCCTGGGATGTGGCCTGTTCTCAACCTGCCCACCAGCCCACGGTGCTCACCTTCTCCTGGGCCGGGGCTGACAGAGGCCATGGCTGCAGCCTGTGGGAGGGGCTGGGGCTGGGGCTGGAGGCCATGGGTTTGCAGGGTGCCTGCTCTGTGGTTTCAGAGGAGAAGCTTATCTCAGACAGCATGCTGGTGGAGGCGCGGGAGGCCTCGGACGAAGACCTGCTGGTGGTGCACACGAGGCGCTACCTCAACGAGCTGAAGGTACAGGGGCTGGGGGAGGGGAAGCTGAGCCCAGCAGCGCACAGCCTGCGGGGGCTCCATTCTTGTCCCTATTTGGGGAGGTAGGGCGCAAGTTCCCCAAAAAGAGAGCAGTGTCTTGGAGTTCCCTTCGTGGCTCAGTGGTTAACGAATCCGACTAGGAACCATGAGGTTGCGGGTTCGATCCCTGGCCTTGCTCAGTGGGTTAAGGATCCGGCGTTGCCGTGAGCTGTGGTGTAGGTTGCAGACGCGGCTTGGATCCCGCGTTGCTGTGGCCGTGGCGAAGGCCGGCGGCTACAGCTCCTGTTAGACCCCTAGCCTGGGAACCTCCATGTGCCTCAGGTGTGGCTCTAGATAAAGGCAAAAAGACAACAACAAAAAATAAAAGAGAGCGGTGCCTTGAAAAGGCAGGTAACAGGGCTGGGATCCGGGTAGTGAGCTTGCCGTCCCTGGGAGTATGACAGTGAGGATGCCCACTTGGTGGAGACTGAACCTTCATTGGGGTTTTGGGCTTCTTTCATTAGTGACATTTGGTCTGGGCTCTGTGGACAGACCTCAGAGACCCCTGTTGGGTTGCTAGGTGGGGAACCCCCACCCATCGTCCCCATCCAACTAAAGCTGTTCCGCTTTGGCCTGTTTTTATATTGGGCTGAAGTTTAAGGTCCTGTTTCAAGGGCTTTTACTGTTGAAGACTTGTTTGAAACTGTTGGGCTGAAAACTAGCTTTTATGCCCCAGGACCCATCACGGAATGTAAACAAGTGGTCAGGTGCATGGTGGGTGGTGTACGGGGTGACCTGGAGCCCCTGTCCTTCCTAAGGGGGTGGCTTTCAACGAGAAGCCAGAAATCTAGATCATTAAGATCATTACGCGACAGTTCCTGATTTCTAGTGTAGCAACTCATTTAAGGTTTTAAAATCCCGCCTGCAGACCCAGCAGGGCCTGCCTGTGTTGTCTTTCTAGAGTAGCCGCACAGCTCTGGTCAGTGTGGTCTGAGTGTGGGGCATCGAGTCAGGCCCTATGTGGACGCAGAGGGAGGCTGGGCCAGAGGTGGCATCAGAACCAGGTGGGTCTTGGGTGCCACAGCTCTCTGCCACCGAGACTGTGGAGCCCTGACACTTGACTGCCGGGCTTCCCAGCAGGACTCTTCTTAGACTCAGAGCCAGAGTGGCTGCCAGAGGTCACCAGGCCCCTCCCGTCTATAGGTGGAAAAGCCTGGGTCCAGAAACAGGCCACACCTGCTCAAGGTGGCCCAGGAAGCCCGGTAGGCCTGGGGTGACCCCTGGCATCCAGCACTGTGTTCTGGGATCCTGGTCACGGCTACTGCCCTCGCTCCTCCCTCCTCCCCTGGCCTGAGCTGTGAGAATTCTAGATGCAGCTGAGACAGTGTGAGCTCATGAAAGATTACCAGGAAGAGGCTGAAACCAGGCTCCTGGGAGAGTTGAGGTGTGCAAGGCCTTGGCAGGAAGCCCAGCGCTTGGCTGCCCTGGTTTCCCGGGGTCGGGATTTGCATGGTCACAGTCCACAGCCCAGCGGCTGGGCGGGAGGACGCGCCTGCCAGAGTCCAGAGGGTGAGGGTGGGGCAGGGAGAGACTGGGATAGAGCGGGGGCCGGGTGGAGTGAGTGTGCTGGGATATAGCTGGGGGTGGAGGGGTCAGGCCCCGGGGCTCCATCCATTTGAAGGGCCTTTCAGGGAATGGTGTGGGCTGACTGCATGCCTGGTTTCGGGCCACTGCCTTCAGTATTAACATGTAGAGTCCCAAGTAGAAAAGTGAGATCAAGGACAGTGGGAGAATTCAGATATGCCAACATAACCAAGATGCTATAATCGAACTGCGTATTTGGTTTGGAGCTCCCTGGCGGCCAGAGCAAAAGGAGAAACATGATTTCCATATGACTCACTAAAGGGAAGAAATATTCAGTCATTCCACCCATGTGTATTTCATCCTGACTGTGTACTGAGTACAAAGGAAGCAGCAAGTGTCCCGGCTCCCATGGATTTGCCTTTCACTGTAGAAGACTGAAAATAAAGTAGGCCCTCAAGAGCATTTCAGAGAATACCAAGGGCTAGGGAGGGAGAAAGGGAAACTGGGCA
The DNA here is from genome assembly GCA_004024745.2 of Catagonus wagneri. Lineage (NCBI taxonomy): Eukaryota > Metazoa > Chordata > Mammalia > Artiodactyla > Tayassuidae > Catagonus > Catagonus wagneri. Next base: position 102,314 of record PVHT021183698.1, on the reverse strand, counting down.
GAGGAATGGTCACGTAGCCCGAGTAGTCAGGGCAGACTTCCCAGAGAAGGTGAGGTGTGAGCTGAGACCAAAGAGGGGTAGGTGACACCCCTGAGGGGTTTGAACGCAAGAATGCTGCACGCCTCAGGCTTGGAGCGGGGCACAGGGGAGAGCCATGCTTGAGCAGCCAGGTCCAAGGGGATGAAACACGGAGGCAGCTGCACTGTGGTCAGGGCGGCCGGCAGCACTGGGCTGTGGGCTCTGCAGGCCCCAGGGGAGGAGTTTGGATTTGGTTCCAGGTGCCTTGGGAGAGTGACGTGGGGCTATGTGCCCCTGATGCTCAGGGGAGCCCCAGCCCATTCCAGGTGTTGTCTGGCATCGCCGGTTTAGCTTTGGACAGCCTGCCGCCCCCCACATCTGCGGTGTTTATTTCCTCTTCTCTGCTGCAGGCACCCGGGGCTGCTGCCGCTCACCGTCCTGTGTGTGCTGTGGGAGAGCCACCCTCTCCCCTGCGCCTCCACACTGGCCACCACCTGTGTTCCGGGGCTCCCACCTGGCCCTGCACCAGTGTGGCCTTCAGTGCTTTGAAGGAGGTGCAGTGGCCTGGTGTTTGCCAGACGGTGTCCATCCAGGGAAATGGATGTGTATGGAACACCTGCCATGTGCAAGGCGCAGACTTGGCCCCACCAAGGGTGGTGGTTGGGTTGGGTCAGCATGGGGCTCCTGCCTTCTGCTGCCCCAGTGACAGTTTGCCAGGGGAGAGGTGCTATGATGGGGTGCAGACCCGACGTCTGGGCTCTGTGCCCCCTGCGCTGGGCGGTACTCAGGTACATTTATGGAGCAGGCATTTAGAGCGTGGGGCTCTGCTCTAGGTGCAGGGCCGGTGATGGAACAGAAGAGACGGAACCCCTCTCCTGGCTGGCGTCTAGGCTGGGAACCAGCCAGCTAGCCTGTAACGGAGTGGCTCAGTGCCAGGAAAGTATGGCAGGGACGCAGGTGAGAAGGCCCCCCATTTGAAGTAGGGGGCCAGGGAGAGGGTTCCTGCCATGTGACTGTGGACTGGGGGCGCTGAGGGAGTGGGCTCTGTGGGCATCCAGGGCGAGGGCCTTCCAAGCGAAAGGTCATCAAGTGCAAAGGCCCTGAGGCAGGAGGGTCTCCAGGAGCAGCAGGAAGCCTGTGGGATCCCAGGGGACGGGAGGGGTCCATAGAAATGCCATCGGAAGATGATCCAGGCCAGACCACAGAGGGCCTGCGGCCGCTGTGGCTTTGCTCTGAGGGACGTGGGAGCCTGGGAGAGTTTTAAGCAGGGGTTCACGATCTGACCCAGGTTTTAGTAGGATTGCTTGGCAATTCGATGGAGTAGATGAGAGCAGGCTGTCAGGACAGGAGCAGGGAGCCAGGAGGAAGCAAGTGGTCGCAGTGAACTCAGAGAGCCTGGGTCCTGGACAAGGCAGCCAGCAGCTGTGGCCTGGAGGTAAGGGGCAGGACTTAGGTCTTGTTATGAAGTTGGAAAAACACAACAAGTGGGTGGGGCCCGAAGCCAAGGATGTCCCGGAAATTTTGGCCAGAGCCCCAGGGAGTCTGGGTGGAACCTAGACTTTGTTGCTGCCCTCACGGGGGTTCGGGTGGGGATTGGGGGTCGGGGTCTATGGGAGAAAACACAGCACACCCACCTGGGACAATTCTCAGAGGCCTCGTGGGGGGTGGGAATGGGACTGTCACCCTCCCCCCGGGGTCTCTGCATTTCCCTTATCAATTCTTCCCTGAGGGGAGCCCCCCTCTTTTTTTTTTTTTTTTTACTGTGATAAAGTTCACATAACATAAAAGTAGCCATTAGAGTGAAAAATCGAGCGGCATTTAGTCCATTTAGGGATGAAGTGCACCCATCCCCTCTGTCCAGCTCCAAAACATCTCAGTCTCTCCAAGGGGAAACCCCAAGCCCACTGAGCTGTTGTCCCCATTTCTCCCTCCCACCCTGGTGACCAGTCTGTGCGCTGTCTCTGTGGATGTGCCTTTTCTGGACGTTTCAGATCCGAGGCATCATATGACACGTGACCTTTTGTGTCTGGCCTCTTGCACTGAGGACAGTGTTTCCAGGAACCACCCACCTTGTAGCAGGGGTCTGGGCCTCATTCCTTATTCTGACCGAGTCCTGGTCCATCCTCTGTTTGTGTTTGTCCCTTTATCAGTTGATGGACATTCGTGGTATTTGCAGTTTAGGGCCTTTGTGCCTAGCATAGCTGTGAATGTTCAAGTTCAAGTGTCTGTTTCTCTACCTGTTTTCAATTATTTTATATATATATATATATATATATATATATATATATACATTCATTTTCATATTCCTATGATAATTCTGTACAACTTTAGGAGAAACTGAAAATTGTTTCCCATGGCAACCGCACATTTTACATTCCTGACAACTGTGCACAGGGGTTCCAGTGTCCCTACATCCTCACAATGCTCGTCGTTTTCTGTTTTGTTGATTGCCGCCAACTTAGTGTGTGTGAAGTGGTATCTCCGAGCTTGTAATTTGCATCTCCCTGATGATTAATAACATTGAGCACCTTTTCCTGTGCTTCTTGGCCATTTCTGTATCTGCTTTGAAGATACATCTATTCAAGTTGTTGGTCCATTTAAAGAATTGGGTTGTTTGTCATGTTGTTGAGTTGTAGTTCTTTATTCTGGATTTATAGTATTTTACTCCATTCTGTGGGTTATGTTTTTACTCTCTTGATAGCGTCTGTGGGTGCACAAGATTTGGAAATTTTAGTTCAGTTCAATTCATGTTTTTTTTTTCTTGTGTTGTTTATGCACTTGCTGTCATATCTAAGAATCCATCGCCAAATCCAAGGTCAAAAAGATTAACCCTGTGTTTTCTTCTAAGAGTTTTTACAGTTTGAACTTATATTTAGGTCTTTGATCCATCTTCAGTTAGTTTTTGTCTATGGTGTGAGGTAAGGGTCTGCGTTCATTTTTTTGGCATGTGGAAATCCACTTCCCTCAGCACCATTTGTTAAAGAGACTGTTCTCTCACATTGACTAGTCTTTGGTGCCCTAGTAGAAAATCATCTGGCCCTAGAAGTGAGGATTAATTCTGGGCTCTCAATTCTATTTGGTTGATCTATATGTCTATCCTATACCAATACCATACTGTTTAAGTGACTGAAGCTTTGTGATATATTTTGAAATTGGGAATTGTGAGTCCTTCAACTTTGTTCTTTTTTACGATTGTTCTGGTTATTCAGGGTCCTTTAAGATTCCATATGAATTATAGTGGATTATTTTTCCATTCTGCAAAAATAGGCCACTGACACCTTGCTAGGGATTGTGTTGAATCTGTAGCTGAATTAGGAGAGTTTTGCCATCTTTGCCACGTTAGGTCTTCCAGCCCGTGAACACAGGATGTCTTTCTTCTTTAGATCTTTTTTATGTTCTTTCATAAAACATGTTTATGAAAATACAAAAAAAAGTTTTGTATTTTTCAGTGTACAAGTCTTACCCCTGCTTGGTTAAATGTGTTCTTTTAGATGTTGTAAATGCAATTGCTTTCTTAGTTTCCTTGTTGGGTATGGCTTCATTTTCCTTCATTTCCTGTCCCCTGCTGGCTCGCTGTGGGGGCTGGAGTGGGGTGGTGACTAAAAGTTTTCCCTCAGTGGCTTGCTCGCTCACTTCTTCACAGAGAACGGTGGTCCCAAGCCTCCTGTGCCAGGTCTGTGCTGGGCGGTGGGACTGCTGTGAGGTGGAGCCAGCTGCCTTCCCCTTTGGGTCTGCCACCCCCAACAAACGCATGTGTGTACACAGCGTGCATACATATGCCGCATACATATGTACCCACCCATACACATGAATGTTGTGGTCTCTGCACATGAGTGGAAAAGAATTTTCTGGATTTAAACCAAGGTGTAGAAAAGACAAGTTTACTGAGGCAAGAGATACTGTTAACACAGTTGGCCAACATCCTGATAATCAGGGGGAGCCGACGCTGGGACATGGTCGTGTCTTCTTTATAGCCCAGAGACGAAGGAGTGTGAGGTGTGCTCTTGCCATACACCTTTTGACCTGCTGATTGGTTGGGGAAGGATGGGGTCTTCTGATACACTCACTGGTTGGTCGGGGGCATATGTTGCCCCTGTGGGGGCTGGGTAAGGAGTGGGCTACATACTTTTTCTAGTGGGGGACCGGATGGAGTAGGCCAGGCTGATCAAGGGGCGGAGGGGAGGAGTGGGCCACATACCTTTCCTAGCAGGGCAGGAAGGGGCAGGCCAGGTGGCTGGGGTGGGGAAGGAGGTCCTTAGGAACACTGTAACAGTGACACTGAGACAGGTGGGCTGATAAGGGTCTGGAAATTCTTATCTCGGCCGGAGGATTTTTGAGTCTTATTTCCTTGGAGAAGTCCCCCAGTGAATGCAGATGCACACATTTGCACGCATGCTTATACACACACATGTGGGCCTTACAGCTGCCCAGCCTCGCTTCCCCAGCTCTTGTCCCCCTGTTCCCTCCCCAGCCCCGGTGCCTCCATGTTACAGCCAGGAGACCTAGGGGCCCCTCTCCTTTCAGACTACTGAGCAGTCAGAGTCCCATGGGCCGTGATCACAGGCTGGTCCGCTGAGCAGGCTCCCCCAGCCTTCAGCTGACCTCAGCCTTGCCGGCCTGGGAGGGGTGCCACTCAGGTCATTCGGGGATGGTGCGGGCAGCCTGGGTGCCCAGCACACATGGACCCTGACAAAATATCTCCCCTGGTGGCCCCTCTGGGGACTGACAAGGGTCCTGCCCTGCTCCCCCACCCCCGTTCCGACCCCATGTGTGTGGCACCCCCACACACACACCTGAGGCACCTGCCTGCTGGGCCCTTCCCAGGCAGGGCTCTTCCATTCCATCTTCCCCCACCCCAAGGACCCCTCCCTCGGGGGAGCCTAGGACCCTCCAGTCCTAAATCTCTGTTTGGTGAGCACAGAGCCACCTTCCCAGTTGTCCCACACAGGTGCCTGGGTAGCCCCAGTGCCTCTCCTTCCAGAAACTTCTCTGCCTGGCCTTCTGTGCACCCTTGGGCCCCCACCCCGCCACCCCTACTGTCTCAGCCCTCAGCCTTGGGTTCCCACTGCGCATCCCCAGCCCCTCCGCCCACTGGTCTTCCCAGAGCGCCTCATCTTTCCCATCTCACCGCCCCTAGACCCTCCTCCCCTCTCGCTGCCTCCAGGGGGTGCTGCTTTCATTGTTCCCCTAATTAGTTCTCCTGCTGCAGCACCAGCAGCTTGGGAAGCGCCTCTGGTGGCCCTCGCTGTGCTCCAAGCCACCAGACCCTCATGACAAACACAGCCCTGTTCCAATGCGCCCATTTTCTTTGCAGGTAGACACACTTCCCCCCGGCCATGGCCTTCTTACCTTAACCCTTAGGTCTGCATAACTGCTGTTGACCTTCAGCCTCAATGGCTCTCCGCCCCTCCCCCACCCAAGCCATTCCCTTCCCCCCAAGGCTGTCACTTTACCACCTCCACACTAGGCTGATATGTGTCCCTCAAGCCAGACTAGCCCCCTCGTTTGCCTGTGCCTCAGCAGGCTCTTAGTAAATATCCACCACTTGCCCAGGCCCCTCCAGGGCTCTGCCCAGGGTCAGAGGGGCCTGGACCTTGTATGCCGCCAGCCAGGCAGGAGAGGGTCCACACAGGGGTGCAGGGACGCTTGCCGAGGTAGTAGGGGCTGTGTCCTTATCTGGGCGCAGATGCCCTTTGGGTCCCCAGACCCTTCTACCTCAGCAGCCGGAGATGAGGGCGTCCAGCCCCCTTGAAGGGACATCTGGATAAAGAGGCCGTGCTGTGCTGGGGCAGCAGATCTCAGCGTCCAGTCCTGGCTCTGTCAGTGACTCACTGTGACCTTGGCCTCCCCCAAGGTCCTCAAGGCCTCAGTGCCCCTTCTGTGCCGTGGGTGGGCTGGGTAGGTTCTTGGTGGGCTCCGCGGTGACCCGCAGTCCTCTGCAGCGCTTGTTCTGGCCACAAGAGGGCAGCAGAGGCCCTTGGAGCGGCAGGACAGTGGTGGTGGTGGGGGGGCGCTTAGCTTCTGGGAAAGTGGTGGGGGCTCCCACTTCTCTGAAACTGGCCCAGAGAGAATCCGCTTCCCACCTGCTGCCTCTGGGCTCGCAGAGCGAAGGGAGGCCGACAGCCTGCATCTCTTTCCACAGTGGTCCTTTGCTGTGGCAACCATCACGGAAATCCCCCCTGTCATCTTCCTGCCCAACTTCCTGGTGCAGAGGAAGGTGCTGAAGCCCCTCAGGACCCAGACGGGAGGAACCATAATGGTAGGTGGGGAGCCGGCGGAGGGGGCAGGGGCTGGGCTGGGACCCCCAACCCGGACTCCTTCCCACGCCGGGCCTTTGCCCACCCCGGCTCTCCATGGAATGCCCTCATCCCACTGAGTGAGCAGAATCCTAAGTGGGCCCCAAAGCGGCAAGAAGACCTCTTTCTTCCAAAGCTGCCCCATGTGGCACGCTCAAGTTCACGGTTCCGTCCCCAAGACCACTCATTGTCACCGTATTTGCTGGTGTGCAAGAGGTAGCCTCGCCCCCCAGAGAGCATGTCCTGAAGCTGTGGCTCCGCAGGTGGAGGCAAAGCCCTGTGACCGCGGTGGTGGACAGCAACCCTCACCCGTGTCGTGGGTGTGACGGCCACGAACCCTCATAGCAAAATTGCATTTCACCTCCTGGGTGTAATTTTCTGTAAATTTAGCCCCAGGCTGCTGAGTTGATTGGACATAGAGGAGCGTTTCAGATTTAAATGTACGATGGTCTGATCCAGACCTGGATCAATTCCTGTTAATCCCTATGATTTTCTTTTTCAGCTTGGCAGACGTGTACATTTTTTTTTTTTTTTTAGTTTTGTAGAGTATTATGGCCCACCCCACATTATGATTGCCTACAGAATTTCTGTATCAAGTCTATAGTATTTCCATGAGCAAAGAATTTGTCTATTTTCCCTTTGACAAACCATGTTAGAATCCTTGTCAGCTCACGTGCAGTCCTAAGGCTTGAAATTTTCTTTCCTCCAGTTCCCTCACAGAATTGCAGGGGGGCTCAGGCAACCCAGAGTTTGCTGGAGGTGGGTGCTTCCTGTATCCTCCTCTCAGCTCCCCCCACCTTGGCGTGGGCTGGAAACAGTGTTTGTGGGGTGAATGAGTCAGTGAATGAGTGAGTGAAGGAGCCGGCTGCCCACACCTCTCACTCTGTGCTTGTTTCCAAAGGCGGGGAAGCTGGCGGTGGAGCGAGGCTGGGCCATCAACGTGGGTGAGTGCAGTGACCTGGCCTGGATCTGGGGTTATCAGCCATGGTGCCCCCAGGGCCACCCTGAGGCTCCTTATTGATGGACTGGCAGCAGGGGTGAGATGCCTGGTACCCAGGAGGGATTCCCAGTACCTCCATGTGGTGTGGGAGCCTAGCCCTGGCTTTGCGCACATCCAGTGACAGGGAGCTCACTCCTTTCCAGAGAGCCTGTCCCAGCCCCTGGGCAGTCATGCATGGGGCTCTTTCTGCTGAGGTTCAGATGCTCCCCTGAAAGACTCCGTCAGGCTCCCAGCATCAAGCATGAATGGGGCTTAGCCACCACATGGTGGGCAGAGAGCCCCAGGGCTGATGCCACCGCCTCTTGTGTCCTGAGGACCCACACTCCCCGGTCCCCTTGACGCGGCAAAACTGTCTTGTGGCAGGGCTGCACACCTGGCCTTCCTTGTCGCTGCCATTGTCTGGCATGGAGGCTCAGCTCTTCACAGTTTGCAAAGCCCTTTTCCACCCGGCCCCCCGTTTGGGCTGGACACTGCCATCATCAGTCGCATTATATTGATGAGGAAATGGACCTGGAGGGAGGTCTGCTGGCTGGCTCGGCACCCCAGGGCAGGACTGCACCTTCGGCTGTGGGCTCTGAGAGGCCAGGTGCCCAGTTTGAGGTCTGGCTAACCCTGAGGTTCTGATATTCTGCTGAACAAGTATATAGGTGACACCTGTGTGTGACAGCAGGGCTCCTTGGAAGCTCAGGAAGCCCTCCCCATGGGAGATGTTATGGCCTCTGAATGCTTAAGAGCCTGGGGCCTGACCCAGCCAGGGTCTTGTTTCTGCCGTTAGCTAGCTGTGTGACCCTGGGCAAGTTGCTGACCCTCTCTGTGCCTCAGTTTCCTCATTGATAAAATGGAAATGATGATAATGGTGCCCTCTCCTGGGACTGTAGGGAGGCTTCAGCGAGGAGCTTGTCTCCTGGATGGGAGTTGATTGTTGGCTGTTATCTCATTGTGCCCTAGCAGTGGCCTCCCAGGTCGTGGAAGAGCCAGGCCCTTGTACCCGTGGGCCCGGTTCACACTGCCGGGCAGGGCGGTAGTTGGCCTCAGTTTCAGAGGCCCCTGCAGCACAGCTCAGGGGGATGGGGCTCTGTGGACACTGAGGCTGTGCTCCCAGGGTTGAGGAAAGAAGGGGTTGAAGCCTGGACTCCGGGGCCTTCCCCGTTGCCGTGGGCGCCCGTGACCAGCAGAGGGGCTGCTTCCTGACCACCTCCTCCAGCAGCCCACAGAATGGCTGGTCCCAAGGTCACCAGGTCCCCCATGGCCTCCCTGCCCCTTCCTGGTATGGGGAGTCGCGTGGGGCAGACCCTGGCTTTCTGCTTTGGGAAGGGTGAGCTCCTGCGCTGAGGGGTGTGACACGCCCTGGGAGTGATGCGTCAGGACATCTTGAGAGGTTTGTGGCTGTGGGGGGAGGTGGCCGTGACGGTAAAGCTGCCTCCTGACCCTGGGATGGGGACATGCCCAGGCGCTCAGTGCACTTGGCCAACCTGGAGTCCGGGCCTTGGGAGCCAGGCGGGGAGGGGACGCTGGAGGGAGGGGGTGAGGGAGTGCCTGGTCCCAGCCCTCGAGCCTGGCGCTGTGCCCACACATGTCTTTTCTGGCAGGCGGCGGCTTCCACCATTGCTCCAGTGACCGGGGCGGGGGCTTCTGCGCCTACGCGGACATCACGCTCGCCATCAAGGTGCGCCCTGGAGCCTCCTTGGAACTCCCGGTTTGGTGGTCTCACCCCATGTGGTTGGCAGAGAAGGTTGCTGAGGCGCAGGAGAGGAGGGAGCCTGTCCCGGTCCCTCAGTGGGGCTGGGACTCAAGCCCTGGTCTGACATTCTTTGCTGTGTCACCTGCCACGAGTGGCAGGGGGGCGAGACGAGCAGCTGATGTGCCAGCAGGAAAGTATGAGAGGGCAGGGCTCCGGAAGAGTGAGAAGAAGGTAACAATTTGTGAGCGCCGTGAGCGCAGCTGGCATTCCCTCTGGTCCTGCCGGCCTCCAGTCCCCATCAGAGCCCAGAGGGGTGAGGTCCTAGCAGGAAGGACAGACCCTCTGTGTCTGTCCCATCCCAGCACCTGCATCTAGTCTGGAGCTGGTGGTCAGAGCGGGCACATCTCATTCCTGTCCTCACGGGGCATAGAGACCAGGGAGGAGGGTTTGCAGGCCAGCAGACTGGCCATTAGGAGAAGAGATGCGAGGGGACCTTCCAGGGGGGTGGGGGAGGGGAAGGAGGGCTTCCTGGAGGAGGCGGCTCTGGGCTGGGCTTTGTAGGAAGGCAGAGCTTGCAAAATGAAGTCCCAGGCACAGTCTTGAAGGGAGGCTCCCTCCTCTGCACCCTACATTTCTCTGGTTATCCTGGGCTGTCCCTGCGGGCCAGCTGACCGCTCCCCCATACTTCCTGAGCTCCAGCCCACGGGGCACAGCACGCTCCCGCTCCTCCAGGGAGCCTTACATGACACGCACACAGGCTTTCCTGGAGCCGCACGTCTCTCCCGGGCATGTGCTGGCTCTGCCTGGGGGGCTGACCTCCCACAAGCCTCCGTGTAGGTGTCCCCCCATCCCCACCCCCGGGAGACCCCGAGGGGCGGCATCCTCCGGCCTGTGTGGTCCTCACCTCTGCCCTCTCCTCCCCGGGCAGTTTCTGTTTGAGCGAGTGGAGGGTATCTCCAGAGCCACCATCGTCGATCTCGATGCCCACCAGGTGAGTGCCCTGTGGAGGCTGGTGTGCCATGCCAGCCCCCCCATTGCTTCCCCCTGCTCCCCAGCTGACGCAACCCCAGGAGCATCCCTGAGCCCCAAGCTTGACCTCTGCTGCCCCCACCTAGGCGTGTGGGGGTGTTTCCTGGGGTGTGGTTGGGGATGCTGGCCTTGCCCCAGGCACCTGCCTGTGAGTGGCTTCTGTGTGCTCCGCCAGGGCAATGGGCACGAGCGGGACTTCATGGGCGACAAGCGCGTGTACATCATGGACGTCTACAACCGCCACATCTACCCCGGGGACCGCTTTGCCAAACGTAAGCCGCCCCCGCCCCCGGCCTCAGGCGCACCCTTGCTTGCGTGGGGTTGTGTCCCGGGTATTTCCTACAGGCTGGGCCCTGCAGAGGCCTCTTCATTTATTTCTCCTCAGAATCCCTGTGAGATTGAGACTGTCCCCATTTTACAGACGAGGAAACAGACCTAAAGAGGTCACTTGACCCCTCCCCCAAGAGCACAGAAACCTACCCCAAACACACACGCTTTAGACCTTATATTGGAGTAACCACGGGGAAAATAAAATAGCCTCTCCCAGGAATGCAGCTGTCTGGTGGAAAACAGGGAAGGACAAAAAGGAAGCAAGAAGGGAAAATCTATAAATAGAAAATAGAAAATAAGATGGCAGAGAGCAGCTCAAATAGAAGAATTACAAAAAGATAAATGGAGGCGGCTTAAACTCATTGATGAAAAGGCAGAGCCTTTCAGATGAGCTTTGAAAACACAGGGACCCGCCTACCTTGTGGGGAGGGGACATTTGTGCAGGAAGCGCCAGCAGATCTGCAGTGGGTAACTTAGCCACTCCATGGCCCCAGGGAGCCGTTTCTGACCTGAATCTGGAATGTGCTGGATTGGACCTGAGGGCACACAGAGACAGCAATCAGCTGCCCTCGGGGGTCCCTGAATCCCCAGGACGGTGTTCCTTCTGTGAGCCCTTCATTCCTTGGGGTACCCCTGCAGCTCTTGTGCTCTCTGAAGAAGGCTGGGGTGGGTGAGAGGCAGAGCGGTGCTGGAGTCAGAGGGTTCCAGTCCTTGGGCCCCGATGGGACCCGGGCAGTCCTTGCCTCCTGAGCCTCAGTTTCCCTCCTCTGCCCGCGGGGGCTGCCCCCGTGTCCTCGCAGAGGCCATCAGGCGCAAGGTGGAGCTGGAGTGGGCCACTGAAGATGACGAGTACCTGATGAAGGTGGAGAGGAACCTGGAGAAGGCGCTCCGGGAGCACCAGCCCGACGTGGTGGTTTACAACGCAGGCACCGACGTCTTGGAGGGAGACCGTCTCGGGGGGTTGTCCATCAGCCCGCAGGTGTGTCCTGACCCTGGGGCTGTCGAGGGTCCAGGGACTCAGCAGAGCAGTGAAGGTGGGTAGTGCTGGTGCTCCTCCTGGTGCCAGGGGGCCTGAGCAGGAGCAGCAGCAGTCTGGAGCAGGGTTAGACTTGCAGCAGGACTTCCCAGTACCTGGAGGGCCCGGGCCTGCCTGAGTCAGCCTCCCACACTCCCCACAGGGCATCGTGAGGCGGGATGAGCTGGTGTTCCGGATGGTCCGAAGCCTCCAGGTGCCCATCCTCATGGTAACGTCAGGCGGGTACCAGAAGCGCACGGCCCGCATCATTGCTGACTCCATCCTTAACTTATACGGCCTGGGCCTCATCGGGCCTGAGTCGGCCAGCGTCTCGGCACAGAACTCAGACTCGCCTCTGCTGCCCCCGGAGGTTCCCTGACCACGCTGCCCTCTGAGCGGCTCCCTGCCTGCCGCCTACCTGCCCGCCGCCCCCGTCAGTGCTTCTCCTTTCCAACCAAGGGCTGGGAGCCTCGCACAGCTCCACTCTCCCCACTGGGTGTCGGGGGTCTCCAGGCCCCTCTGGGAGGGGGCAGAGGGCAGGGCCCGAGCCCCAGCAGGACCCTCGCCGGTCACGGCTAGGGCCAGCCCAGGCCCCATGGAGGTACAGTTCTCTCAGGAGAACAGAGGGCGGGAGAGGCTCCCGGGCGCAGGGAGGCCCCCAGGGTGGGGGGTTCTGGTTTCCGAAACCAGACCAAGGGGGCTTCCATCTCTAGCACGGCGGGGGCTCCGTTTCCTCTCCTCACCCCAGGTGTGGGGGGCCCAGGGCGGGACTGGGGCCACGCCTCCAGGGGTCCTGGGTTGCCAGCCAGCAGGCGGGAGCCCTGGTCTTGGCTGTGAGGGGACAGGAAAGGGGTGCCGTCGTGTTTTCCCATCTGGCCGTGTCCTTCAGTAAAACCTGGGCTGGACCTGCTTCCCCAGAGCCTGTCCTGGTGATGAGGGGAGGGGAGGCCTGAGGAGCCCAAGGCCCTTGCTGCCAGGGCCCAGCCAGGGAGAGGGGGTTTCCGGGGAGGAGTGCTTGGCTCAGGGACGGGCCTCAGCTCTGAGGATGGGCCTGGGGGGGGCAAGGAGGAAGCCGAGGCCCAGACAGGAGATGGGGGAGGAGGGGCAGGTGGCAGCGCCTGAGGCCCAGGTGGGGACGGAGGTGCTGGTGGGGCCTGCCAGCATTGCCGGAGGTGGCAGAGGGTCTCCATCTTGGCCTGAGTCTGTGGGGAAGGGGCTGGGGCCCTGGGTGGGGCTGCAGGCTCGACTGGCCTCACCGAAAACGCCAGGCCCTGGTTGTGCTCTTGCGTCCAGGACCCCAGGTGGGTCCTGACCTGTTCTCCGTTTTACTCTGAAGCAGATGCTCAGCGCCCCCTCCCCTGGAAGCCGGTGCAGGGGGAGTGTCCACCCCCCCGCGGTCCGGGGTGTTCTTAGCGCTCCGAGGAGGTGGGGCGGGAAAGCCGCCCCTGCCCGACCCCCATGAGACTCTCGCTTTTGCCCCACCCCTGGGGGAGTCTCCTGAATTCTCCCACTTCTAAACCCCGTTGCTGTCCCCTCTGCTTGCGGGGTAGGTTGGGAAGGGTTCCAAGATCAATTGTGAAAAGCGCTGACCGCCTGGACCAGACCTGGGGCGCTCACCCCGGCTCAGACGCCTCCCCGCCACCACCGCCCTGTCCTCCGTCTCTGCGTCTGACCCCAGGCACCTCACGCCCCTTCATCTCCAACCCGGGCCTGTGACCTCAGGGGGGCGGGGGGCAGGCGGTGGACAGGCTTGTCCCCCCGGGGCCTCTTCCAGAGAACCATAAAGGCTCATCCCGACCCGACCTGGCTGCCGTGTGCTTTTGGGACCAGGAATCCGGATGTCCTAAGGATCAGAGCAGAGAGATGGAAGGTGCGCGTGGCACGAGGCCTGGCGTGGGGTGGCCGCGTTCTGTGAGGGAGGTCGTTATTCTCACATTACAGATAAGGCTGCTGGGGCTCCGAGGAATTTGCCCCAGGCCACACATCTAGTGACTGGTAAAGCCAGGAGTGACCCCGGCTCTGCCAGACTCCAAAGTCTGTGTTCTCGGCTGCCTCGGAGCCGGGTGAAGGGCGGGTCTCGGTCAGTCGGGGATGGGAGGCTGGGCAGGACTGGGCTGTGACCGTGGCCCCACAGAGAGTGGGAGGCAGCTGGGGGTCCTGGCAGGGCAGTGGGTATAGAGGGGGGGCCTTGCAGTCCTGGGCTGGGGGCACCTGTGCGGATGGGCTGGCCGGGGCCAGCATGGTCCAGGCAGGTTGAGGCCAGGGCCTCGCCCTCAGCCTGGCAGAGCGACCAGGGTACCGCCGTGTTAGTGGCATAGCCTGGGTGGGGAGTAGGCAGCCCCTCGAAGGTCAATGCCAGGGAGAAGGGCATCAGATGAAGACGTCGGGGTGGTGGGCAGGGTCTCGGTCGGCGCTGTGCTGGGCGTGCAGACAAAGGCCAACAAGGCCCTGTAACCTCTGTTCCCCATGCGGGGACACGCGGCACGAGGCGGGTGGTTACTCCATCAGCTTCCAGGTGCAGGAGCAGGATTCCAAGCCAGGCCTTGGCTCCGGAATCCATGACTTTCCTCCTCTGTGAGATGGGCCTTTAAGGAGACTGTCCTCACCTGCAGGGTGAGGCCTAGGAATAAACACCTAGGATGGCCTTGGGTGAGCGCCCAGGGGATGCTATTGACAGCAGTGATGCTCCCGCAGGGCAGGGAGAAGAGTCAGTTCCGGTGAAGCATTCAGGTGTAGGGGATCTGGTCTTAAGATCTGTGCACTTTGGGTTAAGGATCCAGCGTTGCCGTGAGCTGTGGTGTAGGTTGCAGACGCGGCTCGGATCCCACGTTGCTGTGGCTGTGGCAAAGGCCAGCAGCTACAGCTCCTGTTAGACCCCTAGCCTGGGAACCTCCATATGCCGTGGGTGCGGCTCTAGATAAGGCAAAAAGACAAAAAAAAAAAAAAAAAAGGATCTGTGCACTTTGCTCTCTGCAGTTTATACCCCAAGTTACCCAAGGGGGACACACCAGCTTCGTGAAATGGCTGAGGGGCCGGCCGGGCACCCTGGCTGACAGGGCGGTGCTGCTGCCCAGGGTGAGAAGGGGGCCAGGCCGGGAGATCTGGGCTCAAACGCGTGTTGGGGGACGGGCAAGCTTAGAAAAGCACCTCCACAAAGGATCCCCCCTTGGGCCAACCCGATGCCTGGTGGGTGTGGGATTTCTGCAGAAACCAGCCCGAGAGCCGCCTGAGGATCTGACCTGGGAGGCGCCCCCCACCCTCCCCGTGCTCTGGGGAGTGGGCACACCTTGGGGCCCAAGCCCCCCACATGGGGAGCCCTGTGGACCTGTGCCTGGAAGGCCTGTGCCTTCCTTAGCTGTCCTGAAGGGTCACGGTCTTGAGCCTGGGAGGGTGAGCAAGTGTGTCAGGGGGTGACACTGGTGGCAGGTCAGAGCCTGGCACCAAGCATGTGCTGTGTGAAGGCAGCCATGACCTGAGCGCGGTGCCTGCTGGAGAGCCCCCTGAGGCCAGGAGAAGGGGTCCTCTCTCCAAGTCCCGGTTCTGTTCTCTGCCAGGGGCCAGGGGCGGCTCTTAGCAGCACTGGTGCCGGTACCCAGCTATAATTCAGCCCCCCTGCAGGGACCATGCCTGAGGCCTGTGGGGGGCAGAGGCAGGAAGGAAAGTACCAGCCTGCTGCCTGGGGCATAAACAAAAGGCGGGGGCGCTGGCAGCACCCCCGCACCCCACCCCAGACTAGCAGGGCTCCTGGGGGCAGATCTCAAGACTTGTGACGCCTGCTCGGCTCCTCAGCCAAATGCTTGGGGTTTAGGGCCAGGAACTCCTCCAGGCCTGCCTGCCCTGGACTTGGTCTCACTGAGCTCAGCCAACCCTGGCTGGGGACGCTCCACTCCCAGCGGGGTGGGGAGGCTGGGTGCCACCCTGGGAGTGACATACCGCAATTGTTAGCGAGGCTGCAGGCAGCAGGGGTTAACCCTGTGAGCTCTGGCTCTTGCTGGCCTGGCCTTGAGTCCCCTTTTCCCCCTGCCAGACAGGTGACTGCCTCTCTGCACCCTAGGGTGCTCCTCTGTGAAGTGGGCATGGCGCCTCAAGTGGGGGTGATTGTCATGAGAATTAAATGAGTTAATATCTGCAAAGCGCGCAAAGCCGCGTCCAGCACGGAGCAAACACTCAATACAAGTTGCCCATCATCATCACCATTTCATAGATGAGGAGATCAAGACCCAGAGAGGTACAGGAACTTGCCTAAGGTCACACAGTCAAGCAATGGAAAAGTCAAGGAATGGACACAGGCCACCTGAGCCTGGGAGGAGTGCCCTTTGCCCACAACCAGGCCCTCTGGCAGAGGCTTGGAATGAGACAGTGTTGGAGAGCATGGCGTGCTGCAGGCCCCCGGACCTCTCTGCCGCTCCTTGCCTCACGCGCTGACCAGCAATCCTGTGATAGGCAGGAGTCTGGGTGAGACGGGACCCCGGAGGGGAAGGCAGCCCTCCGCCAGCGCCCAGTGTGGCGTCAGGCTGCGGGACGTGTGGCTGACGTCAGTGCCGTCTGCACAGGCTGGGCCTGCGGAGGTGAGGCGCTTCCCTGTCCTGCCCAGGACCGCCTGCTCACCTCTGCTCGTGCAGGTGGGCCCGGAGGCTGCCTGGCCATGGCAGCTGGACGCCCGACGAGTCGAGCTGTGGCACAGAGACGAGGCTTCCCTGCTGGGGTCCTGCCTTGGTGCTGCCGTCAGGATCGTCAGTTGCTGTTGGGGACAGTGCAGCCCAGGGAGGGCTAAGGAGCTCCTGGCAGGCCACCTGGGACTAGAGCCCAACCTCCGCCGCCACCCCAGGCATTTCCCCTCTTTGCTGCCAGGGTCGAGACACGGTTGACTGGGCAAGTGGGAGCCCTGAGCTCAGCTGGTGGTGTCTCTGGAGAAAGGACGTGGGCTTTGGGGTTGGCCAGCCTTGGTGTGAACCTGCGCTGCCGATGGCCAGACAGTGACCCTGGGCAGCCGTGCCCCCCCATCCCCTGGCTCTCCCTCTGCAGAGGCCTGTGTGTGGCGACGGAAGTGGGCTGGCCTGTACTCTCTGGGTCATTTGAGAGCAGAATTGGGGTCCAGAGGGCGGGGTGGGATGCACCCTCATGGCTTGCTTCCTAACCTTGTTGGACAGACAGGAGACAGACCTGGAGAGGCGTGGACCTTGCTGTGTCGCAGCACGGACCGCTGGGAGGCTGTGCGCATGGTGCTTAGAGCCTGGCTTTTCTGTAGGCTGCGCGGCCGAGTGAGGCAGTCACTGCCCTCACCCCCCAACCCCCCCGTAAGTGCCCTGGCGTAGGCAGGTGCTGTCAGTATCAGGTGGTGACATCATTCAGCTGGGAGGGAGGCGGGGTGTTCTCGGAACCAGAGCATCCACGATCACGGCATGGAGACAGCGAAGCTTCTGGGTTCACAGTGTGGTTCACGCGTGGGTGTGTTAAATGGCCGAACTCGTTCCCACACGACTGTGTCTGCAGAGGAGGAAAGGGGCGCCCCGTGTGACTGCCTCTCCCAGGAGGGGCGCTGGCGAGGGGGGTCAGGCTTCCAGCTAGGCGGCTTCTGGGACTCTCCACCCTTTTCTGACTCTGAGTGGGAGATTCTTGGCGGGTGCCCTGGCCTTGGAGGTCTGGGGAAGGGTCATAGGCAGGGCCAGGAGTGAGCAGGACCTGGCCAGAGACCCCTCCCTGCTAGCACCCTGGAGCCAATGCACGCAGCCCGCTGGTTGTCACAGTAACTGATACCCAGGCGGCCGGCCGGAGTTATGGTGTGTGGCTGGGAGGCTATTTTGTCTAATACACTAAAAGGACTTTGGAAATTCCTGGAGCCCATCTGGTCCTAGTTATACCACAATATTGCTGTCTCTTAAGATCGCAGACAAGGGAACACTTTTATTTCTCCTTTCGGAGCTCAGGAATGTGCCGAAAACACAGGCCGGCAGACGCCCATCTGGTTCCTGAGGTCCCGGATCACGTGCGGGACCCATCATCTTTTTGAATGCTGCAGCTCCTTCCCCAGGAATTCTGAGGTGCTGTGCGCGGATGAGGCCCTGGAGGGGGTGCCTGGCTTTGTGATGTCCCCCGGTCTCTGTACAGCAAGAGCTGGAAAGGGCCTGCTGGCCTGGATTGGAGTGGCACCTGGTTAGTGCGGGTTTCCCGGTCAGCCCAGGAACCTGAGAAAGTACCTTGACCAATCCAAGTGCCAGCAGCCTCTGTCAGCAGGGTCTGCCGGTCTGAGGGTGTCAGTTATCAGTCCTGACCCACTTGGCCGCTCCACCCGCCCACAGCCGCCCCCAGAACCAGAGGTGAGACACAGACGGAGGCTCTGCCTCTCCGCAGCCCTGTGGAACCCGGGCTGGCTGCTCCCCCTCTTCCCTGGGCTGGAGCCCGTGTGTGTTTCTTCCCGGAGTTCTGGTCCCCAGGAGTCCCTCGGTGGCTCCTGCTGCCACAGGGTTCATAGGCTGGTGTGACCACTCCGTGCCCTCCCTCTCACACAGCCGGCTGGCTCGCTCTTGGCTGCTGCCCCAGACAACTGTTCGGAGCTGCTGGCACACCCTCCCGCCTTCCCGGAGGAGCTCCTAGCCCTCAACCCCAGGCCATCACAGTCTCGGGCCCCTGCGCTCCCCCGGCCCAGCCCGCTGCCCCAGGGGTAGAGTGTGGTTCAAGTTCAGTTCATCCTAGTCCGGCCTGGCAAGGCTGCACCTCTGTGCCCTCGGAACTTGAATGTGTCCACGGACTTGCTTCATGGACTGTGTCTCCCGGGTGGAAGCTTTCTGAGCCCGTGGGCGATTCTCCGAGTGCCCTCCCCTGCGCTGCAGTGATGGCGGGAACTCGTTCTGAGTCGTGGCCTCTGTTAGTCTGGGTCCCTGAAAGACCGAGGTGAGCAGAGCCCCCAGGCAGACTGGGATAGAAGTTCAGAGTGAGTAGGAATTAACCATCACTGAGGTTTTACATGGCGTGACGCACAGTGGGACCTTGCCCGCCCTGACCTCCCCACCCCCTGTCCCGGACCATGGACATGGTTTAGTGATGCAGTATAGCTCAGACTGGACCCGAGTCCTTACCCAGACTTTTAGTTGGGATGGAAGGGGGAGGACCCTTGTCTCACATGGTACCCAGCAGTTCTATTTTGATCACAAAGATAAAGCCTGTCTAAGGTACAACAGAGTGAAATGGAGGGAGAGAAAGATAAAACATGATGGAGAAAGAGAGAATCCTGGTGACGTCAAGGGATGCCGTGAACAGTTGTACAAGTTGTGCATTACACAATTCTGAAGTGGTTGGTCACTCAGGAATCACTGGAGATTTGTGCATTTCTCAAGACAGTTTCCCAGCAGGTAGCAGTAAAGTGTCTTAAGGAAGCAGAGCCTTGCTCTGCTTGGCATCAGGCTGGTGGCCTTGCTGTGTCAGGTCCCCTAGTGACCTCCCGAGCATCCAGAGCTCGAGCAGTATTTATTCTCGTGATGAATTCCCTTTGTTGTTCAGCTCCGCTCTCAGCATAACCATCCAGTCAAACCAGCCAGTCACCGACAAGATGCATTAGGCTTGTCTGCTGATCAAACCCTAGGTGCATCTCGAAAGAACAGTCCAACAGTGAGAGACAGGACAACTGTTAAAAGGAGACGCCGACAACAAAATATAGTTTGGGGCCATTTGTGCAGGCATGCGTAACCTTTCCTCTCTCTCTATAAGCACCTGGATCCTTACTCGGCCATGCTGTGGCCTGAGCGCTCTTGGCAAGTTAGCTTTTCCTGAGGCAAACAGAGAAGACATTGTGTAGTTCACTTCCTCTCAGCGGTTAAGTATAGCTGTTGTTGCTGAAAAGGGTAGACCAGAATTATCTAGCAAGGGCACATGTGTGGCTTAAGCAAGAGAAATAATGTATCATTGTAAAAGGACGGTATGGGCTGAGGTCCAGCCCCCAGCCGTCCCCAACCCAGGAGGGGCTGCCTGCCAGCTGGGGCCCTCACCCCGCTCTGCCCGGCTCAGGACTCTGGATGCCTAGAGCATTTCTAGATGTCTAGGGCCACAGGTCCAGGCATTGCACGATCTGGGGAGGGGTCCCGGCACAGCCTTTTCCAGCTCAATGACTCCAGACAGAAGCTCCCCCATTCAGAGCAAAACCAGGAAAGCTGACACCCACCTGCAGGGCCGTTGGGAGGTGTATGTGGCAGGTGTTTGATGCACAGAGGCTGGTGCAGAGCTGGACGGTGGGTGCAGCGCGTGGTCGTGAGGTCCGGGCCCCCTGATGTGGATCACTTCACCTCCTGGAGCCTCCATGTCCTTGTGCATCACGTGGAGGTTCCCAGGGTGCTGGGGAACACCAGGCCCTTCCTGCTTCCATTGTCTGCTCCCTCTGTCAGACAGTCGGGGGGCAGGGACTGGGTCTGCCCCCAGCACTACCCCCAGAGCAGGTCCTGCTGGCGCATAGTAGGTGCTCCATAAACACTGCATCTTTGTTCTGGTGGCGAGGGGGAGACTGGCTGGTGCCTGTCAGGGCGGTCTGCACTCTGCAGGCTGGGGGTGGGGCACAGGCCAGGAGAAGTCTTCACCCAGCCTAGAGATCGCCTCCCCGTCCATGCCTGGGAGGGTCCCCCCGACTTCCCCTCCGAATCTCAGCAAGTGCCCCACCCCCACCCTGGCCTGGAGCTCCAGGTCTCAGTCAGAGCTGCTTGGCCTCTGGGGGACAATGGGGAGGAGCCCTACCCCGCCCCCGGCAGCCACAATTGTTTTTCCACCTGGAGCTTTCAGGGAGCTGGCAGCCAAGCTGGGGGCTCCGGGTGAGATGCCAGGGGATGTGGGAGGAACCAAGCTTCACCCTCGTCATCTAGGGCAGACGGTGCTGGTGGGGTCCACTTCCCTTTGACCTTGGGTGAGTGGCTTCATCTCCTTGGTCTCAGTTTCACCCGTAAAATGGCGATAGTATCTGTTCTCCTCCCTCTCAGCCTTGCCGCGAGGAGTGGGTAAGTCTGCCCCTGCAGAGCACTCAGAACGCCGCACGTGCCTGGCGCGTCATGAATGCTCCACACATGCGGTGTTGCCACAGTTACCTTGATTATAACTCATTCCTGCTGGGGTTCTAGTCTTACAGCTGACGCTCGCGGCTGCAGTGAAGCGGGTTTGTCCCTCTCCAAGCCCCCATGGACCCGTATGTACAAGAGGCTATGGGCCCATAGACACGGGGTAGGCAGAAGCCCCCTCCTCTTTCTTCCTGCAGCCTGGGAGCAGCCCCAGAGGCGGAGGACAGGTCCCTCCCAGCCCCACTGGCCTCAGAAACGGTGGACCTACGGCCCCCGGATGTTGCCACGTCCCAGCCCCCTTTGCACAGAATTAGAAGCTGAGACAGGGGTGGGGACAGGGTGGCCGCCAAGCAGATGTAGGTCGAGCAGAGCCGAGGTGTGGTCAGTCCCATCCCTGGGGCCCGGCAGGGAAAACAAGCTGTCCCCACCCGACTGGCTGCCGTCCCTCGCTGTTGTTCGGAGGAGAAAGCTGTCATCAGTCCCAGCGCCCGGGCCCCGCCTAGCCCTCGGCTCCCCTGGCTCCTTGGCCTGGGCCAGCCCCTGGCTGACCGAGTCGTGCCCTGGGCGACCCTCCACCCTAAATCGGGGGATGGAGCGGTGGGTCTCTGTGTGCACTTCCCACACAAGGCAGCGAGACAGAGGAGAGGCACGGCAGTGAGGGGTGGGCAGGGCACCCAATGGGCACCCGGGGCTGCTCAGGACCTTATTATAGTCGTGATGGCATCTGAGGGGCAAAAACGGAAGTCGCCTTTTTAGGGAAGGAGGCGCCCAGGTGACTGCACACGTCCAGCTGTGGGGGCGCCGTCCCACCATTCCTGCCTCCCCACCCCTCCACCCTCTCCTCCCACCCTGACCCAGGGCGGGTCTGGGCTGTGGGTGGATCACGTTCCCCAGGATGGGACGGGACCTCGGGGAGGAGAGGAGAGATTCACAGCGTTGGCCGGGAGAGCTGGTCCTGGGCCGGGTGGGTCCTGGAGGAGGATGGGCCCTGGTGGGACCTCGGTCCTGTCTGCTGGAACCAGGAGGGGCAGCAAGCGACGTGGACGCAGGAGCCCAGTTATGGGGCCCGATGAGCTTGACGCAGCAGGGAGAGCTGCTCCATGGCGCTTGCACCCCAGGGTCATTGTCAGCGCAGGACCCACAGCCGGCAACCTCTAGCCCTACCTGCTGATGGGAAGGAGGCTGCCTCCCCCTGCCCCCTCCACAGTCCCCTGGCCCTGGTCAGGCAGGCCCAGGCCCCAGGCAGGGAGAGGCCAGCTTGGGGAGCTTTGAGCCAACAGGGTCCTGGTTCAGATCCTGCCTGGCCTGTGCTGCTTCCTGGCTCTGTGACTCGGGGCAGCGCCCATCTCCTCTCTGAGCCCCCACCCCTCTGTTACAAAGCAGGGAAGCAATGCCCCCAGCACCTGAGACTCAGGCGTCGTGTGCCACAAGGCCCACGAGCAGGCAGGCTCAGTGCCTCTGACCTTCGCCCTCCCCTTTCTGTTCAGGGGCCCGAGGATGCAGGTGTGGGCTGTGTTTACGCTGGCTTTGGTTCTCAAGTCCCTGGAAACCTCTCCCAGGCGATGCCAGCTGAGGGACAGATCCTCTGCCCGTGGGAACTTGGGTCCCTCCCAGGAACGGGAGGGCAGGGCTCTGCCAAGCTCTCTCGGGCCTGAGGCAGAGTGGGCACTGCCCGCTGAGTCCAGTGCCGGGGGCTGACAGCCAGGGTGGACAGCAAACAGCGTGCTCTCTGCCGAGGGCTAGGAACGAGAGCCAGGGAAGCCTGCAGGCAGGGAGCAAATAGCTCCCCAACGATGCCTGGACCCGAGCTGACTCCGGAGCTCCATGTGGCGACCGGGCATGCGGAGTGCGGCAGGGGAGGGGCACCCACTGGGTGTGAGGACAGGATGTCCAGCCGGGCTGGCCAGGTGTCAGGCCTGGGGCCAAGGCTCCAGTTGCCAGAGCTCCAACCCTGGGAGGCCCAGGAGGACCCGCAGACCCAGTCCTCGGTGCGCCTGGGCTGTCCTAAGAATTGGTGCAGGGGGGCTGCCTCCTGGTGCGGGGAGCTGGGTCACAGTGCCCCCGCTGATTTGACACCCAGTCCCTTCCTCCCTCACTGTGGCTTCAGGCCTTGGGGTGGGACGGGTGAACTCGCTCCCTCTGACACCCTGGTCCCGGGGACCTAGGGTGCTCTCTGGGGTCCTGTAGCACCAGGGCTGCACCATTCAGGAAAACTCACTAGAGGGATGTGAGCGTAGAGCCACAGCAGTGACACCATGGGGCCCACCTGGGGGACCAAGCGGTGCCTGGTCACCCCCGTAATGCCTGTGGGCTCAGGCTAAGACTGCCTCCCCACCTCCTGTCCCCCATCGGGCAGCTCCAAGCCAAGAGAGGGGTGTTTCTCCCTCCTCATTGCATCGGGCATGTGGGCATGAGTTCCTGGAACTCCTTACTGGGTGGAGGGGATTCCAAGGTCGGTGGCAGGGAAGGCTGAGCCTAGGAAGGGTGGCCAGCTGCCTAAGTGGGGACAGTGCTGTGTCCCCTCAGAGCGGCCCCCGCCTTCCCAGCATTCCCTCTCTCCCAGATGGCTCCACCAGCAAGGTATCAACCTGGAGACACCTAAGCCTGGGGGAGCTGGCAGTGTGGCCAGAAACACCGGGGCAGCCGCCCGGGTGGACAGATACCCCAGTAGGCCCAGTGCCAATGCCCCTTCCCAGTCCTGGGCTTTGGGGGTCTCAGGGTGAGGCAAACTCTTTGGGGTTCAGGAACTTAGGAGTCTGTGGTGGGCAGTGTATAGGGGGTTATACCACGCTCCCTACTTCTGCTGGAAATTTGGGGTAGTAAATACTCTTAAAGCAAATCCCAAATAACAGTAAAATGGAGTTGTGGCTCAGTGGGTTAAGGACACGGTGTTGTCTCTGCTGTGGCACGGGTTCAATCCCTGGCCTGGGAACTTCTACATGCGGCAAATAAGGCCAAAAAAAAGCCTTTTGTGGAGTTCCTATTGTGGCTCAGTGGTAATGAACCTGAGTAGTATCCATGAGGATGTGGGTTCCATCCCTGGGTTAAGGATTCAGCGTTGCCATGAGCTGTGGTGTGGGTTGCAGACGCTGCTCAGATTCCACCTTGCTGGGGCTGTAGTGTAGGCCGGCACCTGTAGCTCCGAATCAACACCTAGCCTGGAAACTTCCATATGTCACAGGTGCATAAGGCCTTAACCCACCCCCAAAAAAGCCTTTTGTGATGCAAATTATGAAGGAAACTCCTGGTTTGCAGCCAGTAGGCCTATAGCACCAAGTATGAGACCTCTTCTCTGAGCCTCAGTTTCCTTGCCTGTAAAATGGGGGTAATACCAGCGCTTTGTCTCAGGTGCTCGTGGACATTCGGAACGAGTGATCAGGAGGACAGGAGCTGTGGCTGGGCACTGCCTAGCCCTCCTGCAGCCCCACCCTGAGCTCTGGACCCTGCTGGCCTGAGGCAGCAAGAGGGGGCTCGGATCTGAGACCCTGTGGCCCCCCTCCTGCCTCCATCCTGAACAGGTTGTGCCTCTGGAAGCTCAGTCTCCCCATCTGTGAAATGGGAATGCAGCCAGCAAGGCTCCCCTCTTCTCCCTCCATCACCTCCTCCGGGAGGTCTTTCCTGGCCACTGTTTTAAAAACCTATCTGCCCTTGTCCTTCTTCCCTGATAGATTTTTCTTGCCTACCACTTCCAGACGAGTCACCTATTGGTTTGTTTATTCCTATTCACCCTCTCTCTCCTCTCTGGATGTCTGGCTCCATGAGGATCTAGAACAGTGCTCGGAAGTCTGCTTAGCAAATATCTCAGGAGGGTTGAAGTTCCCGTCGTGGCTCAGTGGTTAACGAATCTGACTAGGAACCATGAAGTTGCGGATTCGATCCCTGGCCTCTCTCAGTGGGTTAAGGATCCGGCGTTGCCGTGAGATGAGCTGTGGTGTAGGTTGCAGATGTGGCTCGGATCCCGCGTTGCTGTGGCTGTGGCGAAGGCCGGCAGCTACAGCTCCTGTTAGACCCCTAGCCTGGGAACCTCCATATGCCGCGGGTGCGGCTCTACATAAAAAGGCAAAAAGACAAAAAAAAAAAAAAAGGTAAATATCTCAGGAGGGTTGAATGAAGGCCACTGGCCCATACAGGAAGCTGGTGCATTCCCACCTTGGGGTCTTGGCATGTGCTGTTCTTTCCCTAAATATGCATCTGGCTTAATCCCTCATTTTATTCAGTTCTTTGCTTAACTGTCACCTCCTCAGAAGAGGCTGGCTCCCTATTAAATACTCACCCTCCACTGAGTGCCAGTGCTTCCTGCTTTTCTCCTGCCCACGTCACTATCGGACACTCTGTGTACTTGTTTGCAGGGGTCTCACCCTCTGAGCCGCCGACCCCGTGATCACAGAGCATCTGACTTGTCACCTGCTGGGTCTCCGGTGCCTGCGCACAGAGTCGGTGCTCAGGAAGGATGTGTTGATTTAATATTATTTCCTAGGAGTTCCCATCATGGTGCAACAGAAATGAATCAGACTAGGAACCGTGAGTTTGTGGGTTTGATCCCTGGCCTTGCTCTGTGGGTTAAGGGTCTGGCGTTGCCATGAGCTGTGGTGTAGGTCGCAGATGCAGCTTGGATCCTGCATTGCTGTGGCTGTGGTGTAGGCCAGCAGCTGTAGCTCCAATTAGACCCCTAGCCTGGGAAAAAAAAATTATTTCCTAGATGTGTGTAAATATACACAGAAAGCCATAGGAAAATGTCTGGAAGTATATACCCCAAGTATATGCCCGTGGGTCCCTCTGGGCAGTGAGGAGAAGCCTTGATGATCAGTCCTGCGTCTTAAGGAGACACCAGCCTCCTCTGAGGTGTGTGAGTGGGGCTGCCTGTGTGCCGGGCCCTGGGGAGGGGCTAGCGGCTCACGCCGAGGTAGAGATCCTCAAAGTGTAGCCTGCAGAGCCCTGGCAATCCACAGGACTCTCTTAGGAGATCCACAAGGTCAAAACTATCCTCCAAGTAATCCTAAGATGTTATTTGCCTTTTTCTCTTGCTGACATTTGCACTGACGATACCAGAGATGGCAGGTCGAGCAGGGATCAGGGCCACAGCACAGCTGTAACAGCGGTCATTGGATTCTTTGCCACCATGCCTGGCGCTCTGTCCCTGCCGAAGCAAGAACAGGACTACTTGTATTGCCCTTGAGTGAACATCTTTTTTTTCCCTTCTGTGTGGAGACGTGGGACGTGCACAGAGAGTGTCCCCAAGTATGATGCACGTCTCAGGGAAAAGCACGTCTCACTCTTTGAGTTGCCAACTCAACTAGCCACCTTTTCAGGGAAACAATGGACACTCGGGTTATTCAGACTTGGGCCTTTGGATGACATTTTCCCCAAACAAAGAAGTGAGCTGTCACTTCAGGGGAAGCAACTGGCAGTAGTTGTTGTCAGTGATCGGACAACTGGAGCTAGAAAATTAGAATCCTGGAAAACTTCCATGGGCATCAGGAGCCAAAGCTGTTAACGCTTTTCTGATGAGATAGGCAGTGCTATCAAAAATGAAGTTTGGTAGCTAAATAATGAAATATGCAAACATTAGGAAGAACAGTAAACCCATATTTCTCAAATGACCAATGCACGTTGTTATAAAATCCTACATGGATAAAAGAGCAATTCAAATCTCAAGATGGACTAGCGGGTTTTCATGTAACCAAGTACGAAAAGTTCATTCATATGTTTTCAGATTCCATGTAGCAACTGAAATTTAAGAAGTTACCATTTAAGAATTGCCTGGGGGCTCAGCATGTTAAGAATCTGGCATTGTCACCACTGTTGGGTTGCTGTTGTGGCACAGGGTTCAGTCCTTGGCCTGGGAACTTTTTGATGCTGCAGGCACAGCCAAAAACAATTACAGTTTGTTGAGTTTTGGCATGATAGCAAAGACAATTATTCGCAATAATCTGAAAAGACCATTAGAATGCTCCTCCCTTTACTGACTGCATTATCTGTGTGAGGTCAGATTTTCTTCACGGAGTCCAATCAGAATCACATGTCATAGTAAACTGAATGCAGAAGCAGACGGGAGAAACTGGCTATTTTTAATTAAGCTGCGCATTAAAGAGATTTGCAAAAGTACAAAACAATGCCACCTTTCTTCTCATTTTTTTTATTTTGAAAAACAGAGCTCTTTTTGCATAAAGATATTTTGTTTATAATTTTTTAAAATAAATCTTTTAGCAGTTTTTCCATGTTAGTTTCTAATATGGTAAATATCAATGTTTATAATCCCATAAACTAAAGCTCTCACTTTTTTTTTTTGGCTGCCCTGCAGCATATGGAGTTCCTGGGCCAGGGGTCAGGTCCCAGATGCCATTATGACCTGTACCGCGTGCTGGATCCTTTAACCTACTGCACCAGATTGGGGATAGAACCTGTATCCTGGTGCTGTAGAAGCACCACTGATCCTCTTGTGCCACAGTGGTAACTCAGAAAGCTCTTTGAAGTTCTCAATAATTTTTTTTTGTTTTTGCTTTTTTTAGGGCCGCACCTGCGGCATGTGGAGGTTCCCAGGCTAGGGGTCTAATCGGAGCTGTAGCTACCAGCCTACAGCACAGCCACAGCAATGCCAGATCCGAGCTATGTCTGTGACCTACAGCACAGCTCACGGCAACACCAGATCCTTAACTCACTGAGCAAGGCCAGGGATCGAACACGCAACATCATGGTTCCTAGTCGGATTCGTTAACCGCTGTGTCACAACAGGAACTCCCCTTAATAATTTTTAAGAGGGTGAAGGGTAGATAGGGTTGCCAGATAAAAGGCAAGGATGCCTATGCAATATTTGAGACATACGTATGCTAGAAAAATTGCTCGTCAGTTATCTGCAATTCAAAGTGAACCGTACATTCTGTATTTTTATTTATGCGCTAAATTTGGCAACCCTGGGAAGGGATCCTGAGAGAAGAATGCTTGAGGCCTGCTGGGTAATACACCTGAATTGGGAAAGAATTCAGAGAGCAAGGGAGACAGATGCTTGTTCCATATGATCAGGGACACAGTGACAGTGGGGCTCTGACAGTGAGTGCCGGGGGCCCAGGGTCCAGAACAGGTGGGGGGTTGGAGAGCCAGCCGGAAGCAGGGGACATGCAGTCTCCCTGTTACCCTGGGATCCGTTCTGGAAGTTGGAACATCTCTTTATCCAAGAAATGGGGCTCGGAGAGGTTCAGGAACAAACCCAGATTTGTGCAGCTGCTGTGTGGCCATCAGGAGCAGGCTGCCTTGGGTGTGACACCAAAGCCCACATTTGACCTTTCTAGCATTTTTTAGCACTTTCCCAGCTGCAGCACAAGGGCTGACAGGCTCAGGTACTGGCGCTGGTAAATTCTGGACAGGAAGCCTCCTTCCCATCTGGCTGCAGGGAAGGCCGAGACGGGGGGCTGGTGGTAAGGGCAGCAGAACAAAGGGCTTTTGTGCACAGGCGGGTTTCTGGCTGGCCCTGTCCGCCCAGGGGATTAGGGTCATCCGTCTGGCAGCGCAGGCACGGGTTGATCCCGGCTGCCTGCTGGGCATGGCCTCCCTGCCGGCCCGAGGGATCGGCTCGTGTCTCTGCAGCAGTGAGCTCACGGCTATCTGGGCTGGGAAAATGAGAGTGCGAGACTGGCTAGCATCTTTCTGGGGTGACGGAGTGGAGCCAGAAGTGTCTTCATTTTTATAGACTTCCCCGTGGGCCACCCCTGCCACTGCTCAGAGCAAAGTCTTGGTGGTCACCCCTAGTGGGACACAGTCAGGCTAAGGACGCGGTAGATTGATGCCCACCCGGTGGGCCTGGCAAACAAGACAGAGTCTTCAGTCACAGGGCCTATGTGGTCCCAGGGGTGGGGACAGTACCCCCCAGGACCGCCGACATGGGGCGCCTCACCTGGGCATGATTTGACTCAATAATAAAGCCAGTCTCCTTTTTATCATCACCCTGCTCCAGAAATTCTAAAAAAGGTCAAAGATAAAATAAATCCCTGTGCTAAATCTCCGCTGTACATCCAGTCTCCTAGAGTAGACTGTGACGGAAAAGAATATAAAAAAGAATGTATTTTTTTAAAAAAGTTTGCTGTGCATGCTGTTCAGTTTTAATAATATAGATGTGTGCTTCAGACGGGTATCTTTTGACAACTTATCTTTGATGACATAGCTTTTAAAAATTTTAATTAATTAATTAATTAATTAATTTGTTAGGGCCACACTTGCAGTATATGGAAGTTCCCAGGCTAGGGGTCAAATTGGAGCTACAGCTGCCGGCCTGCACCACAGCCAAAGCAAAGCCAGATCCGAACCACAACTGCGACCTACGCCGCGGCTCACTGGCAACGCCAGATCGTTAAACCACTGAGTGAGGCCAGGGATCAAATACACATCCTCATGGATACTAGCCAGGTTCATAACCGGCTAAGCTACGAGGGTACGCCCATGACCTATCTTTTAAGAAGCATTATTGGGGTTCCTGTCGTGGCTCAGTGGTTAATGAACCCGACTAGCATCCATGAGGACCTGGGTTCGATCCCTGGCCTCACTCAGTGGATTAAGGATCTGGCATTGCTGTAAACTCTGGTGTAGGTTACAGACATGGCTCGGATCCAGCATTGCTCTGGCTGTGGTGCAGGCTGGCAGCTGTAGCTCTGATTGGACCCCTAGCCTGGGAACCTCCATATGCTGCAGATGTGGCCCTAAAAAGGCAAAAAAAAAAAAAAAAAAAAGAGCATTATCTGGTCTGTAGAATTTATTTGAACTCCCCGCGATACGACTGTCCTGGCACATGTGGATTCCGCTCTAAGTGTGTTTGTAGAGCAAGTTGGGGACGGCTCAGTGTGTGCAGTCAGTTTAAGAGGCATTTGGTGTCTCTACTGCCCAAGGTGTCACCTGCTGATGTTTAGGTGGTGGATTCAAAATAATCAGTGATTGCACAGTGATTATAGAGACAGAACTTGAGTAACTTCTGTTCTTTCTTCAGAGCCACGTGGAGTTTTTATTTGGGTTTAAAACAGAAAACAGTGGGACGAAAAATGCAAACTCTGAGAGAAATGCATTCACTTGGTAGGTGCACATTTTTGTTCATACGTAAAATATTTCCATTTGGTGATTAAAAATGAGGTCTTAAATAGACATCTGAACAGTGTCCACAGCAGTGTCCTTCACAACAGCTAAAAGTGAATCGGCTTGGACGGCTCAGGGTGTATCCTTTTGGATGAATGAATGGATTAGCCAAATGCAGTTTGTACATACGATGGAATATCATTTGGGCTTAAAAAGGAAGAAATTCTGACTCAGACTGCACATGAATGAACCTTGAGGACATTGTGCTCAGTCAAAGAAGCCGGTTACAAAAGAACAAATAGAATGTGAGTCCACTTACATGAAGTCCCTAGAGGAGTCAAGTTCACAGAGACAGAAAGTAGGCGGTGGAGTGGGGGCTGGGGATTTGGCGCTGGTGAGCTCATGTCTAATGGAGCCAGTTTCAGTTTGGAAGATGAGAAAGTTCTGGAGAAGGATGGTGATATTGTTTGCACAACGATGTGAATGTCCTTAATGCCACTGAAGTGGACACTTAACAGTAGTTAAGACAGTAAATTCTATGTTGCGTGTATTTTACCACAATTATGTGTTATGTGTAAAGGACTGCAATTTAAAGATGGTGGCGGTGGTGTTCCCATGGCGAGGGGAAAGGCAGACAGGGGAGGCTGGCGTGGTGGCGCCAGAGCCAGTCCTGCCTGTCCCCACCCCCAGGCAGCTACCTCTGCACCGAGACGAGGGCTCTGCAGGGCCCACGGGATAACTCGGGGGTGTTCAGCCAGGCAGGGACCCTGAGCTGCCGTGTGACGTTGGCATAGCCAGGGCCGGGCATGGGAGGGGCTGAGGGACGCCTGTTGTCTGGAAAAGCGACTGGGGTAGAGGCGAGCTGGACACATGTGGGCTGGTCCAGCTCTGCCGTCCGCGGCAGTGGCCCCGATGCTCTTGCACGCGTACCAGGTGACCGGAGCTCCTCTCCACCCCAGGCTGTGTGAAGCTGCTGACTTTATGAAGCACACACTTTTCTGTGCCCCTTGAGACGATGGAGCAGCCTTGTCCTTCTCCTCTACCGCAGCGGTGACCCAGCCCACCTGCTGCCCAGGCTGAGCTGGCCGTGCACGCGAGGCCTCCTCTCCGCAGAGATGCCCAGACTTGGTTTGTTCACC
This sequence comes from Catagonus wagneri, assembly GCA_004024745.2. NCBI lineage: Eukaryota > Metazoa > Chordata > Mammalia > Artiodactyla > Tayassuidae > Catagonus > Catagonus wagneri. The sequence continues at coordinate 71,720 of PVHT021183698.1, read as the reverse complement.
TTTGTTTGGGGTTTTTGCGTCTGTGTCTCTGGATGAGCCTGGCCTGTGCTTGTCCTTCCTCCTATTTGGGGACTTGGGGGAAATCTTCTGTTTCTCAGCACCCCCCCATCAGCTCAGCCATCTAAGCTGGATGGGACCGCAAGACCTAGAGCCAGGCTGTCGCTTGGGGGGTACAGCTTCCTGGGCCCAGGTGGGCCTGAGCCCAGCTGTGCAGCCTGGGGAGTTCGGGAGGGGGGTCCTGACGTGTGAGGTTGGTGGCTGCTGGCAAAGTCACCAAGGGGCAGAGACGAGGGTAGGCCCTGATGCGGTGAATGGGGGCCTTCTCAGCTGGGCCACATACACCGCTGTGCCCCCCCGGGAAGCCCTGTCCTTCCATCAAATTCAAGGCCACTAGTTCACCGAGCACCTGCACTGGCTGGGGGCACAAAGCGGAAGGTTCTTTTCCTTCTGTCTGTGATGTCCCGAGGCTCTTCCGGGCTGCTGTCCCTGATCACGACCTCTGGCAGATCCCAGAGGGCTCAGCTAGGAAGAGTTAGGTTCAGGCCCCTGTGAATATATCCCCCTTGTCCCCTCCTGCGTTGGATGTGGCCGGTGGCCTGGGACAGGGTGGGGAGCATGTGGCCCACCCTCCCCTGCTTCCAGCGTGCGGGGGTGGGACGTTGCTGGAAAGAGGCCACGTCTGACTGCTGTGCTCTTTCTGCCCATCTCTGTAGCCTCCTGGGCTGCACTGAGCAGCCATCAGTGTCCTCGGTGTGGCCTCCGTCCCCATCGTCACATTCATGAGCACATGTGATTCTTGTAAAAGCGCTATTAGGGGAGTTCCCGTCGTGGCTCAGTGGTTAGCGAATCTGACTAGGAACCATGAGGTTGCGGGTTCGATCCCTGGCCTTGCTCAGTGGGTTAAGGATCGGGCGTTGCCGTGAGCTGTTGTGTAGGTTGCAGACGCGGTTTGGATCCTTCATTGATGTGGCTGTGGCGTAGGCTGGTGGCTATAGCTCCGATTAGACCCCTAGCCTGGGAACCTCCATATGCCGCGGGTGCGGCCCTAAAATGACAAAAGGCAAAAAAAAAAAAAAAAAAAGCCGTATTAGGGAGAGACATCCCCACCCCCGCCCACACAGAGAGCCCTGACCTGGGGCGCTGAGCGCAGATGAACCCTTTCCCATCTGCTCGGTTCCTGTGCCCAGCAGGACCCCCGCTGTTGTGTCCCCCCATGGCCAGGTGACTCTCTAGGGCCGGGAAGTAGCAGGACAGCCCACGCCTGGCCCCCTATTCCGGCGACCATCTGTGAGCACCAGCGGACAGTCCCTGTGGCCACTCTTTGCGCTGCCCCCTCTCCCCTGCCCTCCTCTGCCCCGCACACCTGGGCCAGCATGCAGGCCGGCCAGCACAGCCGCAGATGGCATCTAAACTGAGAGTGAGGGGCCTGCGTCCTTGCGGACCACCCAGTCTCCTGGAGGTTTGGCTGTGGGGGAGGGGAGAGAGGCCCAGGCCCTGTAAAGAGCAGTGCGCAGCCCCAATGACTGTAAGCCGCCCCCCACCCCTCATTCCTCTTGGTGGTCTGCAGATTCAGGGGGGTTCCTGGGGGGCTGGCTGGCCTCTGGCTCTCTTTAGGATGTGGGCTTTGGGGGCTTAGCTTTGCTTTGGTCCTGGCCACTCGTTCCTGCAAAAGCAGAAGTCTCTCTCAACACCCTGGGCTACTGAGCGGCTAACATGAGGTGGTGGCTCACCCAGGCCACACAGTGTGACCAGATTAGACCTGAGGCTGCCTTCCCTCCTCCTGATTCCCAGAGAGGGGTGATTCCTGTCTCTCCCGCTGCGCTGTCATCTAAGGACACAAAAGACGATCTGGAGCAAGGACGTGGGTACCAGCAGTGACCCCAGAACGTGTGCAAGGCAAAGGAAGGAGGAAAGTCGCGAATAGAGGGTGTGCTCACGAGTCAGTCACCTTGGGGACCTTGGGGCCTGAGCCAGCTGTGGGGACGGGGAAAGCACCCTCAGAGCTGCCTGGCAGGGGCCCAGGGAGCCGGGTGTGTGCCAGCCATCCTGTCCCTCACGGGCTGAGGTTAACTCCATGGCACCTGGGCGGCCCCACACACGTGGGCCAGGTGAACCCCCACACCCAGGGGCCACGGGCTGGGCTGAGCACGGAGACTGCAGTGACCTGCTGCGTGGAGCTAAGGCAGGGCCTGGACACTGTCTGCCTCTGGACCTCTCTCTGCTGTTCCTTGGAGACCAAAGAAAAACTTACACACAAACAGACCCGGGGGCACATCCCACGCCACCGCAGTCCTGTCAGGGTATCTTCTCACGCCTCCAGCATAAGCGTGTGCCTGCCAGATTTCCACGAACCAAACAACTCATGAAACTGGCCCCCAGATCAAGAAACAGCACCGCAGTAGCCCTGCAAAGTCCCCTTGGTGCCCCCTTCCAGTCACAACCACCCTGGGGCACCCCCTCCCAACTTTTAATAGCACGGGTAAGTTTTGCCCGTTTCAGAAGTTCATAAAAAGTGGGCTCTTCTGGGCTCGGTCTTTGGCACCTGACCTCTCTGTCCACACTGACCTGTGTGGCCATGAATGGTTTGTTTCTGCTGTGATGCCATCCCCAGCTGCGTGGACACGCCATATCTGCCCACTCTGCCGGCTGGCATTTAGGTGGCTTCCAGTTCAGGTCAATACTAACAGCGCTGCGGGGGGTCGCTTTGTCTGGCTACTGCAGGCGGGCCTGCTCTCCAACTCTAGAGTAGAATTTCTGGGTCATCCAAGTTCATGTGTCAGCTTTAGCCAGTTCTACCAAACGGTTTTCTATGAGGATTGTGGTATAGGAAGCTGCCCACCGCGGTGGGTAAGAATTCCAGCTGCTGTTCTTCCCTGCCCACGCCGGACCCTTCCATCCTCTTCCTTCCACAAATCCAGTGGGCGCAGAGCTCCTACGTGCAATACCCCGTCTTTCCATTCCCGCCACGCTTCTCAGAACGGAGGCCCAGAGAGGGAGCCCTGGGCCCCGCGTCATACAGCCTGTGGACCGCAGGATGGGGACTGGGGATTTGAGCCAGGATCTCTGGGATGCTTCCGCTGGCTGGCAGCCAGGCCAGGGAGGGAGCGGGGGTAGGGGGGGACACTCGGCAGATTTCCGGCTGTGAAGTGGCGAGTGGGACTAGGCCTGCTCCTCCCTGTGAAGCTGGCGGGCGATAACAGTACCCTGTCCACTCTCTGATCTGCTGGGGGGGGGCTGCCTGCGCCTACCTCTGGGAGTCTTGGGGGAGGATGCCCCCCTGACTGCCGACGGCTGTGGAGGGCACTGTGCTGTGACCCCAGGCAGGGGCCTCCGGGCAGTGCAGCGGTCCAGCCTTTGCCCCTCCTGTCTGAGCCTGAGGGCCCGTGACCATGACCCCCGAGCCCCTCGAGATCCTCACCTATTACACGGGCCTGGTGGCACTGCTTGCCCTGAGGACTGGGGCAAGCCTGGCACTAGCCAAGGTGGGGACACATTTGGACTGTCCCTCAGGCCCAAGGGAGGTCAGGCAGTGTGGTCTGGATGCTGAAAGGGCACTGGGGTGCTGCCTGCTGCCTCGCCTCCTCCCACACATTGGCATGTGGTTTTGTCCGGCTGGAGCCAAGCTGTTGAAGGAGCCCTGAACACCGCCCCTTTGTTTGGTTCCAGGTCAACCAGCTCTCTGGGCTGAGACTGTGGGTCAGACCTGGGGCTGGCTGTGCAGGGCGGGACCTGTGAAGGGAGAAAGGCCAGGCCACCCTCTGATAGATGGGGAAACAGAGAGGACAAGAGACATGTCCGGGGAACGGAGTCTGACAGGACCAGGACTCAGCTCCCTGAGTCCCAATCCAGTGCCCTCCCCTCCCCCACCCTAATGTCGGCTCCCTGGTTCCCTCCCAGGGTCTGTGTCGGAGCAGCCACTTTTCTTAAATAGCCCCACACTGTCCCTGTGCATCCCCATCCTCCACAGAGAGCTTTGGAGAGCTGGCTCTGTGCAGCCGCATTCCCACTTGTGAGGGAAGTGTGAGCAACACGTCATGCTCTTGACCTTCAGGGAGTTTGCTGTTCAGTGGCAAAGGCTGATGAGCCTGCCGACCATTATGGCCCAGGAGCAGTGCCCAGAGACAGAACGCACAGGCATGGTGGCCCCAAAGTCTGGGGGTGGGGAGAAGCCAGGAGGGCTCCCTGGAGGAAGTGATGTTTTAGTTGAGACTCGAAGGCTGAGAAAGGAGCAGGCAGGCAAAGATGTGGGGCCACTGAGGAGAGGGAGGGTGTTTCTGGCAGAGATGCCACAGCACAAGCAGGAGCTGAAGGTTGCAGAGAGCAGGGCATGGACAAGCAAGTGGAAGAAGGCCTATAGGTGCTGAGGGGAGGGGAGAGCGGTGAGAGGAGAGTCAGAAACGGTCCTGTCTCAGGTGGAGGATGGACCCAGGCAAGAGCCCAACCACTGCCGGGCCTTGCCGGCCTGACTGCCGGGTGTGGGCTTTGCTCCAAGGCCCCTGGAGAGCCACGGCAGGGCTGAAAGGCAGGGAGTCACGGGGGCAAACTTGGCCACGTGCTTTAGTAATCAGTGATTGCCAAGAAGAAAACAATCTTTTCAGGGGCAAAAGACACGAGTAGAAATGTCACGGAAGAGGAAATGCAGATGGCTGGCAAACACACGTCAAGATGCTTACCCTCATTAGTGACGAGGGACATGTAAATTAAAACCACACCAAGGGGTTCCCATTGTGGCTCAGTGGTTAATGAATCTGATTAGGAACCATGAGGTTGCGGGTTCGATCCCTGGCCTTGCTCAGTGGGTTAATGATCCGGCGTTGCCGTGAGCTATGGTGTAGTTTGCAGACACGGCTCAGATCCTGCGTTGCTGTGGCTGTGGCGAAGGCCGGCAGCTACAGCTCCTGTTAGACCCCTAGCCTGGGAACCTCCATATGCCGCGGGTGCGGCCCTAAAAAGACAAAAAAAAAAAAAAAAAAACCACTGAGATACCATTTCACACCTACTACGTGGGCCAACATACACAAGGGTTGGTGGGGAGGTGCAGCGCTCGCAGCAGCTGGCAGGAGCACACTGGGTAACAAGGCTCAGAAACAGTATTGGCTTGAACTGGTGGACCTGAACACATGATGCTGCCGCCTCTCCTGGATGCTGGCCCTAGAGGAGTAAGACCAATGTCACGGGAAGACTGGCCCAAGGACAGTCATAGTGGCATCACTTGTGATGGGGAAAAGCTGGCAACAGCCTAAATATCCACAGACAAGAGATTCACCCAGGGTGTCACAGGCAGGGGACGATTACACAGCACTGACAGGAAATGTAAACCAGCCAAAGCCTGACCCAGAGGCTCTCACCAATGCAAATAGGGACATTTACCAGATGACTGTTTAGATCAAGTTCAAAAACAGCCCAAACTCCATAACAGTCTAGGGATTCACCTAGAGGTAGTCACACTTTTAAAGAAACCTGGGGAGACCCTGCAATGGATTGGGGCGGGGGAGGAGTGCCTGGAGAGGATTTCTAGATCCTGAAGGCTCCGTCTTTCACAATCCCCCTTCTGGTATTTTCACAAATCTGGACTCAACCATTGGCTCGTGTCGCATTCTCTCCTGCTGGCTTAACATTTTTGCAATGGGTGTAACCCACTTGCTTTATTATTAGTCACCAGCCACAGGCAACGGCGTTCCCATCAGGCTCACATTGCTCGTGGAGCTGCTGGGTCCCCTGGTACCCAGCCCAGCAGGAGTCGGTGACTGTGGGAGATCTGGGCATCTCCAGGGTGTCATTGACAGGACCGGCTCAGGGCTTCATCGGCTGAGAGCCAATCACTGATGAGCTGGACTAAGTCCCCTTGTATCTATTGGGACTTTTTAAAAGTGTGTGCTATTATCAGACAGTGTCTGAATTGAACGTAGAAGAAATCAGCTTTAAACCCAAGAATACAAATTCATCTGACCTGTTGGGGTTATTCACGGATTCTTCTCCAGCATCTAGTAACAACGCCCAGTTTCCATTTAGAGGTTCACCCTGCAACTCAGACGTTAGGGACAGCATATGACCTGGGCTTGCGCTAATCATCACAGCCCATGCCTCTGGCTGCAGTGAAAAGTCCAGGCCTGGGCATCTGATTACGCTCCTTCCATTGAAGAGAAACTTAAAGACCAGTGGAGCAGTGCTTCATTTTGTCTGGACTTGGAGCAGGAGGCTCTGGGCTCCTTCGCTCAGGGGGGTGTTTTGGACCCTGTGCCCTGGCATTGCTTTGGTCAAGGGGACCCAGGAGCTGGATGAAGAAACACAGAGCCTGCCAGGCCATGGTCTGGACTGGGAGACCTAGCCTGGAGGCCTTGGGACCCTGGGGTTGGGGAGGGGCTGGGGGGTAGGGCACAGGTCTCATAGTGGCTGCCTGAGGGGACAGAGAGCCTGGATTTGGACGCAAGCTCAGCTCTCCGTCTCAGTGGGGAGGTGGAGAGGGATACGGGAGAGAAAGTGGTATCAGCGTTTCATAAACTGTATGATACCGGAGTTCCCATCGTGGCTCAGCGGAAATGAATCCTACTAGGAACCATGAGGTTGTGGGTTCGATCCCTGGCCTCACTCAGTGGGTTAAGCATCTGGAGTTGCCGTGAGCTGTGGTGTAGATTGCAGACGCGGCTCGGATCTGGTGTTGCTGTGGCTGTGGTGTAGGCCGGCGGCTATAGCTCCGATTAGACCCCTAGCCTGGGAACCTCGACATGCTGTGGGTGTGACCCTAAAATGACAAATGACAAATAAATAAATAAACTGTATGACACCGTGACTGTTTTAGTTACTAATGTGTCTTTATTTCACAAAGCTTCAGCCAGGCAGAGGGAGCCTCAGCTGTTTTTCTGCTGGGGGAACCCTGGGTCTGGCTTCAGTGATCCAGCCTTAGTAGGCTCTATGGCGGGAGGGCAGCTCAGAGGAGATGGTGGGCTCTCATCCAGCCTGCTTGGAACAAGAGATCTGAGTGACATCCTCATGGCCACCATGAGCGTCACTGCCCTAAACTCCTCCATCCCCCAGGCCCACTTGAGTGGCACCCTGTCAGGTAACTGGAGGTTATTTGGAGACTCCGAGGCCAAAGTTCATTATTTAAATAGAGATGTGTTTTCCCTCCCCACATTCCTAGAAGGGGGAAGCTTCCAGGAACGACTGGAAATTCCTGTCCCTCAACAAGGCATTGTGCTGAGGACCCAGCCTCCAGCTGTGTGGACCCGAGCAGCCAAGGCCTCAGGGTTGGACTCAAGGGTAACAGTGAGTGACAGATAGATGAATGAAGGAAAAAAGAGCTGGAGGGATGTAGGTAACTTCTTACGTCTATCTTAGATCGGGGAGAGCCTTTCTAAGCACAGAGGAAAATACTGGAAAGTTTTTCTACATCGAATTTTACAAGTTCTGTATGTAAAAAAAAAAAAAACACATACAGAAACAATGTTAAAACAGAGGTGCCTGCAGCATGTCCTTGGCAAATGAACACTTCAGCAGTGAAAATGGATGAAGAACACACACATGAAGTTCTCAGAAGACACACAAAGGGCTGGTCAACAATGACAAAGACAATCAACTTCACGGAGTTCCCGTCATGGCGCAGTGGTTAACGAATCCGACTAGGAACCATGAGGTTGCGGGTTCGATCCCTGGCCTTGCTCAGTGGGTTAACGATCCGGCGCTGCCGTGAGCTGTAGTGTAGGTCACAGATGTGGCTCAGATCCTGTGTTGCTGTGGCTATGGCGTAGGCCGGCGGCTACAGCTCCGATTAGACCCCTAGCCTGGGAACCTCCACATGCCGTGGGTACGGCCATAAAATGACAAAAGGCAAAAAAAAAAAAAAAAAAGACAATCGACTTCAAAGAATGGGGTTCCACATTCACCTAGCAAATTGACCAAAACCTCGGAAGACGGATGTCCGGGGATGGAGGCTGGGTGAGGAGCGAGCAGCCTCATGGTGCTGGTGGGAGGAAATCCATACAACTTCTGAGGGCCCTTTGGCAGGATTTAGCAGAGGCATTTACAAGCGTACACGCCCTTCACCCTTCAACTTCTAGGAGGTGGACAAGCGCCCAAAATATAGATTCAAAGATTCTTCAAGTCATTTTTCATGATAAAGATAATTGGAAATGGGGGTTCCCTGGTGGCTCAGAGGGTTAAGGAACTGCCATTGTCACTGCTGTGGTTCAGGTAGCTGCTGTGGTGTGGGTTCGATCCCTGACCTGGGAACTTCTATAGGTGGTGGGTGTGGCAAAAAAAAAAAAAAAAAGCTGGAAATGAGCACTAGAGGATCAGAGCAACTGTGGTTATAACAGTGGAATGTGGCACAGATTATTTTTTTTTTTTTTTGCTTTTTAGGGTTGCACCCACGGCATATGGAAATTCCCAGGCTAGGGGTCAAATTGGAGCTATAGCTGCCGGCCTACACCACAGCCACAGCAACGCAGGATCCTTAACCCACTGAGGGAGGCCAGGGATGGAACCTGCATCCTCATGGATCCCAGTCGGGATCGTTAACCGCTGAGCCACTACGGGAACTCCCCGCCGCACAGCTCTTACATTGATTGTACAGTTACATGTTCTGATGTAGAAAAAATGGCACCAATACATCACATAAAACTGTAGCAGAAAAAGCGTTTCTTAAAATTTGATTGCGGGTGTACCTACATACATACCTACATTCATTGTTGCAGATGCTCACATGTATAAAACAAAAGGGGTTGGGAGAGGTTCTCTTGTGAAGGTAGATTTGCTGGTGTTGAATGTTTTATTATGTGAGTTTCCTGACTGATTTATTAAAATCGGGGCCAGCCTCTCTCATTTCACAGATGGGAAGACTGAGGATCGGGGTGGGCCAGAGGCTTGCTGGGACCTGGCCTCGTGTCTCTGTGATGCTCCAGTAGGGAAGGGGCTCTGAGACCCTTCGACCTGGTTTTCCAGCGCCACAGGGACGTTTCAGCCTCTGAGCTGAGCGCCCCGCACCTCCTCACTCTCCTCCGCCCCTGGGAGAGCTGGCCCACTTGCAAGACCGGGCCAAGTCTTGTCTAGGGTGAGCAGACCTTCTCAGAAGTGCCAGAAATTTCATCACACCAGGCAGAGGGATGGGCAGGGTGAGTCACAAATGAGCTAGGCCACTCGAGGCAGGGGCTGCCCACTCCCCGATGGGAGGCGTCAGGCTGGGCAGCTTTCCTAGAACAAGTGGACAGCTTGCGGAAGAGTCGAGAAATCCTAGAGTGAGAGAAAAACGTTAATGGCTTCTGCTACCTCCTCCCTCCACACACTCCCCTCCAAGGACCTCAGGCCCTCCAGCCACTCTGCCAAGGGGCAGCTCAGTCCCTGTTTACAGCCTGAGGATGGGGACTCACGGCCTTACTACATGGGGTTCCCCTCCTGCTTCTGGAAGGGCAGGGAAATGGTGTAGACTCTGGAGTCAAACTGCTCTGGGGAGAAGCCCAAGCTAGACCACTGGGACTCAGTCTCTTTGTAAAAAAGCGGTACTAATATCTAGAAACTTTTGGAGTTCCTGTCGTAGCTCAGCGGAAATGAATCCAACTAGGAACCATGAGGTTGTGGGTTCGATCCCTGGCCTCGCTCAGGGGGTTAAGGATCTGGTGTTGCCGTGAGCTGCGGTGTATGCTGCAGACGCGGCTCGGATCCTGCGTTGCTGTGGCTGTGGAGAAGGCCGGCAGCTACAGCTCCTGTTAGACCCCTAGCCTGGGAACCTCCATATGCCGCGAGTGTGGCCCTAGAAAAGGCAAAAAGAGAAAAAAAAAATCTAGAACTTTTAGAATGGTTTTGAGGTTCAAGCGAACTACTCAGCATAGAGTGCCGATTAAAATGCTTGGCACACAGCTTGTGATTAACAGATACGAGTTTCTCCTTCATACCAATTGGTGTCCCCTATATTTAAGGCAAAGCCTCCTTGGGGAGAGCCTGGGCATCATAGAAAAAGTAACCCCGATGGCTAAACCAGCTTCCAAAGTGGGGCCAGGGAGGACGGCGCCCGAATTGGCAAGTAATGTCTCCGCAATGAAACATGCTATTAGCCAAGGCTCTTGGGTAGGAGCAGTGAACCCGTTTAAACTCGCTGAAACCCCAAAGGGCATCTACTGACCCCTGGAACTGAAAGAGGTGGGCCGGCTTCAGGCCTAATGGACCACGGCTTAGCGCACCTGAGAGCTGAGTTCTCCTTCAGGTGAGGGGCCGGGCAGGTAGACGACGCCACGATGCAAAGGATGCCTGCTGCCCAAGCATGACTCGCACCTGGTATGCAGGTGGTGCTCAGGTCCGGGTCCATCCTGGGCCGGCCTCGCTTCCATCAGCAGGAAGGGAAAAGGGAACGGGGCGGGGGGGTCACACCACGCCAACTCCCCTTCAGCGACCTCTTTCATGGTCTGACCTGGCTGCTGGGGAGACCAGGATGTTGTCTTTAGCCAGGCAGCCGTGGGGCTGGGGACAGTCTCTCTAGGTGCGTCTCTTACTTGAAGCATGGGGGATGGCCTGATTGGGGGGCCCGGCAACCACAGGGGATGGGAGGAAGGGTGGCTGGAAAGTTCCCCGCATGACTAGCTGCCCACTGGGTTGAAGGGGGTGGGGTATTGACAGCAATGCACCCCGGCGAAGAGGCTGGAAAGGCGGGTGGGGACAGAGAAGGCCTGGATGGGGTTCCAAGGACTGATTGTGTGCCCACACACCTGAGTGCCATTTAGGCCACCTGCCGGCAGCTGCCCTCAGCCATCCCTTGGGCCTGGGGCATGTCCACTGGGGGTGCAGCCCACTCCTGGGGGCGGGGATGAGGGAAGAGGCAGCATAGACCCTGGGACTCAGGGCCCGGCGCCAGGCTATGTGGGCTCCAGGTGGGCGCGTCTCCAGTCCTGGGGAGGACGAAGCTGGAAGGAGGCTAGAGAGAGGCTGTGTTTTCCAAACTCAGCAGCACCTTACAGGCAAATGGGACTTGGAAAAAGACTGATGCTTGGCAACACCCTCCAGAGCCTCAGGTTGAACAGTTCTGGAGTAGGGTGTAGACACCCCCAGTGATTCTAGATGATGGCCTTGTCCTAAAGCTCAGGTCTGAGCGGTGCTGCCTTGGGTCTTGGGCAGAAGGATGGCAGGCGGCACCACCTCCGGGGTCGAGGGGGGAGAGCCTCTGTCTGAAAATCATTGCCCATCCACTGTGAACATCTTTCCTGTATTTATGGAATCTTCTGGAGTGTCGCTGGGCCCACACACTGCCCAATCATTTTGGCTGCATCAGGGTCTGAGCGGGAGGCAAGAGTGAGGCCGCAGCTGGCCCAGTGCAGAGCTCACCCTCAGGAAAAGGGGGTCCCATTGACTGAGGGACCCAGAGCAGATGAAACTCTGGCAGGGAATCCGGCCCACTACTCGAGGGGCAGGCAGCCTCATGCTGGCGGTACCCACATGCAGGGCAGCGCTGCTGCCACCTGCTCTAAGCACCTTCAAAGCAGTCCTATGAGGGAGGAACTATTTGACACATGAGGCCACTGAGGCCAGAGGACTAAAGCCACCTGCTGACATCGTACAGGGCGCCATGGCTTGAAACCAACCACTTGGCTCCCGAGCCTGTGCTTCTAAACTTCGCTGTTGTTGTGTGGAGTTATTATTATTGCTATTCTCATTTCTCAGGTGGCAGGAGAGGTACGGTGACCTCCTCAAGGCTACCCAGAGAGGACATAGCCTGGGAAGGCGGCGGGCCTTCTCTGCCCACCCAGGCTGGCAGGGAGGGGTGGGTGGGTGGGTGGGGTCGGGGGTGCAGGTGAGCGCTGGCGCCTTGCTGCCTGGGAGCCTGCCGAGATCACACTGATGCAGCTCCACTGCCCACTCTGAGCGCTCTGTCTCTGACTTATCGGTCTGGAACTTCCTCCAGCCTTGTCTTGGCCGAGCCCTGGGCCCCAAATTCCTGGTGGGTGATGTGCACTCTGTCTGCGATAACAGGCCTGGCAGGGCTCCGAGGGGACGGCTGCCTTGGCGCAGTTCCAGCTCAGATAACAGGGAAGTCTCCACGTTATCTCGCAGAAAGCTGGCCAGGCCTTGGAGGGGGTGGCTGGGAAGGTGAGGCCAAATCGCGGCTCACTGCCACCCCTCCTGGCCCAGAGACCTGGGGTGGGAGGGGAGCCCATCTGAGGGTAGAGCGCTGCCCAGGCTCATGGGAGGCAAAGCCTGGTGCCTTCCACCTCTGCTGACGGAAGGAAGGATTTAATTTATCACTCACTCAATCATCAGATGTTTACTGAGCACGCCCCTAGGGCTAATCCCTGTTCAAAGTACTCTTAGGTTTCAATTCTTTTAATCTTCCCAGTAGAAAGGCTCTGATATCATTCAGCTCCTATTACAGTTGAGGCAATCAAGGCCCAGGGAGGTCAAGCAACTTGCCCAAGGTCACACAGCAGGCGGCTGGTGGAGTTCTTACCAGGCTACCTTACAATGAATTTTCACTTATAAATGAATTTTCAAAATGCAGCTGGTGACAAGTTCTCTGAGAGTGATGAGGGAGGGAAGCTGCTGTCTCTGCTGCACTCTCTGGGCAGTGACACTGCACATGAATCTGATGGAGGATGAGCCTGCCATGGGGACCTGGGGGAAGGACATTCCAGGCAGAGGGAACAGCACGTGCAGAGGCCCCAAGGTAAAACACGCTCCAGGGGGGGAAAAGGGACCCAAGATGAAGGACCTGTGCCATGTCACACAGAAGCAGGGCAGGCCTGGGCTGCTCTGCGGCCAGCCCTGTCTGAGCTCCTGGGCACTTCTTGCTTCACCTTCTCCCACCTGTGTGACCCCAGGCAGGTGACTTCTCTTCTCTCTGCCTTTGCTCTTGGCTGCCTCACTCCAGTCCTGGGCTTGGGGAGGCTAGGGGTGTGGGTGGGGCACACCCTGGGCCCACGGCTGCTGTTCAGATGTGAGGTGGCCACCGATGGGCCATGTTTCTCCTGGTAGGGATGGAAGTTGGCCCCAGAGGCCCTGGTCTAGGCCTCAGGTCCTAAAGAATGTGGCCCAGGACAGAGAGAGACACAGAAAAGAGAGCAAGGCCAGAGGCAGAGGGACATGCAGAGACCTAAAAGGACAGGGTAAGACACAGAGTGACGTTACAGCTGAGATGGAGACACAGAGGGAGATGCAGAGAGGGAGAGACAGGGTAGGTGAAGGGTGAGAGATGCCCTGAGAGAGCCAGGGAGACGTGGCCATGCAAAGCAGACACAGAGACATGCTGCTGCACAGCAACAGAGAGCGCAGGCCGAGTGCCTAGGAGATAACAAGAGAGAAGCTGTGAATGCTAGAGTTGCACACTTTAAATGGTGAATTTTACTACATTAAAAAGAGAGACAGAGTTCTGGGATCCTGATTCTCTTAGGGCTCTGCTGGTCTTTGAAGCTGGTGGTGGGGAAGGGTCTAGGCTGTGGGGTCCCTGCACCAGAGTCCAGGCCCGCTGGGCCCAGGGGGTTTCACCGGGTCTGCTCTGGTGCGGAATGTTTGCCCTGGTCTGGCAGTGCTGGACTTGGCTTGTGTGGGTTCTGGCCTGGGGTTTTGAGACCTTGACCAGGAGAAAGGACCTGGGAGGTTCTGGGAAGCTAGCCCGTTCCCTGCAGGGCCTCTTACCAGACACAGGCTCCACAGCTGCCACAGCTGGTGAGTGGGGACCATCCTGACTCCACTGAGGGGGCCCCCTCACGGTACTTAACATTTCGCGCTGACGACTTGGGAGTGTCCACTACCTGTTGGTCCCTGCTTGTGGGCAGAATGTGGGGGTTCTCCATGGCTCCCCACCAACAGCTCAGGGTTATCCTTGCTCAAGAGATGAAGAGGCTAGGCTCAGAGAGGTCAAGGGCCTTGCTTGAGGTCTCACAATGGCTATAGGCAGCTGTATGGGCTGAGGAAAAGGACAGACCTACGCTGAGAGCTGGGACGGGGTGCCAGCAGGCCAGGGCGAGTGTGAGAGCCCCCAGGGCAGGCAGTGAGGCAAGGGGCTGCCGTCTCTGGCGGTGTCACGTCACTCCCAAGCCCCTCCGGTCTCCCAAAGCGCCCGGGTCTATCTTCCCCGAGGGGACACTGAGGCCCAGGCTGGCTGAGCGCCGGGCCAAAGCCCCCAAAGGGCAGCAGAGCCGGATCTGGGGCTCAGCGTTTGGACGGGGCGGCAAGGTGGGCGGCGAGGGGGCGCGGGGTTCGGGGCGCACGCGCGGCGCGGCCACGTCCGGCCCCGGGTGCGCGGCTGGGCCCCCTCCCCGGCAGCAGCCGAGACCCCGCCCCGGAGGCGGAGTGGGGAGGGCGGCAGGGGGCCCGGGGCCCGCTCGGCCCGCCCCTCGCTCCGCCCCGCCCCGCCCCGCGACCTCGCCGGGCTCCAGGGCTCTCGACGCGCCGACGGCCGGGCGGGCAAACGGACTGACCGACGCGCCGGCGGCAGGACCAGCGGAGCGCGGCGCGGTGAGTGCACGCGGACCCCGGTCCGCCCCTGCGGGGTTGGCGCCCCGGCTGGGAGACGCGACACCTTGGCCGGCGTCTGGCGGGGCGCAAGGTCGCGGAGGGCCCCGTCCCGCCTGGGGCCCCGCCACCCCCTCCCTTTGCCCCACTCCCACCCCCCTCCACCAGGTCCCGAGCCCGGGTCACTGTCCCCAGGAGGGAAGACTGGGTCCTCGGTCGGCACCGCCGCCGTCGCGCTCCTCTCCTCCCCCAACCAGTTCTCGGGCTGCGGCCACAGAAGTTCCGCAGGCAGTGCGGGGCGCACCCCTGGTTTCACTGGTCCCTTGCACTCGTTTCTCACGCGTCCCTTTTGCGCACACAGGCTTCACGCACACGTGCCCTGCACACGGGCGTCTCCCAGACACGCGTGCCTCTCTCAGACGGCTGTGTCTATTAAATGCGTGTGCCTCCCTAACAGGCACGAGTGACTGCTATACACGTGTGTCCATCACACACACCTCTCTCACATGTGTTACACACGTGTCTCTCACATGCCTGAGGTCACACCAGACTCCCCCATGCATCGTGAATCTTGTACACAGGGTCACATGCCAGCCACTTGGTAGTGCAGCCAGGCCCCCCTAATCTGCCATGGGCACATCCCTCAGTGGGTGCAGTCCTCAGACCCCTGGGGCCAGAGTCAGGCTGGGGGCAGCTTTTGGCTGAGGTTCCCTTATGGTGGGGCCTGGGTGGCTGTGGGGAGCACAGGGAGGGGGCTTGGGAGGCAGGGGTGGGCCTGACTCTGCCACCCTCCCCACCCCAGGCCCCCCTCCCCCCACCTCTCCCGGCAGGGCTGCCCTCTCTCCCTCTGCTGTCCCGAGGTCTAACCCCGCACCTCAGTCTGTGACTGTCACTTGGGCCTGTCCTAAGCTGATCTGAGCCGGCAGGTGTCACTGTGACGGGCCCGAAAAAGAAAGAAATCTGGGTGCTGGTTATTGCCCAGAGCCCCTGGAATCAGGGTGCCGGTCCAGGACCCTGCCGGGGCAAGCCTCCATGCCTGGGCTTGGCTCGTGTGTGCGGCCGAATGGTCGGGGCTCTGAGCCTCACCTTCCCCACTTGCCAGTGGGAGTGAAGATCCCCACCAGGAGGAAGGGAGGGCCCAGGGAACTATGGCCCCCTAGGCTTCCCACCCACCCCTCCTGCCTCTGGAGCTGTGCTGGGGGGGGGGGCAGGGCATGGATGAAGTCAAAGGCTCTGACTCCGGAGGCGCGAACCTGCCAGCTCCCACCGCAGCAGGCCCTGCGTGTTTTGTTTGGCTCGTACCATATTATTATTATTTTTAAAAATTTAATTAGCTGCCAGCATTTACAAATTGGCAGGTTTCATGTAAAAGTCCGGATTTCCGTCTTCTGAAAAATCACAAGGTCTGGAGGCTCAGGACCCCCATTCCCGCGAGGTGCCCTTGGCTAGTGCTGCTTGCCTGCTGCCCCTGGGGTGGGGCAGGAGACCACTTCATGTTCTTGGCTCCTGCCGGGCCTGCGTGCACCTCTGCTTGGCTGCTTCTCCTGTGTGACCCAAGCTGTTTCTTTCTGCAGCACTGCTCATCCCAAAGTGGGCCTGAGCTAGTCCCCTCACCCGTGGCTGGGGAAGTCTTGAGTGACCCTGTACGGCCCAAGGCCTTAGTGTTGGGAGTGATGAGGGGCCTATGCCAGAGGCCTGGACTGTGGAGCATCCTTGTCATGGCGTCTGTTGGGCTGTAGAGGCCCCAAGGGAGCAAGGCGGTAATCTTGGAGCCGGGCCTTGTCCTTCTCCCCAGACTCCTGTCCTTGATCCCGCAAGGTCACCGTCTGCCCTTTCTGCAAGATGGGGAAACTGGGGCCCGGAAAGTTCTTTCAGCAAGCAAAGGGCAGAGCTGGGATTTCCACGCAGGTTTTTCTGACCCTAAAATCACACTCTTTGCCCTCCCTTCAGCAAGTCCATGAAAGGAGGCACTTGGTCTCATTGAGCCAGGGGAATTCCCCCAACCAGGTTCACACCTGACACTCAGTAGGTGCTTAATAAATGCTTGTGGAACAGCGGAGGGAAGTGGAGCTGCCTCCTCACCGGGGTCCACGTGAAGCTAAATCCAGGGCCGCTGGTGAATGTCTCATGTGACCTAGACCGCTGCGGTTCCTTTGGAACGGCCTGAAAGCCCACTTTCCTGCTCTGTTCCTGCTGTGACTGTGACCCCAGGACCACCAGGAGGAAGACCCTGACTCCCTCAGGAGGGTCGCGGTGTGTCCCGTTGGGTGTCAGGATTCTGTTTGCCTTGGATCTTGGGGCTGGGGTGGGAACGGTCCCCCCACCCCCTGGCCGGCCCTGGTGGAGGAGCCGCTCTTCCAGGAGGGACGCGGCCAGAGGGACGGGTGGCTCCCTCCTCCCACTCATGCTCCTCGGTGGCCTCTCCCTGGGTGGTGTGTGTGTGGCGGTGGCTGCATTATTTTAAGTCCTCGTTCCTAGGACCCGCGGCTCTGTTTGCCACATGTATGCGGCTGGATTCATGTGCACTGAATGCCCCTGTGATGTGTGGCCTCAAGGAAGTTTGTTGACTGACCAGATGAGGGCCCGTCCTGCCGGCGGCACGGGGGACGTGGAGGTGGTGGGCAGCCCCTGGCCTCCCCTTGTACCACCTGGAGGTTTCCATTCGTGCTGGGGAGGCAGGTGCCGGGCTGGCTGCACAGGCGGTGCGGAGGGCCTTCCCCTCCCTTCTGTGAAGCAGGGGCCGACTGAACGCGTTTAGAGCTCATGGTCCTGAAGTGGGTGTGGAGATGGGATCCTGGGTCTGCTGCCCAGGAGGTGGTTGGGTGCACCCGCTCCCTTGCTCATTGAACTCCGAGAGGCTTCCCTCAGCTGAAGGCCTTGCCCTGGGATGCAGCTCCAGCCCAGCCTGCAGTGGGGTTCTGGGTGCTGTGCTCTCCCAGCCCCACAGCCTCTGTTAGGGCGGCAGGACCCATTCTGTGAGGACCCTGGCTGGCCCGGACCGAGCGTGAGTCCCACCCTGGGCCAGCCTCAGTCCCAGCCAGGGGCTCTTGGTGGGCAACCCGGACACTGCCTTTGGCTCCAGGCACTCACATTCTAGTTGGAGGGTGATGTGGGCGGAGTCAGGCAATGAAGAAATGAAGTTGATTCCAGACAGGTGTAGGTGCCATAAAGGCATTTCGGTCAACAGGCAACCAAACCCAGGTGGGAGTGCATGCAGTGCACTTTGAGGAGGGGTCTCAGAGCTGAGACGGGAAGGTGCAAGGGGGCGGTGCAGCGGAGGGCACAGCTGGTGCAAAGGGCCTTTGGTGGAGCTGGGTTTGGTGTGTGTGAGGGACAGAAAGTGAGGAGACTGGAGCAGGGAGGGGAGAGAGGGGTGGGGGAGGAGGCAAAGGGATGGGGGTGGGGTGGGGAGTTTGAAAGTGATGGAAGTTTCCACCCAGGGAGCAGTGAGACCCAGTTCCCTTTTTAAGATGCCCTTGCCAGCTGCGAGATCTGGAGGCTTAGTGCCTCTGCAGAGAGAATGTTGGCAGGAGCGCTGAGGCCCTGAGCCAGAGGGCTGCTCTCTCACCCCTGAGAAGCTACAGGTAATGGGGTAGACAGGACCGTCAACAGACATTTGAGATCCAGGATGGTCCGTGCTTGGAGCAACCTTACAATGGAATATTACGCAGCTGTGAAAAACGAGGAGGCTCTGATCTTCAGGATCAGTGGAGAGAGGAAAACAAGGTGCAGAATGGTATGTGAAATATGCTGCTTCTTGTGTCAGATGAGACATGTAAATCCACTTGCTCTTGTATGCTAACGGGCTCACGCTGCGGTTCCCAGTGGTTACCTACCCGGCAGGCGTGTGCAGGTGGGGGGTGGGGCCAGGGTGCAAGATGAGGCGACACTCCCACTGTGGGCCTTCTAGAATTTCCTCAATTCTGAGCCATGCCGCTGTATTGCCTGTTCAGACAGGACGTTAAATTCAGAAACAGTTGGGTCTTTGGTGGGTGACTTCATTTGTGAGTTTTAACTGCAACCTCTAAGCCTGGTGTTTAAGTTCTCTGCTTTACGGACCTTGTTGTTGAACAGATTGACTTCTTCCTGGCGTGGTATACAAAAGTTTCCACTGTGATTGAAATTAGATGCTAACAAAGTCACTTTTTTTGCAAAGCTTGGCAATTGGACAAAAGGAAAAATGCCCCCTTTCTCTCTTCTCCTTTTCCTGTGGGTGTTTCCTTCTGCTGATCTGACTGCTGGCTCCTCCTGGGGTGGGCACCACAGCACTTAGCATTCCATCCTCAGACTGTTTGCACAGTCCGCCCGCCAGCCACACCGCAGCTTAGCGACAGAGCCAGGGGTCTGTGCAGAGCGCAGACGCTCGAAGGAAGGTCCCTGCTTTGGCATCTTGTACGACTCGTGTCCCACCTCTGCTGCTCATGGGTTGTGCTCCCTTTGGGCCAGTGACCCCCTCTGAGCCTCAGTTTCCTCATTTGTCAACTGAGCGCCATAATCCCTCTTGTTGGAAGGAGGAAATGAGCTCACTCACTCCTTCACTGAACAGATGCTTATCGAGCACCTACTTGGTGCTGGTCACTGTTCTGGGGACAAAGCAGTGACTAGGATGACCTCCCCCACCCCCACAGAGCTTGCTTTCTGCCGGGAGATGCAGACAGATGCCCACTGTAATGTCCTGAGCTGGCTGTGTACAGGGTGAGGAGAAGATGAAGCTGGCGGGGACCAGAGTGGGGGTGGGCTGGGGCTGCCTGTAGGTGGGGCGTTGGAGCAGGTCAGTGGCACTCAGGCAGAGGGCACAGCAGGTGCAAATGACCTGGGGCCACTGGAGGACAGGACCCCTGTGAGCAGGGAGCGTGGTCACATCTGGGGGCTAAGGAGGGCTTCCTTTTAGTCTGGGCGCGGTGAGCATTCAGTTTGGGGAAGGTGAGCCCTGACTGGGATTTTAAGTTGTCCGTCCCCTGCTGCTGGGAGGGGAGCAGGCTGGAGGGTGGCAGCAGCCCGAGGCCTTGTGGGCCGGTGGGGAGGAGAGGATTGCAGCCCACCTCCCTCCCCGGGATGGTTGGGAACCCTGGCCAGGCGTTGTGTGGGAGGAGCAGGGAGAGGCTGGCAGGACTTGGGTTCTTTTCTTATCAGGGATGTGTGCCTGGGTCCTTGGGTCCTCTGTTTGCTCAGAGTACCCACCGTAGCCTCTGGTACGGCCTAGGCCGCGGTCTCTCCGTGACCATCCTGAGACCCCAGGGACCTGTGTGGGCAGTTCCGAAAGGCTTCAGTCAGGGCTATTCTGGAGGAGAGCACAGAGGCTCTGGGAGCCTGGGCGTGGTCAGGGAGGGCTTCATGGAGAAGGTGATACTGACACTATGAAGTGAAGGTTGAGGAGTGGACAGGAGAAAACCTGGCTTGGAGAGATGGGTTGGACAGGAGGCTGGAAGTAAGGCTGGCTTTGTATACTGGACCTGGACATGGGGGGCCTCCAGTCCTGGTCTGAGAATGGACAGCGGGCAGTCTTGGGGCATTTCTGAGCAGGGGAGGGGAATGGCCAGAGCGCTGGAGGCAGCCCAGGCATGGGGGTGGGACTGGAGGGGGCAAGCTGGCAGGCGGGAGGCCTGAGAGGGTGACCGGGCAGGGAGACAGGCTCAGAGTGGGCGGGCCTGGCTGCAGTCACATAGCAAGTGAGGAGTAGGGAATGGGAGGGAGCCAGGTCTGGCCACCTCCAGGTCCTGCCTGGGCGGGCCGCCCTGGATTATGGGGTCCCATGGCATGCACACACCACTAATTCCCCTCCTTGGGGCTGGTCCTTTCCTGGGGCCCCTCTGGGGTCAAGCCATGCGTCATTTTGTACCATTGTCCTCAGGGTTGTTGGAATTTGAAAACATTGCAGAAATGCGTCTGGCTTCTCATATATGGAGATGAGGGCGAGGAAAGTGCCGCTGTGGGGAAAGGTTGTTTCCTTCCTCCAGGGTGGGGAGCTGGCTTTGGGGCGGGGGGAGCTGTAATGTGGGCAACTAGAGTGACCCGCCCGGGTCACAGTGTTGCTGAGGAAGTGGTGCTGCCTGCCTGCCCGCCGGGGGGGCTGGTGGGGGCGCCTTGAGAGTCTGTGCCTGGCCCAGGGTCAGGGCGGGGGCACGAACACTCGCGTACCCGGGAGTGGCTGGCCACCTGTGGGCATAGGAGGCTTTTGCTTTCGAGGGAACCCTGCTTGCCTCAGGCCAGCTCACCCCCTGGGGACTCAGTTTCCTCATCTGCAAAATGGGGACACCCCTTCTGGCTTTGCTGTCATTTGGTGTCCAGGAATGGCTGGAAGCGCCGGAAGAGGGTTCTGCAGTGCTGGGTGATGGTGGGTTGAGGACCCAGCCAGGCTGGGGAAGCCCGGAGGTCACCTGTTGCACCTGCTGGGGTCTGAGTCACATGATCCTGGGTAATGGGGGCCTTGGTCTCTCCATCTGCAAAACGGCCCTGGTGGTGGTGTTGGCATAGGAGGCTGGGGTGAGGAGTGAGGGGGCGTGTGGAAAGCCCTGCATACAACTTTGGCAAGCGGACACAAGTTAGCTAGGTTCTTTAGTGTTCTGAGCCCCCAGCGCCATCCCTGAGATGCCAGCGTCCGTGGTGGGGCCCACACATTCTCCATCAGCCTCCCAGAGTTCTTCCCGCCATAGCCTGGGACTCTTGTCCTGCCGTGTCTGTGGTCACAAGTGAGCTTTGGGCGCTCCAGAGAATTCTGTTCCTAGAGTGCCCCTCCTCACAGTGAAGATGTTTGTCTTGACGCAGTGCACAGCCGCACAGCACCCTCCTGACCCCCAGGGTGTGCAGGCCCGCGTGTACAGACATCCTCTCTCTCTTCGCTCTGGTTTTCATGTCAGCTTTCCGGGTCCTCAGGAACTGGGACACGAGCCACCCTCCTGTGTGCTGGCGCTGGCTAAGCGTCTAGGGTCCCTTACCTGATCCCGCATATCCTCGGAGCAGATTAATTTCAAGGGTGTCTCACTGTGGGCACCGGGTAGGGGGTCCTGTGCCCTTTCTTGGGGAAGAGCCAGTGTGTGTTGACGTCTCACGAAGTTGCTGTTGGCACAGTGCCGTCACATTTTCTGCCGGCTCGCCCCGCCTCCTCTGCCTTTACATTATAGTTAATAGGTTTTGAAAAATCCCTCCCCTGTTTTACTTATTCTAAAAAGGAGACCATTTTCCACAACTGTGGATAGAAACCAGAATCACTTGCTGTAAACCAGCAGGACCCTTGAGAATAAGTTTGATAGCCTCAGCCCCGCCTGCCTCGGCCTTGAGCCCAGCGGTCCTGCCCGCGCGAAGGAAGGTTGGCACATGTGCTCCACGCGGGCTCCCTGCCACCCTGGCTGCTAGGAGGGTAAAGGGGCAGCTCCTCACCACGGGGCCTCTGGAACCTCTGCCCTCCCCCTGGGATCTGACCTCGCCTCCACGATGTCATCTGTAGCCTGGGTGGGAGGGGACCCTCTGGCTAATCACTGCTGTTTCCTGCCGGGCGGGGCTGGGGGACGAGGCGGCCGTGTGTCGGGTAGTGGCTGGTCCCTGTTCTCATGTGGGGGCTGGGGCGTCCCCGCCACCCCCAGCCCTGTGCCCTTCTGGCTGCCTGGGCAGAGCCCTGGGGCGTGAAGGCAACTCCGTTGGCGGCGTCCTGCAGCCTGGGGTTGGTGCTGGGGAGAACAGGCTGGAGCTCAGGGCTGGGGCTCCAGTGCTGAGGGGCCGGGCGAGGTGAGGCTGGGCCCAGCCCATGGAGGCCTGGCCAGTTGGGAGTGTGCTTTGGAGACTGTAAAGTGCTGCATCCAAGTGAGCAGGGTCATCAGTGTGTTGTTCTTGTGGGTCAGACCACTGACACGTAGCGGTGGTCGGTTGGGCCCTAATTAGCCACAGGGCCTCGTGTGAGGGAAAGTTTGCTTAACTTTTTGCTCTCATGAGTGAGAGAGACTCGTTTAAGGGATTGCTGGGAACAGAAAGGATGTGGCAACATTGGCTGCCTCATCCGATGGGCTGGCTTCAGGCTTGGCTGTATCTAGGGTCTCTAAAGATGCCACGAGGGCTGTGTCTCCATTCTCCATATTGGTTATTCTCAGTCTCTGCCACATGGCACTCAGGTGGCCCAGCAGCTCCTGGCGCCCTATCTTCAGCCCAGGAACTTTACTGTGGGCCTGGGCGACTGAGTTGTGTTACCATCCCTGGCCCGTCGTTGAGATGGGGGAAGACGGCCTGTAATTTGCCGTCCTGTGGTCCACATAGCCCGAGAGTGGGAAAATTGGGGTTCTCTTACCAGGAGGAGGGGCAGAGAGCCCCATAGCACTACCAGCCTGCTCTCTGTAAAAGGCCTACACATTTCTTTCCATGTCCCCATCTCACATGGTGGACACAGCCTGGGGGGATGTGAGGATGTCCCCATGTGAGGAAAGGCAGCTCTTCACCATTTGGGCTGGTTCCTGTTGAAACAGGGAGTTGGAGGTTGGGGGTGGGACTCGGGTGGCCTGACCTCCAATCCAGCCACACTTGCTCCAAGTGGTCAGGATGTGGGCAGTGTCTATTACTCTCTGAGGGTTTGCTCTAAACCTCTTGTTTTTTTCATCCTTCTCCGTGAACTCTGGAGACTGAGGAATGCCATGTACAGAGTGCAGGGAGGTCAAAAGAGGCAGCTGTCAACTCCAAGGAAAGATTTCCCAGAAGAGGAATGTGGAGCTGGGTCTTCAAGGATGAATAGGAGTTTGCTCAGGGGCACGTGGGTGTGCCTGGCAGAGGGAGCAAAGGAATAGGCAGATTTTAGAAGCTGGGGCAGGTCTTGTTTTATGTTGACCGTGCATTGAATGCGTGAATGCATGTTGTTTGCGTGGCACAGTGCTGGGGTCTTTACGTCCCCTCTTGAATCCTCCCCATGTTGCTGGGGGGGGCATTGTGACTGGCCCACGAGCAGACGGAAGCGTGCTTGCTCCGGGGTCACGTGCTCTGGGCCTCCCAGAAGTTTGGGCGGAGAGCCGGGCTCATGTTTGAATCTTGACCTCTTGGGTCCAGGGCTTGATCCTTACTTGCTGCTGATCTCCGTTCTAGCAGTGGTGGCTGACAGCCTTGGGGGCTCCATGGTCATACCACAGCCTGGGCCAGACCTGCTGTTGGCTGCATATGGCTGTCCTGCTGGCAGCCTTGAGGAACTGTTAAATTTCAGGGCCATGCAAATAAATAGGGGCGCCGGCCTGGCAAAGAGAAGCACAGAGCTTCCAGATGCTGATGCTCAGAGGGCGGCTGAGGAGTCCAGCTCCGCCCATCCCTGTCTGTCTGTCTGCTTGCTTGTCTTTGCTTCCCTCGGGGTCTCTGTCTCCTTCTGCCTGTCCCTGGTCCACCCTTCGCCCACACCGGAATTGCACGCCTCTGCGAGATAGGGCGTCTGCGTGGAGGGTGGGCAGGCACTGGTGGTTACCGTGGGAGCCTCCCAGCTTTGCCACTGACTTGCCAGGTGACCGCAGGCAGGTTTTTCTCCGTCTCTGAGGGTCCTTCTGGGCTGATTGTGGGTGATACATTTGCAGCTCATCTCATGCCCCGTGTCAGCCCTGCGCTGGGCCGTACGGATTAATCATTACCCCGATTTCCACCCTCCCACCCCAGACGCATCCAAGTGCCCGCGTGGGCCAGAGCCGGGTCGGGGCTGAGCAGAGAGCAGGGTCCCTGCCTCAGAGACCCATCAGTGTGAGCTGTCAATTCCTTGGGGTTCCGGTGGGAGCACAGCGCAGTCTGGGCAGAGGGGCCAGATTGGTGCTTTGGGTGCAGGGACCCTGGGACCCACCAGGTAAGGGCATCCAGCACATGTGTGCACACACAGGCTCAGTCTCTCACACACATATACTCATTCGTGCCTAAACACCCCTCAAGTGCACGTACCCCGCACTTAGATTTCATGTGCACACAGAGGCACTTGCACACCCAGACTGCACGCTCCCCATCTCTCACGGAGGGACCCTTGGTCTTTTGGTTTCCCTTGAAAACACATCTTGTATCAAGAGGAGGAGGAAAAAGCAGGGGGTGGTCTGCCTGAGCCTGGAGGCGGAGTGAGGAGAGCGTCCTGGCCTTGCTCCAGGGATCGCTTCACCTCCCTGAGTGGTTTTTCAGGGCAGATGGACCCCGTACTGGACTCCTGGACTCGACTCCAGGAGCTGCAGAAGGGATGAGGAGGGGCCGTGCTATGATTTGGGAGGCTCTGGAGGATGGGGGAACCCCAAAGTTTATCTCCCACCTTTGTGTTCCTATTTTTGGGGGGGGGGATTAAATCCTCCCAAAGGCCAGTTTCTTCTGTGGGAGGGGAGGTGGTGAACGCATTCTCCATGCCTGCCGGGGAGGGGCCCCTCCCATAGGGAACAGTCCCCTTTGCCAGGAGACCCTTTCTTTTCTCAGAGCTTTTAATCACAAAATGTTGAAGTTTCCTGACAACTTCTTCCTGGCATCTGCAGAGATGATCACGTAGAATTTTTCCTTTAGTGAATTGTGTTTTCCTTTTTTTTTGGTGTTGAACCACCCTTGCATTCCTGAGGTAAACCCTGTTTGGACGCACTGTGTTATTATCCCTGTAATATGCTGCTGGATTCAATTTTCTGATATTTTATTTAGGGCTTGGCAGCTGGATTCATAAGTGAAGCTGGCCCGTACCTCCCTCTCCTTGAAGTATTCACGTCTGCTTTTGGTATCAGGACTTTCCTAGTCTCATAAAACGGGAGGAGAAGGTACCTTTCTTCTTCTGGGCCCTGGAACCATTTTTTAATAGGGTGGGGTTTATTGTCAGCTCTGACTGTACCATGTCTCGGGCTGGCCTCCAGAGATACTTTTAAATTTAATCCCACAGCACCCTATGAGGGGAACAGGATGCTTCTCCTTGAACAGACAGGAAAGTGAGGCTCAGAGAGCCCAAGCCCCTGCACTGGGGCCAGACAGCAGGAGGTGGCTCCACCGGGCTGTGAGTGCAGGCCGTTCTGCTCTAGCGCCTGTGCTTTTCACCCTGCTTACCATGGTGCAAGGATTCTGAGATGCCATTGGCCTGGTTCTGTATATTCCAAGGAGGCTGGGAAGAGCACTGACTGAGCATCAGAACTTCCCTCATTCTGCTCAGTGTCTGCTGGCCCACCCACCCGTCATCCACGCATCTGTTAGTCCAGCCATTCTTTAGCCATTTGTCCCCATGCCAGTTCACCCACCATTAACCAGCCTTCCCATCTGTGCCTCCTCTGCCTCCTCACCCGCCTGTCCCTACCCACCCACCCGCCTGTCCATCAGACGTTTATCTACAGGCTAGTTTCTCATTCATCCACTGGTCCACCTTCCTCTCCATCTGTCCTCCGTTCCCTCACCCATTTATCCATGGATCTGACCATCATCCATCTCATCACCCATCCATCTCTTCATCAACTGTCCATTCTACCAGTTCACTTAACCCCATTTGCGAGTCTACCTTCTCACCCATCTGTCTTCCATAGCATACTCACCCACCTGTTTATCCACTCATCTCTGCATTCATCTATGCATTCACTCACCCACCAACCCATCCACCCACCATTTATCCATCCATCCTCCCATCCACTCATCCATCCACCTGTCGGTCCGTCTGTCCATCCGTCCATCCATCCATCCATCCATCCATCCATCCATCCATCCATTGTATCCAGTCACCCATCTGTCCATCTACTTGCCCTTAGGGCTTGGCCTTAAGGTAAGAGGTAGGATTTGGGTGCGGAGAGATTCAAGTGGGAGGGCACTCTGGTTCGGGATAATGGGAGGCAGCTATGCTCAACACTATACCACCAGTGCCACTGGTGTGGGACAATGATAAGAGAAGATGAGAAGCTGGGAACCAGAGTCTTTGAGTTTAGCAGGAAGTGGATGTGTGGCGGGCAACCGAGGGGAATGAGTTAGGAAAACGAGATGAGAGCTAGATGGTGAAGAACTTTGAGTGTCACCCTTAGGAGTTTGCACTTTATTCTTAGGCTAGGGGTATTCACCCCAGAGTCCACAAGTGAGTCTCAGGGAGTCTGTAAGTCCTACTACAATGATAGGCAACAGTTTTTTATATAAGCCCATATATCGGCTAAGACTCATGGTTGCAAGTGACAGAAAACCTGGTCCAAGTTAGCTTAAGCAAAATGGGTTCTTGTCATCGCACAGTTCAGCTTTTCTGTTAGATCCAGGGGCTCAGCGACTATCACTGTGACTCCGTTTCTCTTTTTTCTATTTCTTGACTTTCCCCCCCTTTTTTTTTTTACCTGACTGTAGCCTCAGATATTCTCCGCCTGACAACACAATGGCTTCATTGGCCCTCAACGTTAAATCATCTGACGTCTCATACAGTGGGAATGAGAGAGGCTGTTTCCCAACATCTAACCTGAATTGTGTCTCACGGGCTCAGACTGGCCTGGGGTTCACCCCTGAGTTGGGCATTGTTGCGAGAGGAACGAGAAGCACTATTTGGAGTGACGGTTGAGTGGCGTGGACCCCTGAGTGGAAGCCAGGAGCCATTCCTGGAAGGAGGGTGATTATACGTTGAGTGATCAGAAACCACCCCTTGTCCAACTGCTAAGCTTTGTTCACATTTTCCTTTTTCCGTGGAGGTGGGTGGGTTATCAAAGGGGTCAGAGGTGCTAGGGAGCCATTCAGGACTGCGAGCTGGGTGGGAGGAGATCAGACGAGAAGTTCTGGTGAGCTGGATGCCTGTCTGTCTGGGGCCGGGTGGAGGGCAGGGGGACGCCAGGTGGGGAGGGGGTGAGCTCAGCCTTGGCCGAGGGCAGGGCTGTTTCTCATTGCTCCGCCCGATGAGTGTTTCCTCTCTCCAGAGTCAGGGCTTGTGAGGAAGGAAAATATCAGCTCCTCCCGGTGCCAAAAGCAACATTTTCTTTTCTCAAAGTTTGATTATAAGTCATGGACATTCATCTTTGTAATTTTTCACCTGCTTACGTTGATAATGAGATTAGTGATTATATATGCAGGGTCAGCTCTTCCCCAGGTTTCAGGAGTTTTTTTTAATTAGTTTTACCTTTTTTTTTTTTTTTTTTTTTTTTTTTCTTTATTAGCAAAGAGAGGGAAGGGAGGGGAAAAAGCCCTGGCCGTTGTACTGGAAGGATGATTTTCCCAGTGTTTTCATGAGCTCACCGGTGGAAGGTCCCCGAGGGCCATGTGAGTGTGTGGGGTCACAGGGGCCCCGACACCGTCTGTGCCTTCCACCCGGACCTGACTGCTGTCAGCACTTTGCCCCTCAGGGTTGGCCCTGGAGCCGTGACCCCGTCACTCTGGACCCAGCCCCCTCCTCCCTGGGGGTCTTGAGCCAGCTCACTGTGCCCTCAGCCTTGCCCGCCCTCCCCAGGCCAGACTTGTATTTTTGCAAATGATGGCATCGATTACTGAGATTTTTGCCCATGAGGAAATGAAGGAAAATAGTCCTTTCAAGGTGGAAGCCAAGCTCGGTCACTTTTCTTTTGGTAATTGGTGACTGTTTTTCCTCTTCCTCCCCTCCTCTGCGTTTCTTCTGCCAACACACCCTCTGGCCTTTGTTTCTTTTTTCTGGACTACTGTAACTGGCTCTTTTCTTATAAAAGTCTCCTGTATTGTGAAAAAACACACACGCAGAAAGTACACGAAGGTCAGCATACAGTTGAAGAAACGCTGGTGTAACCTCCACTTCTGAACTTAAGGATGCCCTCCCCACCTCCCTCAGCTCCAGGTCCCTTGGTTCCTGCCCCACCTCTCCCCAGCCCCGCCCCAGGTACCCTCCGCCACTGGGCGTGGCTTTCTAGCTCCGCCCCCTGCCTTTGCCCTCCCTCGGAGTGTTGTTGAGGTTTTACCTGGCTCTGTGCTTCCTGTCGCTGGCATCTTCCTGAGCCTTCTGATGGCCTCCCAGCGTGCTATGACCCAGGAGTGGACCCCACTCTGTCGGAACATTGTCCACTAAGAGTGCACTTTGCCTTGTTCCCTGGGGCTCTGGGCATGGGTGGCCTACGAACCCGTCTCCTCTTCTGACCTCTCCCCTGCTCCTTTTCCCTCCTGCTGCTCACCTCACCTCCTCCCACCCTCTGCTCTGTTCCCCGCGTGCTGGCCACAGTGGCTCAGGCTGGTTCCTGCCTCAAGGCCTTTGCATGTGCTGTTAGTTACCACTGCCCGGGATGCCACTCCCAGGCCTTTGCATGGCCACTGTGTTTGTGCCAGGCAAGTCTCAGCCGAAGTGCCACCTCCCGGGTGAGCCCTGTTCTGCCCACTCTTGCCGAGTCTCACAGTCCACTTACTATCCTCTAATTTATTTGTTGCTTGTCTCTTCCTTCTGCAGGGTGTTGGTTGCCTGAGGGCAGGGCCTCTGGGTGTTGTTCACAGCCACATCCCAGGACCTCTTGTAAAGGCTGGCGGGTCGCAGGTGCTCGATGAACATCTGCACATGGAAGGTCTCTGGCTAGGCTCCCGGGCCAGGCAGACCTGGGTTCAAATCACCACACCAGCTTTTACGGCTGGTTGTGACTGTGGGAAGATCATTCATCCTGTCCTGGCCTGAGTTTCCTCCCCTGTAGAGCATGGGTGAATGCAGCCAACAGCCTAGAAACTCTCGGCCCACTGTCGGCCCCACTGTTGGCACTGAGGAAGCCGTACTAAGACAAACCTGATCAACAGTTAAAAATCTCTCCTAACGTTTGGTGCCAAGAATGAGTTTATTTTTCCCAGTGAATTAAATGACTTCCTCTTATCAGACCAGGAGCACCAGGTCAGTCTCTAATTTCCCTCTTGGCCTTGGCTGCCAGGAAGCTTACCATGAAGGGAGGTCTTGGGGGCAGCCCTTGTTTCCTGGTGGGTTTTCAGTTTTTCCTTCCCTCTGCTCTTTGATTATTCATGTTTGGCTCCACAATACATAGGTTTGATTACTTCTTCCTCTTGTAAAATGCATGTAAATCTGGCCATCTTAACCCTTTTTGAGTGTAAGGTTAGTGGTATGACGTATGTGCTCATTATTGAGCAGCCATCACCCCAGAACTCTGTTCGTCTTTCCAAACTGAAACTCGGTCCCCATTAAACACTGATGCCTCCTCCCTCCCCCAGCTCTTGCACCCACCATCCTACTTTCTGTCCCTGTTGACTCCTCTAGGGACCTCGTATAAGTGGGATTGTACCGTGTGTGTCCCTTTGTGACTGGCTTCTTTCACTGAGCACAATGTCCTCAAGATTCATCCATGTTGCAGCCTGGGTCAGAACTTCATTTTTGAGGCTGATAATATTCCATTGTGTACATAGGCCACATTTTTTTTTAAACGTATTATTGGTCACTTTAAAAGTTTTTTTGAAGTATAGTTGATTTATAATGCTCTGATAATTTTTGCTGTACAATTATATAGGCCAGATTTTGTTTTTCCATTCATTGGTTGATGGACACCTGGGTTGCTTCTGCCTTTTGGCTGCTGTGAATAACGCTGCTATGAACATAGGTGTGCAGATACTATTTTTAGTATGTTACTTCCTTACTGTTCTGAGCCTGGGGTGGTCCCAACTCAAATTAGAAATTAAAGGCAGGTTTGGGAACAGTTTCTAGAGCCAAATTCTCTTGCATGGGTGTGAGTACATGTGTACATGGGTGTCTGTGTGTGTGTGTGGCAGAGCTGTGGCCATTCCTGGTGTCCCGGCTGCTTCCTTCTCCTGGCGCACTTGTCCCCCAGATGCTGCTAATGGCTCACACCTGCACCCAGATGTTTGCCCTGGGCCGACAGGTGTTGTCTTCTCCGTGGGCCCAGGAAGTAAACCCCTGGTCGTCCCACCGCCATCCTTGGCCAGTGACTCACTGATGTCCCTGATGAGGTGAGCCCCGCGGTGCTGGGCACGCCGCAGAGCTCCCCGTGGATCAGGCTGGTGTCAGACTCCAGCCAAGACGACGTCTCTGCCATCTGCTTCCCTTCCCCCAAGGACTCTTCCCCCAGAAAACAGGGCCACAGAACCGCATCTCAGGCTGGGCTTTCCTGCTGTGGTTGTGTGTCTGGCTGGGGGATGCGTGTCATTGGATTCTGACGCACTTGACCAGCCAGACCTCCTGGGGAGGAGTGGGCTTCTTGGAGGGGGCAAATTCCCCGTGTCTTTTGCGTAGAGAAGAGACAGGTTTCACCTCAGAAAGGCGGCCGTTCAGGCCGTGACCCTGGGCCAGAGGGAGCGGGACCGCCTACCTCTGGGGCCTGTCTCCTTTGTGTGTAGACAGGAGAGGCCCAGGAGGGTTCCGGAGGACAGCGAGGACCTGGGGAGCCCGGTGCTGCCGATGGAGAGCGTGCCTGGACCTGCCGGGGAAGCCTCGCTTTCAGGTTACCTTCTGATTTTCCTGGAGCAGTTGGGAATCCAGCTCTGCTGTCAAATGTCCTGTTTTGCAGTGTTAGTACAGTAAATGAATTATAAATTAATACTATTGCAGTGTTATACTATCAGCGGCTAATTTCAGAAGCACCACATGGGCCCCCAAACACGGTTCACAGGCAGATGGTCGGGTGCTGGTTTGTGACCAGCCTCCTGTGGACGTGGGGGCTGTGGGCAGCCATCTGAGTGGGCTTTGGGGAGAAACAGGGGGCAGCCAGCGGGCCAGGTGGCCCGGTTACTCACATGCTTGTAACCGGTGTGTCTACAAGGGTCTCGGATGTTTATTTCCCTTTTGCTACCTCCGGGTTCTGCTTTAGCTGTCTCAAGTTTGAAAGAAAGTCACCTGCAGGTATTGCTGAGGTTTTGAAGCCATAGCAACACCAACTTGAGACTTTCTTCTTGTCTGGGGTTGCCCAGTTCAATTGGAATTTCAGAGAGACGATGAATAAGTATGTCCCAGATACTGCAGAGGGCATACCTCATACTAAACAGTGATCCATTGTTTACCCCAGGTCCCACTGTGGCTGCATATCTTGTATTTGTATCTGTGAGTGCTGCAGGCCTGTTCTTGTCAGAATCAGAAGGTTCAGAGAACTGGGAAAAGGAGGAATTTCCTAACTTTGTGATTCAGTGTCACTTAAGGCCAGACCGCACTTGCTGTGGTGGCGGCACTGGTGAGGAATCAGTCTCCCAGGGCCAGGTGGGGCCACCTGGGTGGCCTTGCCCGCTCACAGGTTTTCATCTGGGGCCTTCTGTGGGTGCTGCCGCAGTTCGTTTATCGGGGGTGGTGGGGTCACCTTTCTGTAGGGATGTGTGCCTGTGTTTGGGACAGTGGCAGTAAGGGTGGCAGAGAGAGGTCTGTGTGTCAGGGCGAGTAAAGGCAGTTCTGGTATGCTAGCCCCCCTGCCCGGGCGCCCTGTGGTTGGGGGACAGTGGGCATGTCTCCCATTGCGGCCTCTGCCACTGTCTCCAGGGACACTCCTTGCTGAGTGCACCCCTGCCTCTGTCCTGTCCCATGCACGTCCCAGTGTGAGACCCTGACCCCTGTGGTTGGGGGACAGTGAGCACCCACCGCGGCCTCCGCCACTGTCTCTAGGGACACTCCCGGAAGAGATGCTTGCTGAACGCACCCCTGCCCTGTCCTGTGTACGTCCTAGTGTGAGATCTTGACCCCCGGCTACAGGGGACCCCAGCAGGGATCAGATCAGCCAGGGACACCCTACCTCCTGCTCCTGCCTTGAGCCTGTGCCCCCCGCCCCCTGCCCCCCGAGGAGCCAGAAACCCTGCACCCCAGGCACTGGTGTTTGGCTCCTGCTTCCTTCCCATCCAAGGGCGTCTTGTCTCTGATTATTTGAAGGGTGAAGCCTGGGCCCCCACCTGTATCCTCCTGAGGCTCGGAGGTCGCTGCCTGCAGGGTCCCAGGCCTCAGCGGCTAAGAGCTGAGGTAACTCTACTCCTTGACCGATAGCATGCTGTCATGTTGTTCTCTGCGAGGTCCTGCTGTGACTTTATTGGTCTGCTTTTCCCGCCATCCTTGCCCCCGACCAGGGCTGATGCCCAGGTGTGTTTGGTGTGTCTTCCCTTGGCGAGTACATTTTTCCTGTGGGTGGTGGTGGGCTCTGCCTCGGTCTGTTCCTTGTCCACTCGGTGTTCTGTTTCCAAGGTCCATCCTCCTTGCTCAATGCATCCAGGGCACTGGCTTTGAGTCCTTTGGGGCCGCTGTGGGGTTGTGTCTGTCAGGTCTCACCTAGAACAGAGGGGTGGGTAGGGTGCCCTTGGGGGAGAGGCAGCTCTTGGAGCAGCTGTGGTGGGTTGGTAGGTGGGCACCTTGGTGCCCTGGGCCTGCAGAGTGGGAGAAGGGCAGCTCTCAGGATCCAGCAGGGTCACCCAACAGGAGCTGTGGCCTTTGGGGAGGGGAACAGCCACCGCCAAACCCCTGCCGGGGAGGGAAGGCGCAGGGGAGGTGGGGAGCAATACCTCAACCTCTCTCGCTCACCCTCTGGTCCCCCCAGTGGTGGCCGTTGGAGGATGAGGGAGCCTGGGGCCGCCGGCTCAGGACGTCAAGCTCCCGGTGCAGAGCTGGGTGGAGAAGGGCAGGGAGTGGCTGCACCTGCCGGGTCCCGTGTCCCCCTCACCACTGGATGAGTACCCAGTGTCTGAGGGTGCAGATTTCTTTGGGAAGCATGCTGGCATGGGAGCTTGGCACTGGCCCTGCATGTGTCTGGGCCATGGTCCCCAGTGTCCGCTCCGGGGCTCACACAGGCCAGGTGGCACTGCAGCAGCTGTAGCCTTATTATTGTTAACGTGCATGTACTACCCAGCTTTGCTCATCCACGGGGTGGGGTGAGCCTGGGGTTCTTCTCTGCATCTCCTGGGTCCCCCATGAGCCCTGACCTCGGAGTGTGCGCCCCACACCCCAGCCACAGGCACTGGGCAGCCTGGCTGCAGGGTCTTTGTGTCACTGTGGTCTGGCTGCCAGGAGGTCAAGTCCACTTTCCCAACCCCCCTCACCCCCCATGATTCTTCTTTTCAGATGGGGGGGGCATGTGCAGAAGCTAGCACTGGGGGGCTGCGTCCTGCAGGGGCTGTGGGATAATAGCAGTCGGAGCCCCAGGATGATGTGCTTGAGTCTGAGCCAGTGCTGTGGAGTTCGCGCCCTCCTACCTCTCACTGGTGTGTGAGTTCCCAGCCCTGCTTGCTTAGCTCTAGGGTTGGGCAGTTCCCCCTTCCCTGCAGCCTGGTCTGACTCCGACCTGGAGGAGGCTTTCCCCACCTGGAGCTGAGCTCTCTCAGGGCCACACCTGTCAGCTGTGGGAGTGTGCCTGGACCCCGGAGGCTGCTCTGTCCCAGGTCAGCCACCCCAGGGGCCCTCTGGACACGGCCCAGCCAGCCCGCTTCCCCTCGCAGATGGGCATAGAGGGGGCTCTGTGCAGCACACCGAGGGCCCCAGACTTGCATTCTCCCAGCTGAAGACGCAGTGGGGATGCCTGGGGATTCCTAGTTCAGAGGTGAGCCTGGGGGACCCTGAGTCTAAGCACGCCCAACCGAGTGTGAGTGAGTAGAGAGGCTGTGGTGTCAGCTTCTCGGGGAGCCTACACCCTGCGTGACATCGCAGGGTGGTCTGGGCTCAGTAGCTTTTTTTTTTGTCTTTTGTCGTTTTAGGGCCACACCCGTGGCATGTGGAGATTCCCAGGCTAGAGGTCTAATCGGAGGCACAGCTGTCGGCCTTCACCACAGCCACAGCAACGCGGGATCCGAGCCGCATCTGCAACCTACACCACAGCTCACGGCAACGCCGGATCCTTGACCCACTGAGCGAGGCCAGGGATCGAACCCACAACCTCATGGTTCCTAGTCAGATTTGTTTCCGCTGCGCCACAACAGGAACTCCTGGGCTCAGCAGTTTTCAAAAAGAGGCAGAAACTTGAATTTTCATATGAACATTTCCAATTTGTAAATGCTGGTAACTCATTTAAAGCTGAAAACTCACTGTGTGGGACAAACAGTGCATTCATGGGCTAGGTGGTGCCTGTGGGCCCCCAGCTGTGACCTAGGCTGTGGTAGAGCCTCCCCACTGTGTGCAGATGCAGAGCTGAGGCTCAGAGAGGGTAAGGGCCTTGCTCAGGGTTGCATAGCAGTTGGAAATGCTGAGCAGGGGCCTGATGTTCTTAACCTTTCCTCGGGGCCTGGAGTGAGGATGATGGGCAAACCCAAGATCTGGATGTCCCTGGGTGTGGGCAGAATGTGACTTGGGGGTTCAAAGGCGAGGCTGCCCCGGGGGCTGTCAGTGGGCTGCAGTGGGGCCAGCTGGCAACAGTGCCTCTGGGAAGCCTGCCAACGGGGGGCGGATGCAGGGTTCCTGTGTGTGATGAAGAGGTGGGGGGGGGACTTCTTAATGACACTGTTGAGAGCTGACTGGAGGGGGGCCTCTGTATCTCCCCTCTCTGTGCTTTTGTCCTGGGGATCGTGGGCACCCATTCCATGGAGCCCTGCCCCCTCCTGGGATGGCCGCTCAGCTTGGGGGGACGTGCATGTCAGCCCTGGAATCCAGAGAGTCCCTGGCCCCCGTCCCCGCCCAGCACAGGCTTCCATCCCCGTGGCGTCCTTCCATCCTACACTGGACGATCTCTGGACTTCTCCCACCTGGCGTGGCCCAGACCGGCCTGCATGTCCTCGCAGGTGCCTGGACCTCCTCCTCAGCGGGCCGCAGTACCAACCTTCCAGGTGCTCTGCTGACCCCAGATTCCTCTTCTCAGCCCCGATCCAGGTCGGCAAACCCTGTTCGTTCTACCTGCAGGATACTCCCCTCTCCACTGTCCTGCCCGCCGCCCGTCTCTTCCCAGCTCCCCATTCCCTTTATGCAGAGTCCCATTGGTCGCTCCAGGGCTTCTGGCCGTTACTACCCCGGCCCTCGCTCATCGGGCTCAGCTGTGGTGGCCCCTGCTGCGCCCCACGCCCCTCCCACAGTCCTGCCTCAGGACCTTTGCGCTTGCTGGCCCTGAGTCCTGACATGCTTCGCCTCAGATACCTGCGAGGCTTTGTCCACTGATTGGCTCAGGTCTCAGCACAAATGCCACTTCCTTAGTGAGGCCTTGATGGACCGCCATGGCTAAAACAGGCTCTCCCACCCCCCAGCCTCTTCCTGTTCCATTTCCTGGCTTTCATTCATTTATGGCTTCATTGTACTCGTGGATTCCTGGCGGCCAGTAATCTCCTGAGTTTCTGTGGGTCTGTTAAGCTGCCTCCCCACAGTCAGCACTGGCACAGTGGCCGCGGGGCCTGCATTACTTGCTGATAAACCCCAGTTCTGGAAGGTGTGGGTGTGGGGGGCCTATGCCATCAGTCCTGGGTGACTGGCACAGAGGCAGATCGCCTGTCCTGCTGCGTGGGGAGAAGTCTCTCTATCACCTCTCCCCTGGACAAGGTCTCCGCACTGCCGTCACGTTCTCCCCTGCTCACTCAGGAGGCAGGCGACACGAGAGCTTCCTTTTTTCCTCCCAGTGAAAAACTTTTAAGAAATTCCCATTACGGCATTTTTTAGGTTTGAAATTTACAAACTTAAAATAGTAGACGTGTTACTTCATTGTCTTTTTTTCCCTCTAAATGGGACACCTTGAGCGGTGACCGCAAATGATAGCACAGCTCTGGGCTGGGCGTGGGTGGAGAGGGGGCCCTCGCTGTGACCCAGCAGCATGCAGCCAGGGGTGCAGGCTGGCCCTGAGCCACACTGGGTCCCCAGGGTTGTGGGACCAGTGACTGTCCGAAGGGTGGGGACGAGGGGAAAGTGAGGGCTGGTGAGAAGGTGGCATTTTAGTGGCTTGTAGAGGATGACAAAGGTGGGACTGCAGGAGTATCATGTGAGGCTGCTGGAGGGAGCATTGGGGGTGGCTCCCGGAGGGAATCCAGACCTTCCTTGCTGGACGGGAAGCCGTGCATGTTGGGGTCAGCTGCTGTCAGATGGCACTGGCTTTGTAGAGGAAGGGCGGGGACGGGGGGATGGCAGGGAGTGAGGTGGCGGGCATGCCAGGGCAGGTGGGAGGTGTGGCAGGAGCTGGGGCAGGGCCAGGTGGTGGAGAGAAGTGGGCAGAGAGAGGGGAGAACTGTTCACGGGGAGAGTGGGTGAGACCTGGTGTGTGTGTGCGCGTGCATGCATGCGTGTGTGCATGTGCAGGACAGCGGGTGTCCAGGATAATTCTGGGAACGGTGGTGATGTTTGCTGAGACAGCCAGGGAGGTTGGCAGGGGCCCCCCTGTGGCTAAACTTGTAGCCCCAGGGGGTCTTTTAGGGGGTGGTCCTGAGTCCGGGGGTCTGGGGGCTGAGGAGGGGCTTGGCTGCTGTGCACAATCCTGGAAAGGCCTGTTCCGCTCTGACCAGGTACTCTGGCTGGCGGCTCCGGGCCTCTGGGTGGATGGCTGCATCAAGCTGGATTTAGGGGGGAGATAAATGGTCTGGGTCCTCGTGTGGGCATAGGCATCGGACTGTGTGTGTGAGACTACCTGTGGTGTCCCGGCACATGGATGGGGCTGTGTGTCGAGGGCTATGGCCTGCTGTGCCTGTCACTGAGGGTGTAAGATCCCCAGCACCCCAGGTCTGTGGGTCGCATACCTAGCAAAAGCATGTGACAGTGTGTGTGTGAGACTGTGGCAGGGGGTCCTGCTGAGGAGCAGGTGAGGGTGAGGTCAGCGGCCCTGAGCAGGGCCACACAGGCTGCTCAGTCCGGCAGCAGTGGTGCCCCATCTGCATCAGAGCAGGCGGGCGGGGGCGTGAGGGTGAGCGAGTGAGGTGGCTGAGACTGCCAGCTGTGAGCGCATGTGTCCTTGCAGCCCCCTACATGGTGCTAATCACTGTCCCCTCCCGCTCCCCCAGGCTCTTGAGGAGAGGACTGCTCATCTGGAGGTGGTGTCCAGGCCGGCTGTGGGCATGGTGCTGCTCGGGGAGCCTGGAGGAGCCTGGCTGGCCCTGGCCTTGGCCCTGACCCTCGGCACGGGTCCTGGCATGGCAGCCCCGGGCCAGGACTGCACGGGCGTTGAGTGCCCGCCGTTGGAGAACTGCATCGAGGAGGCGCTGGAGCCTGGCGAATGCTGCGCCACGTGCGTGCAGCAGGGCTGCGCCTGCGAGGGCTACCAGTACTACGACTGCCTGCAGGGTGGCTTCGTGCGTGGCCGAGTGCCTGCTGGCCAGTCCTACTTCGTGGACTTTGGCAGCACCGAGTGCTCCTGCCCGCCGGGCGGTGGCAAGATCAGCTGTCAGTTCATGCTGTGTCCGGAGCTGCCGCCCAACTGCATTGAGGCTGTGGTGGCGGCTGACAGCTGCCCACAGTGTGGCCAGGTGGGCTGTGTCCACTTGGGCCGCAAGTATGCTGCTGGCCACACCGTCCATCTATCACCCTGCCGGGCCTGCCACTGTCCCGATGCCGGTGGCGAGCTCATCTGCTACCAGTTGCCTGATTGCCATGGAGACGCCGAGGCCGAGCCGGCCACTGCCACTGGCAACTTCTCAGACGCCGAGGAGGGTGACCCCGAGAGGCACTACGAAGACCCCTACAGCTACGACCAGGAGGTGGCCGAGGCGGAGGCTGCAGAGGCCCTGGCGGGAGAGCTCCAGGCAGGCGCTGGGGGCCCGGCTGCGCTGGGGGCCGGAAGGCAGCCACCTTCATCTATCCAGGCCACCCCCTGGCCAGCTGCCCTCCCCAGGCCCACGGCAGCCACTGCCCTTGGTCCCCCGGCCCCTGTGCAGGCCAAGGCCAGGAGAGTGACAGAGGACAGACAAGAAGAGAGGGAGGAACTGACCCACAGGGAGCAGCCAGCAGCTGGTGGCCCCAGGGGGCTGGGTAGGCTGCCCACAGCAGGCCCAGCCGGGCCAGATCTGCCTGTCCAGGAAGAGGCGGCAGAGGCCAGGGCACGGCCCGAAGAGAACCTCATCCCAGACGCCCAGGCCACCCCCCGCAGCACTGGGCAGGAGGGAGCCGGGCCTGTTCCAGCATCCAGCACGGCCAGTGTCCTCTCGTCACAGACCACGAGCTCTCCTGAGGTTCCGACAGAGCCCAGCACCCACACCATCTTAATCGCAGCTCGCCAGGAGGTGGCCCAGGCCCCACCCACCCAGGAAGTGCCCAAGCAGCTGCCAGTTCTGCCCCGTTCTCAGCCAGTAGAAGACGCAGACCCCAACTCTGTCCATTCTGTCCCCAGAGGTGACCCTGAAGGTAAGACTCTTTCCTGGTTCCTCCAGGGGCACTCAGCCCAGGGGAGGCAGACTCGGGCCCCGTGGTTGCCCCAGATTTGTGCACAGTAGCCGGAGCAGGGGCAGCTGGGTCTGCGGGGCCGGCCTGGCAGTGTCCCCGTAGCTCGGGGCAGGGGGTCTTTCCCCTGGTTCTGCTCCAGGGGATGCAGTGGTGGGTGGGGTGGGGTCCGTGTCAGGGAGGTGCTGGGCTCCCTGGTAGGACTGTGGCTGAGGGCCTCTTCGGGGCTGTGGGGGCAGCGGGGGCAGGGCAGCAGGGGGGCGCCCCGAGGAGGGGTCCGGCAGGTCCAGGGGTGCCCGGTAGGAAGTGGCAGCTCACAGCCGTGATGCAGCTGCCTGCTCTGTCTCTGATGCAGCCTCTGAGCATAGCTGTGCTCTGGGCCTCTGCGGCGGCCGCGGAAGGGATGCAGCCTCTTGTGGGGGCTCCTTGTGAGAACCCAGTGTCACGTCTGCCACCCCTTCCGGCCAGGGGTCCTGTTCACACACGAGTGGTTTTCATCCCTCTTCTGCTCAGCACTTTGCCGTGGCTCCCACCTGCTCGGAGTAGACACTGAAGTCCCCTCAGGGGCCACAGGCCCTGCACAGCCTGCCCCCGAGACCTCCTGGGCCTTTTCTCCATCACCCTCTCCTGTCCACCTGGCTGCTGTACCGGAAGTACAGGGACCAGGTGGCTGAAGAACAGATGTTTTTTCCCACCAGCTCTGGAGGTGGGAAGCCCAAGGTCAGGGTGCTGGCAGCTGTGCGGTCCGACCCAGCTCCTGCCTCTGCTCTGAGGGAGCGGCTGTTGTCTAGGAGTCTAGTGCAGTCCTGTCTCGTTGGCCCTGGAGACCTTGATCAGGCGTCAGCTGGAAACCGGCCCCTGGGAGGCGGGGGTGGGTGGCGTGGCCTGGTGCACGGGCAGGGGCCGTGAGTGACGGATGCCCAGGTGGTGTCTGGGAAGGTTTCCGGGGGAAGCAGGCTCTGGTGTTTTTGAACATTCCCACCTGCCCTCCTGCAGCCTCCTGCCTGGGCCCCTTTTCCCATCTGCCCAGAGCCGTGGCCCTGGCTGGGTGTGGACCGTGTGCAGAGGCCAAGACTGCAGGTTCCCCTGGCCCACGGGCCCCCTGCCCCGATGGCTGCTTCCGTCCTGCTCCTGGTGGACAGGGGCAGGACTCATGCTTGCTGAGAACCTCCTAGGTGACTCAGTTCTTCTGTACAAGCTGGGAGCTGGCCAGCTGAGGGTTGAGAGTAGAAAGATGTGGTTCGAGGCAGCAGGTCACATGGTGGGAGGTGAGGGGCTGGGACCAGGACAATGGGCTGCAGAGGGCTCCTCCCCACTCTCCCTGAGCCTGCAGGGGGGCGGGGCGAGTGTGTGGGGCGGGGCTGGCTCTGTAAATGAAGTACAAGTGTGCCGTGTGCTGTGTGCTGCGTGCCGGGTGGGCTTGCAGGCCTGGCTCCAGAGCAGGGTGCATGCAGCCTCTGGGGTTTCCAAAATAGATGCGGGTTCCCCCCCCCCCCGCCCCCCACTTGCTGCCTGAGGCCTCTGCGGTCATGGGCCCTGGAATGCTGCAGAGTTGCTTTGTTCTCAGGAGCCCCAGGTTTTTTCTCTGCCCTGGGCTTTCTCAGATGGATTTTGGGGTGTGGCTGTGGATGAAGGCTGCTTAGGGGTAGGACCCCTGATGGAGTGCCCCTTATCCCGCCTGAGGGCTATCCTGGCAGAGGCCCGGAGCAGGGTCAGGCACTGGGAAAAGAAGGTCTGGGGGGGTTGGGCGTGGGGACGGGCGGCACTCCGGAACCAGGCTGGCTGCCGTCCACCGCCCCACCCAGCTTCCTCCCTCTGCTGACCCACCGTCCTCCACCATTCACGGGTTCTGCTCTACCACTTGGGTAACTCAGGCGAGCAGCCTGTCTCTAAGCGGCAGAGAAGGCCCTTCTTTCTGGGGGTGTTTTGAGGATTAAATGAGCTAATTCATTCAAGCTCGGCATGGGGCTGAGCACTGCTGAGTAATTAAAAATCCCAACGGCCGTTATTCACCATCTGTTCCTCAATCCACCCACCTAATTTCTTCCGCAGATAGGTCAGCGCACCCTCTCTGTACCAGAGGTCTTGGGGGTGAGCCCAGCCTCTGCCCACTGGGGTCCGATGGGAGAGGCGGGCGTTAGTGGGTGGGCACACACTCGGGCGGGCGGCGGGAGGTCTGATGGGTGAAGGTCAGGGGCCTGGGTCGGGGTCAGGGCCCCGCTGAGCATGCCCGGGGAAGAAGTGAGGGCCTTAGAGCCTCTAGCTGCCGTTGAGGGAGCCCCGGGGGTCCTGAGGGATGGAGGAAACTGTGGAGGTGGCAGCTTTGTCCTGCTCGCCCGTGGGGCCTGCCGAGAGGCCGGCCAGGGCTGGAAGTGACCCCCGGCATGTTGCCATGGCAGCACCGGGGCCTAGAGAAGGTTTCCAGCCATTGCCCTGGGCCCGGCTGGGGCGGGGGCCTGTCTTTGAGCCAGAGCCGTGCCAGGGATCCGGGCTGCCTCTGAGCGTGTCCAGATGGAGCCTAATGGAAGCCACATGCCCGGCTCTCTGCCGAGGAGAAGGGCTCTGACGTCTGCTGTCACTCAGGGGGCTTGCGAGGGTGCCGTCCGCCGCTGGGCTGGCAGGATGGAGGGAGAGGGGGCTACCCCCTGCCCTCCTGGGCCACAAGGAGGCAGCTGGGAGTTCCCAGAGCAGCTGGAGGCAGCCTCTTCCTGGGACCAGCCTCCAGCAAGCCTGCGGGTCTCCGGCCCCCGGGGGCAGCAGAAGATCCTTCCCGGGGCCTCACGTCCCCAGGTCCTGCGGGGTAAGGGGTCTTTGGAGGGTTTGACGTTCTGGTTCATAGAGAAATTTTAAAATTCAAATAGCTGTGTATTAACTGCAGACACCACATTGCGCTTATGACTTGGGCGTGCACCCTTGTGAGCGCCCTGAGAGCATCAGCCCCTTTAACTGATGCTCCGCCGAGGAATCAGGCCATTGCCGAGGGACCCTAGTGTAGGAAGCAGTGGATCCAGCCCCTCCCCCTGCATTTTTTTCAGGTCTTCATCCCTGACAGTCACTGCTGTGTGCCTGGTGTGTGCATGGGCTGTGACAGATGCCAGACCTACAGTGCTGAGCAAAATCCAGCACAGCCCCTGCCCTCAGGGCCTTGAAAGTTTTGTGGGGGAGAAAACCCAGAGGTCACACGGGTGTGGAGTTTTGAGCTCGGACGAGAGCCCAGGAGTGGGGTAGGCGTGCTCTGTGAGCCTACCTGCGGGATCTGATGACTGGGGACC
Organism: Catagonus wagneri; assembly: GCA_004024745.2. Lineage (NCBI taxonomy): Eukaryota > Metazoa > Chordata > Mammalia > Artiodactyla > Tayassuidae > Catagonus > Catagonus wagneri. The sequence goes on along the minus strand of PVHT021183698.1, from coordinate 29,933 downwards.
AGCGAGGGCTTCCCAGGGGAGGTACTGTTTGAGCTCGAGGGGTTTTTGACTGGGTGGCAGATGGCGAGCAGAGAGAAGAGAGAGCGTCAGGATGAGGACACAGCAGGTGAAAGGCGCTGCAGCTGGAGGGAGTGGTGGGGTTGAGAGGAGGCTGGGCGCGGCAGGGCCCAGGCCCCGGCCCAGGCGATGGCGTTTGTCCTCGGGATGAAGTTGGGGGCCTTTTCCCAGGGGCAGCGGGAGCCACTGAAGGTGTCGGGCAGCAGCTGGTTCCATCTTACTTGGGCCGTGCAGCTCTCCCCTGGGAGCAGGGCTCTCCCCGTCTTGCCCTGCAGTCTCGGGAGCCAGCCCTGGGGCTTCTGCAGGGTCCCCCAGGATGACCGGGTTGTGGCTCCAGGAAGCAGAGAGACCCACTTAGGCTCTCGCTGTTCCCCAGGGGGTCCCTACACCTGCCCCCCCGCTTCCTCTCCAGTCTGGCTCGTGCGAGACTTAAACTTGTGTGGGGCTTGAGTTGTTGTCAACACAGTCTGGGGCCCTGAGGGGACACTGGATCCCATGTTCTGTGCGACAGAATCACCTGCAAGAGCTCCAGCCCCCAGAGCAGCCTGAGCAGGGAGCTCCCTGCGAGGAGAGCTTACAGGTGGGCCAGCTGGTCCCCCTCCTCAGCCCCAGCCCCCAGCCTTGACACGGATGTCGGACTGGTCCGGGGCTGTGTAGGGTCTGCTGAGAGCCTGATGGGCAAACAGGGGGCCTGGGCTTCCCCAGCCCCTGCTCGTCCATGGTGAGTCCCGGGCTGCAGCCCATCATTGCCCATTGTGTGACCTGGGACATCACCCCTCTGCGCCCCGGTTTCCTCACTGACAAAATGGCGCCAAGAGCGGGCCTGCGTGGAGGGTGGGCACAGCCAGGGTTGGTCCTCACCACCTGCTGTTCTGCTAATGTACACGCACCTGTCACCTGTCAGCCTCTTTCTGCAAAGCGTCTGTGTAAGCATTAGCGCTTTGTTGCAAATATTTAGAAACTGGGAGACCTCACGTAGATTTCAGCTTTCCTGCTTTTTTAAAAAAAAATTTTTTTTTCCTTTGGGGGCTGTGCACACAGTGTATGGGAGTTTCCAGGCCAGGGACTGAACCTGCAGCGACAATACTGGGTCCTTAACCCTCTGAGCCACCAGGAACTCCTCAGCCTTCTGGGTTTTGTTGAAAATCAGCAGTTGCAGGCACCCCAGGCCCCTGGGCCCTGGGCCAGCCACTGGGGGAGCTGAGAAGGGGCTGCTGCCTGCGCTTTCCAGGGCTCGGTTCCTCGGTTTCCTCACCAGCTGGGCCCTGGTGGGCAGCTGGGTTGTGTCCTCTGCTGGGGGTGCCTGTGGGAGCATCGAGTTTCACCATGTGGCAGCCTTGAGAGTCTGTGTGGGGACTCCCCTCCTGAGACGGGAGGGGCTTTTCTGGAGGTCACAGCAGAGCTGGGCAGGGGACCGGGTCTCACAGTGGAGGGCTGGGCTTGTGGCTCGCAGGGGCACCTGGGAAGGGATGGGTCCGAGTGGCCTGGAGCCGAGCCCTCCCCGTGTTTGGGTGCCCGGAGCTCCGGCACTTGGAAGAAGCAGATGCCTTTCACTCCCCATAGGGAGGGTCTGGGCCGACGCGAGGCCTGCGGTGGGTTTCTTAATCCTAATTTTTAAAAATTGTATCTCCTCCTTCCCTCCTTTGCATCTAAAACAGTTTTATTGAGACGTTATTCACGCACCATAACGTCCTCCCATTTGAAGGGTATGAGGCAGTAGTTTTTGTCGGGGTTGTGCGAACATATCAGAATCTAACTTGAAAAGGTTTTCATCACCCCCAAGAACACCTCACCCTCAGTAGCATTCCCGCCACCCAGCCCCCAGCGGCCTCCAGTCTGCTGCTGTCTGCATGAATTTGCACATTCTGGACATTCCTGGACTGGGAATCATACTGTGTGTGGTCTTTGGGGACCGTCTTCCATTACTGGGCGTAAGGCTTTCAGGGTCCATCCACGTTGTAGCCTGAGTCAGTGCTTCACTCCTTTTCCTGGCCGACGTTCCAGTGTGCAGATGTGCCACGTTTTGTGTATTCACACGCCAGGAAGTGGACCGTTCACCCTTTAGCTGTCAGGAACACTGCTGGTAATCATCACGTATTTTGTGTGGACAGAGGTCTTCGTTTCTCTTGAGAATATACCAAGTAGTGAAATTGCTGGGTCATGTGGTCACTCTGTATGCAGCCGTCAGATGAAAGGCCGGACTGTTTTCGGCTCTGGCTGCACGTTTTACTTTCCCCCCATGGGTGCATGAGGGTTCCAGCTTCCTCCTGTCCTCGCCGACGCTGGTTACTGGCTGACTTTGTGAATTTAACTGGCCGTGGTGTGTGAAGCGGGAGCTCCTGAAGTTTCGTTTGCATTTCCCGGATGGCTCATAATGTTGAGCATCTTTTCATGAGTTGACTTTAGAAAACTCTGGAAAACACAGAGCATGCCGTACACGTTCCGTTAGCATCAGAGCAATGACGTGCTCACCATTCATGCAGTCTCTGAAAGCCTGCACTGTATACTCGTGGGAGAAGGGGGCATGAAGGGGGCAGCCTGTGCTGCTGTGTTCTGAAAATCACCTCGACCCCCTGGTCGCTGATTGGGTCTCAGGGACCCTTCGGGGTCTAGGACCACCCACACTTGGGAACCACGGTCCACACAACGACAAGTGTGTAGGCGTGTGTCCTGTTTTTCACAAATACTGGCATATGTGCACACCTCTCCGTCCCGTGCTTTTCTCCATCCTCAGCGCACCATGGGGTTCCCCATTGGCACATGGAGAGTTCCCTTACCAGCCAGGACACCCCCGTCCACATGGCCCGGCTCTCACTTCCTGTCCTTGCTGACAGATGTTCACGTGTTCCTGTTGCCGGTGGAAGCGGTGCTGCAATGAATATCTTTCTGCCGCGCCCTGGTGTGGGGTCGCTGGGTCCACATGCATTTTTTGGTTTTCCCTTGGTGAGCTGCTTATCACAGTATAGCCAGGGGAACCTACCAGAAGCTTACAGCCCAGTAATACGTTTCACAAGTAAACACACCGTGTGCCCAGCACGCAGACCATGAAACACCCTGAGACCCCCAGGTCCTCTCCTCTGTGCCCATCCCAGGGAACCGCTGCCCAGACGGCAAACAGCTTGGTGTTTTGTCAGTGGGGCCACGCGGTGCTTTCCTGTGGGTTCTTGTGCCAGGCACAGTGTTTCTAGGTCCACGTGTTGTGTGTTCTGGGGTAGGTCCTCGTGGCTGAGAGCTGCTCCACGATTTATTGGACCCTGGCATCCTTTGTGGTCCGTCCTCCTTCCAAGGGCTGTGGGCTTGTTTCCAGTCTGGGACCCTTAGGAGAGGGTTGCCATGCACCTGCTGTTCCCGGCTCTTGAGGATCCTCCATACACTCTTCTCTGGGGAGGTGCTGGCTCCTGGGGGCTCCACTCTAGAAGCCACAGGACCTGTATTTACAACCTGGGCACGTGATGGTGTGCTTCTGTTGATGGTATATAAGATTTTGCTAACACCTGCCCTGTATGGAAATGACTGCTTCTCTAGGTTATTTCTTTTTTGCTTTTAAAAAAATTTTATTCAAGTATGGTTGACTTAGAATGTGGTGTTAATTTCTACTGTACAGCAAAACTATTGTTATATGCATATATTCTTTCTCTTTTTTTTTTTTTTTGGTCGTTTTAGGGTTGCAGCTGGGGCACATGGAATTTCCCAGGCTAGGGGTTGAATCAGAACTGTAGCTGCTGGCCTACACCACAGCCACAGCAACACAGGATCTGAACTGCGTCAGTGACCTACACCACAGCTCACTGCAATGCCTGATCCTTATCCTATTGAGCAGGGACAGGGATTGAACCTGTGTCTTCATGGATACTAGTCGGGTTCGTCAGTGTTGAGCCACAGTGGGAACTCCTTCATATTCTTTTCCATTACGATTTATTACCAGATATTGAATATAGTTCCCTGTGCTATACAGTAGGACTTGGTTGTTTATCCACCCTGTGTGTACTACTTTTTATCTGCCAACTTCGAACTCCCAGTCCATCCCTCCCTCCCCTCTCTCCCACTTGGCAACCACAAGTCTGTTCTCTACGATGTGAATCTGTTTCTGTTTTGTAGATAGGTTCATTTGTGTCATATTTTAGATTCCACATATAAGTGATATCATATGGTATTTGTCTTTCACTTTCTGACTTACTTTGGTTCATTTGTGTCATATTTTAGGTTCCACATGTAAGTGATATCATATGGTATTTGTCTTTCACTTTCTGACCTAATCTCTAGGTCCAACAATGTTGTTGCAAAGGCATTATTTCATTCTTTTTCTGGCTGAGTAGTATTCTGCTGTGTATATGTACCATATCTTCTTAATCTGTTCACCTGTCCATAGATATTTAGGCTGCTTCCATGTCTTGGCTGTTGTAAGTAGTGCTGCTGTGAACACTGGGATGCATGCATCTTTTCGGATTATGGTTTTCTCTGGATAGATGCCCAGGAGTGAGGTTGCTGGATTCTCCAGGATATTTAGCCAACACGTGTTTACTGAGTGCTTACTGCACAGCTCTGGGTGCTGGGAATATGGCCATCATCAAGATCGATGAAGTTCCGGGAGTTCCCGTTGTGGCGCAGTGGAAACGAATCCGACTAGGAAACATGAGGTTGTGGGTTTGATCCCTGGCCTCGCTCATTGGGTTAAGGATCCGGCATTGCTGTGAGCTGTGGTGTAGGTTGCAGACGCGGTTCAGATCTGGCATTGCTGAGGCTCTGGTGTAGGCCGGCAGCTGTAGCTCCCAAAAGACCCCCCCTAGCCTGGGAACCTCCGTATGCTGCGGGTGTGGCCCTAAAAGGCAAAAAAAAAAAAAAAAAAAAAATCGATGATGTTCACCTGTGGGATCAGGGGAGGGCGCACGCAGTCCTGAACCTGTCAAATCTGTTGGACAGTGGCTAGCACTAAGGAGAAAACTCAGTGGGGGCTGTGAGATGTTCCTGCCTCAGGGAGAACGTCCGTGGAGCCGTCTCCGAGGGATGCTCCTTGGTGCGTGTGCTCTCCTCTCCTCCTGCCCCCTGCCTTGGCCAGGGGATCCTCAGCAAGTCTGACCACACCCTCAACACTGGGGGGCTGCCGGGTGGTCTTCCTACCATCTCACCAAGCCGGTGCCAGGCCTTCCTGCTGGGGACGTGCCGCAGTCACAGAGTGAATGGTCACATGACGGTGCGAGTGGCAGGTGACCACGGAGCCCCTGTACCACATGGTAAGCATTTCTCGATCCCAGGTCCGCTGGTCAGCCAGGCTTGCTGCCCTGGGCCGGAAGTGGCCGCTGTCGGCCAGGCTCAGTCTTGTGCGTGGTGGTGGCCAGCTGGTCTGGCCGCCTCTGCTCCCTGTGCTCGTTCCTGTCCCAGAAACAGGGCTCCAAGTGACAGATGAGATGCACACGGGAACTTGGACCCAGGCTCGAAACTGGCTCAGTCACTGCTTTCGCCACTTGCTGCTGCCAGCGGGTGAGGAGGCTGCCCCAGGCCCGAGGGACTTTCTTGGTGGGCGAGGTGAAGGGAAGGCGGGAGGACTGGGCGGTCAGTGCAGGGAATCTACCCTAGGCCCTGCCGGTGCTCTGTGTGCCTCATCTCAGTCCCCAAGTGACCTTACAGTGAGTCCCTACCCTCCGGGGGAAACGGGCTGACCCGTCTCCCAGCAGTGAGCAAGCTGTGCTTTAGGCATCTCCAGCCTAGGATGCGGCTCCCCGGTTTGAGGCTGCTGTGCCCTGCACTAGCTGTTTAACCCTGGCCAGATTGCTTTCCTGCCTCGGCTTCAGCTTTCTCATCTGGAAAGTGGGCTGGCTGAGGGCTCCCTCCTGGAGCGTGTTCTCTGTTGGGAGAAAGCTGGCGTCAGACACCGGGTGTCAGGGTCTGCCATGCAGGAGGGCCCAGGCGCACTGGTCTTTTGGTGCTATGATTCCAGCCTGGGGGCTCTGCTGGGAGAGGGTGCCGGGCTCTGAGCTCCGGGCTGCGTCCCACTCACATGCGGGCCCAAGGCAGCAGGTGGGGCCCTCCTGAGGCCGAGCTGAGCCCCTCGGGCCTTCTGCGCCCAGAGCCTTCCAGAATCCTGGGTGCCTCCATGAGCTGGATTCAGGGTCTGGGCTGTGGGCTTCTCTGGGGGAGAGTCAGCATTGCCCCCTGCCAGTACCTCCTCTAAGCCAGGCCAGGGTTGTGTGGCCTTGGAGTCCTTTGTCCTACAGCCTCTGGAGCCTCCTTCTGCTTGGGGTCAACACTGTGGCTGGGGCTCTGCTGGGCCCTCTTTGGGTCTCCATACTGGGAAAGCGGGCATGGGGCCCAGTCATGCTGGAGATGAGCCAGCTTGGCCCTCAGAGGGTGTGAACCTTGCCTCTGCTGCCCTGGCTGTGTGACCTCAGGCAATTGACACATCCTCTCTGAAGCTAAGTGTCTGCATCTGTAAGACAGAAGCATAATCTCTACCCCCCAGCCCCCAGCCCTAAGACTAGTGAGAGGCGTAGGGCGAGAAGGGCCACCAGCTCAGAGCAGCAGCTGTAAGTGTGAGCCTCTTCTCCTGTCTCTGGCAGGCAGTGTGGATTTGTTTCTGTGTAAGTGGACAGATGTGGGTCTTTTCTGGTGGCCAGGAGTTATCCTGTGGTGTAAAGGCAAAGGGCCAGGCCTCAAGGGGTTGGGTGGGGGTGTCCAGCTGCTCACTTCCTGCTCCCACCCGCCTGTCACTCTGGTGCCTCCAGATGTGCAGGGAGTGCCCCCCCCCCACCCCCAACGTTCCCTCCCTATCCTGTGCCTTTTTTTCTGGCTGTGGGGCTGCCATCCCGGAAGCGGGGAGGGCCCCCTCCTTCACCCTCCCAGGGGGGCCTTTATTTCGGGGCACACGCTGTGGTCGACCCCGGACGTCTGGGGATCAGCGCTAAAGCCTTGTGACAACCCATGGAGTGGGGATGGGCATTAGACCCATTTTCGAGATGAGGTGACTGAGGTACAAGGAGGTTCAGTGAATTGTCCAGGGTCACTGAAAGCAACGAAGCAGATGTTTGCTGACCGCTGACTCTAGACCTTTGCCCTGACACCTCCTAGGGTTTGCCCAGCTGCCTGGCACGAGTAGGTAGTTCCCTGTTGTCAGCAGATTGAGGCTCCAGGACTGCCCCACGTCACCAGCCCATGAGTGACAAAAGCAGGGCCCAGCGCAGAGCTGGCAGAACTCCAGCCCCAGGCTCTCTCCCTGGCATGGAGTCTGGGATTCTGCTGCTCTCTGGGGTCCATATGGTGGAGGGGGGAGTGATTGAAAGAGCACACTCTGGCCGCAGGGAGCCTGCCTGTCTGGGCACGGCGTTCTCAGAGTACGATGGGGGCCAGGCTGGGGGGTTGAGAGAAGCTGTTTTCCTTCCAGCCTCCCACTGCCTGCTCTACCCACTCATTCATAATGGTTCATGGGCTCCGAGCTCTGGACCAGACTGTGTCTGGGATGGAAAAGCCCCATCCCTGCTGGGATGGATGCACCTGCTGTGAGTAGCAGGCCTGGGATGCAGCGATGGGGAGGCAGAGCTAGGTGTCCAAGGTGAGGCAGATGGGGCCAGGGTGGGGTCCAGGGCCCATGGGGACCAGGACGTAGCTGCAGCTGCTTCCCAGCTCTGCTTGCTGCCCTGAAGCAGGGGGCCCTAGCGAGGCTTATAACTTCGGATTTTCCAAAAGAAGCCCATGATCTGAAATTTTATATAAAAGGTCCCAATTTGTAATTTTGGCCAGTAATGCACATACATCAAAGCCCCAATAAAGCAGTCAGTGGGCACAGGTTTGCTGCCATAGTTTAGACTCACAGAGCACCAACTGCTCCTGATTAGACATCTGGGCTGGCAGAGGCCCAGAGGTGGAAAAGGGTCTGGCAGAGACAGCTCGGAGGGTAGGGTCCCCAAATTCTGACCCAGGCCAGTGTGCTCCCCAGACCTCCCTCCCAGTGGAGCCAAAGCCCAGGGAGAGCATCACAGAGGGGCCAGCAGGCAGGCTGCAGCAGCGGTGAGAACTGTCACCCCCAGGCCTGGAGCGAAGCTGTGGCCTTAGAGGTAGTCTTGCCCAAGTGGGGACCCGTGCTGCAGCCTCTCGGGTCAGGCCTGTCAGCACTGGGCAAGGTGAAAGGTGGCTGTGGAGCAGCTGGGGACAGGCATCAGGATCTCTGCAGGACGTCACTTCCCGGGCCTGGGTGTTGGCTTGTGCTTCCTCGGACGAGCGACCCCCGGTCATTGGCTGAGGAGGACCCCGTGGGCTCCCGTCCTGGAGCTGTTAGAGCAGGTGTTTGCTGACTTCCAGGTGAAGGTGCCGTGTTGACGGTGGGAGTCAGGACGGAGGGCTGGGCTTCTGTTTCTTCCTCACCCAGATGGCCCTGCTTGGCAGGTGAGCAGCCCAGGGGTCGAAGGATGATCCCCTGGGGAATGTTCATGATTCTTTGTCTGTTAACGCCTTGGGCCCTTAAGCCTGGATGCAGGAACAGAGAGGACAAGGCTCTTGCCTGAGGTCAACCAGCCAGCGGAAGGCAGAGCAGGGTCCTGGCTCCTAGCTCTGCTCCCACCTACACCCAGTTTAGGGCCCTCAGTGTGGGTGGGGGTGTTACCCGCTTCTCTCGGGCTCATTGCACCCCTTTGGATATTCACCAGTCATGCCGCAGGGTAGCAGAATAGAGGATGAAGATATTTGCTGGTGAGGTGGGGAGATCTGGCCGCGGTCTAGGTGATGTGGGCCTGGTGGGGCTGTGGCCCAAGTGTGTGGGTTAAGAGGCAAGGAAGGTTGCTGGGTGGGGTCGCTGGAAATTTGGTTCTAGAAGGGCCCCTCTTGGAAAAGCATAGAGCCTGAGGTTCAGGCTCACAGCCCCCAGAACCCTGGCCAGTACGACCCCTCTGCCTCATGCGACAACTGACCCCAAGGTGCCCGCTGCCTCTTCTCCAGGCAGGATTTCCATGTCACCCGCACCAGGGCCAGCACTGCCACCTGGGGCTTCTCAGGAAACCACATTGGTTTCCTGTTTGCCTCTAAGGGTAGAAGAAAGTGTGTCCAGGTTTTTATATGATATTTTTAATTTTTGTATTTCTTTTAAACCAGTCACTTTTATTAAGGTGGGAAATAAAGTTATGTTTACGTTTCTCTTAAAGAGTAAATACTGGGCCCGGAGAACCCAAATTGTCGCAAGTGTCTTCTCTGATTAAATTGTGCATATGCATGATGAACTGGTAGTAAAATTAAACTGTCTGGAAAGAGCAGTGAAATAGAACTAAGTCACTTACAAGATTCATCCCAAGATAGAAAACAAAACACTATCCCGAGAACTGAAATTCCGTCAAACTACAGTTTGAGCCAAAATGTAGTCTGGGGTAGCTGCAGTTTCTTGAAGTAGTAATGAAAGACAATTCACAAGTCTTTTTGAGAAGAAACAGGACGAGTCCCAAGTTTCTCGGTGAAGTTCTGGAAACCCACACGTTTGGCTTGTTTCAAGTATGAATTACATTGGAAGGCTAGTTCGGCGGGGGCCGGGGTCCACAGAGGCCTCAGGGAGCACAGCAGCGGGAGCAAGCGCTCCCTCTGGATCTTGGGCCGCTGGGAGCCTTGGCACGTGGTGGGCATGGCTGCTGGCTGGGGTGCAGCGAGGGACAGCTCTGCTTTTAGACACAGGCGGACGTCATGGGCATCCAGCTTCAGTCAGTTCTGTGTTAGGATGCTTGCAATGGTCTGATTCTAGAGTGATCTTCCAGTGACCAGTTCATTCTTGGGATGTGAGCTGTCCACTCCTGTGTCCAAGTGTTTGGTTCTTTTTGTTCCGTCCTTGTTCTGGGAAAGTTATTTTCTCAGAAAATGGGGCCGGTCCCGCTCGGTTTTTCGGCATTTGTCTCCCAGTTCCATCGCTTCCCACGGCTCTGGGTGGGGGGCGGGGCCTCCTCGAAACGTGCCACCTGGCCCGTACCTGCCTCTTGAGCAGAGCGACTTTGTCAGGACTTGCACTGCTCCACCATGGCCCAGTGCTCACTCTTCTTTCTTTCTGGGTGGAGATACTGTGTGTGTGTGTGTGTGTGTGTGTGTGTCTGTCTGTCTTGGAAACATTTCAGTCTGGACACTGTGTTGCAACCCTAAGAAATAAAGGCATCTGTTAGTATGTACTGGGATTCTACACTCACCCAGTTGCCAATCTCTGATGCCAGAATCATGTTATTTTCAGTTGTCCCCTGAGTGCAGCCTGTAGCCTGTTTTGTAAAATAATACCTCATCAGAGGTGATGAGACTTTTTTTTTTTTTTGGTTCATACTTGGTTGTTTTATCTCTTGAGTTTCTTTCTTTCTTTTCTTTTTTTTTTTGTCTTTTTAGGGCCACACCTGTGGTTCCCAGGCTAGGGGTCCAATCGGAGTTACAGCTGCAAGCCTACACCACAGCAACATGGGATCCGAGCCGTGTCTGCGATCTACACAACAGCTCACAGCAATGCCGGATCCATAACCCACTGAGCGAGGCCAGGGATCAAACCCACAACCTCATGGTTCCTAGTCAGATTCATTTCCACTGCTCCACGACAGGAACTCTGAGTTTCAGCCTTTCTAAAAGTTTTTATTAAAGTGTACTCTAGATACTCTTGAGTATCTTTTCATCCAGGTTGATATAACCATTCTCCCCTTAAAACTTCTTATTTTTATATTCCATGGTTTTATAAAGTAGAATGTAGGTAAAGCACATGGATATTCATAGGACAGCTCAGTGGATTCCAGGCAGCCCCACCCAGATCCAGATATAAAACATTTCCAGCACTCCAGAATTTTGCTGATGCCCCTTCTCAGCCAATTCTAGCCTCCCTCCGCCGGCCCCCCACCCCGTGGAAACCACGAGGCTGACTTTTATCACCATCAATGACTCCTGCCTGCTCTTGAATTTATTTTGTGTAATGGGAACCATATGGCATGATTTTGCTGCATTGAACTTCTTTAGCTCATGTGTTTGAGACTTATCCATGCTGCTGCGTGTAGCCGTAACTCATTTTAAAAAGTTACTCTTTACTATTCCCTTGTGGCAATAAATCTTGGTGTCTTGATCTGTCCTGGGGTGGGTGGGTGTCTGGGCCTGGGATGAGTGCAGTGGCTCTGAACTTGCCGTGAGTTTCCATCGCGCGTCTGCCTTGAGGTAGAATTGCTACACCAGACGGTTTGGTAGACTGAGCTGATACTGCCAAATAGTTTTCCCAAGTGTCACCAATTTCCATCCCCACCAGCTGCCCCACATCTTTGCCGACACTGGATGTTGTCTTTGCTTTTTTCATTGTAGCCAGTCTGGTGGTTGTGTCCTGGGATCTCATTGTGGTTTTAACTTACATCCCCTCAGAACGTACAATGCTGAGCACACTTTCACGTTACTGTTGGGCATTTCCAGATTAGGTTTCTTTGTCTTGCCAGTGCATAGGAATTCTGTTTTATTTTATTGAAGTCTAGTTGATTTACAGTGTTGATGTATTCTGATGAGGCATCTTTTTTTGGGTCACAGGTATCTATCTCATTATGTGACTTTTCTTTCCGCTTGCACATGACATTTTCTGATGAGTACATTGCAAAAGTACTTCTGAGGAACATAGATTCCTAATTTTAATGAAATTACAATTTATTGATCTGTACCTTGTTTTGGCCATGCCCATGGCATGCTTAAGTTCTCAGGCCAGGAGTCAAATCCATGCCACAGCAGTGACTTGAGCCATAGCAGTGACAACACGGGATCCTTAACCTGCTGAGCCACCAGGGAACTCCTTTTGATCTGAACTTTTCTGTTCCTGTATTTTGGGTCCTTTTTCAAGAAGTCTGTCTTCCCAAGAGCCGTGAAGACATGGCTTCATGGCTTCAACAAAGGGAGACACTTTCCTTTGTTCTGTTCTAGGCATGTTAACTTGTTTTCCTTTCCACATCAGTCATGTTTAGGTTTGTGTCTGAGTGGTGTGAATGGGAGTCAGAACTCATTCTTTTTTTTGATGGCTGTTCAGTTGCCCCACGCCCAGTGTTTAAAGGCCGTCTCACCTGTTGCACTGTTAAGGGGTCAGGAGTAAATGACTGCGTACGAGTAGGTCTTTTCTGGCCCCTTTTCTGCTCCATTGTCAAGCTGTCTTCGCACACTGCCTTGACTCACTGGCGTCCTCTGGCAATGTTGAATGTCTGGTAGTGTGGCCCCCCGGCCGGGTGTGTAGGCTGGGCTGCTGCCTGCCTGCCTGTAAAATGAGCGTGGGGACAGGACCCTCTTCCTGGAGCTGGAGAGGCAGCCAGGTTGGGGCCAGGTAGGTGGCTTGGCCAGGCCAGAGGTTCCGGCTGGTCAGCCAGGGTGGCCCAGGCCTCCCAGGCCAGGCTGGGGTGGTGAGCAGGTAGGCAGGGTGCTGACCCGGGCACGGGGTAGGCTGACCATCAGCACGCGCACGAGGAGCTAGGCTGGGGAGGTGCTGCGGAGGCTGTGGGGGCTGGGGGGCTGTCCTGCCCGGGGATCAAGGGCGGCATCCAACTCCAAGCGGTGTGTTGGGTGGGCCCAGCAGCTCCTGCTGGTTCTCGGCCGCTGTGTGTGGGATCCAAGGCAGGAAGACCACCCTGAAGACCCTTCTTATTTGTCCATCTCCCAGCCATTGTGAAAGAACCCTGGGCAGCACCAGGGCCTGCAGCACCCCCCACCCCCCACCAGGAGTATGGCGCGCCAGAGCTGCGGCATTCTCTGGGCTGTTTGCTCGGCCCCGCAAACATCCTGCCCAAACAAGGCGCTGGGGGTGGGGGGTGGCCGCCCACTACCCCACCAGGTGCAGTGTTTCTCTGTAGCACTTCTGAAGCCACCATTCTTTAGGGCTCTCTGATGTCCAGATAGGGGGCCGACTAGAGAGGTCACGACCCCCAGGCTGGATTGTTCTGGGCACCCTGTGATCAAAGGAGGTTAGAAGCCCCAGAATCTGGGGGTCTTTTAGAACAGGCTGTTTCTTGAATGGGCAGTACTTGCCTCTGATAAGGAGAACACATAAAAAATACAAAAGAGGTAAACAGTGAGTGTCACTTTGCTTCCTTCCTCCCCAGGGCCTGGCCCCTCCCTGGGGCAACTGCTGTTACCAGCATCTGGGGTCCGCTTTCAGACACTCCACCTCTGTCCATGTGTCCCTTTAGAGACATCAATAGCAGCTTATTAAGCACACTATTCAGCTCTGAGCCTCCTTTCTTCATTCCCCGACTTTTTTTTTTCCTTCTTAGGGCCTCACCTGCGGCATATGGAGGTTCCCAGGCTAGGGGTCCAGTCAGAGCTATAGCTGCCAGCCTACACAACAGCCATGGTAACGCGGAATCCAAGCCACATCTGTGACCTACACCACAGCTCACGGCAGCACCAGATCCCTGACCGACTGAGCAAGGCTAAGGATCGAACCTGCATCCTCGTGGATACTAGACGGATTTGTTTCCGCTTCGCTACAATAGCAACTCCCTTGCTTCATGCTTTGTAGAATATTCGGAAAGTGTTCCGCGTAGGCACGTGAGGATGTAATGCGGTCTTAGCACTTGCATGGGACTGGGCGGATATAGCCCAGTTATAGAATCACTGCCCTATTGCTAGGGGTTTGTTGTTTCTGGATCTTTGCTGTCACAGATTCTGGCAGTATTTGTATCTGTGACTTGCATGTTTGTGCCCCTGGCGCATCTTGGCAGCTCTTAGATTTCTAGAAGGGGAAGAGCTATGTCACCTTTTTTTTTTCATACTGCAATGAGTTATTTTCTTTTTATTGTGGTAAAATACACATGACAGAGAATTGGCCGTTTTAACTATAAGTGTGGTCAGTGGCAGTAGGTACATTCACATTGTTGTGCAACCGTCACCACCCTCCATCTCCAGAACTTCCTTTTTTTTTTCTTGTCTTTTTAGGGCCTCACCTGTGGCATATGGAAGCTCCCTGGCTAGGGGTCGAATTGGAGCTGTATCTGCTGGTCTACACCGCAGCTGGATCCTTTAATCCACTGAGTGAGGCCAGGGATTGAACTCACATTCTCATGAATTCTAGTCTGGTTTGTTACCATTGAGCCATGACGGGAACTCCGTCCCGCCCCCCGCCCCGCCAAAACCTTCTCATCTTCCCAGACTGAAGCTGTTCCCTTCAGACACAAATGTCCCCTCCACCGGTGCCTCTGGCACCCAATATTCTGCTTCCTGTCTCTGAATTTGCCTGTTCTGAGGCCTTATCTGGTAGAATCATATAGTACTTGTCTTTTTGTGTCTGGCTTGTGTCACTTTTGGGTCACATTTTTAGAAGACTCTTTGAGTCTTTAGTCTTTGAATGTACTAATCATAATACCTTTTCCAGGAAAGTTTTTGTTATGGACTGTCGGTGAATAGAAGAGCACGTGGGACCTTCTGACAAAGAAGGGCCTAAGGAGTTTCCATTGTGTTGCAGTGGAAACGAATCTGACTAGTAACTGTGAGGATGCAGGTTCGATCCCTGGCCTAGCTCATTGGGTTAAGGATCTGGCGTTGCCATGAGCTGTGGTGTACATTGCAGATGTGGCTTGGATCTGGCATTGCTGTGACTGTGGTGTAGGCTGGCGGCTCCAGCTCCCATTCGGCCCCTAGCCTGGGAACCTCCCTATGCCACGGGTGCGGCCCTAAAAAGACAAAAAAAAAAAAAAAACAGGGCTTAAGGTGGGCACCCACAAAGGCATCACCCTTGGGGACAGAAGCTGTGGCTGCCCCGATCCCCCAACCCTGTCCCCCGTTTCCACTCTCCTGGCTTCTGTGAGCCCGACTTCCTTCCTTTTCTTAGGTTTTACCACCTCTACAGGTATTTTCTTTTCCCCTGGGTTTGAACTTCACAGGAAAGGCAGCCTGCAGTGTCCCGTGACTGCCTCCCCCTCCCACCCCAAGGCCCTGTCCATGTGATTCACCCTGTGGTCCTAAAGTGTGGTCGCCATGTGTCCATTCTCACTGCGTGGTCACACACATGTACCCAGTTTCTGTCCGCAGGTGCTCGGTTGTTTCCGGTTTGCAGCCTCTCTTAGCCCCCTGGGAGATCATGGGCATGGACTGGCGACAGAGTCCCCGCGTTGTTGGGTGTGCGCGTCTCCGCTTTACTAGGTGGTGGTGGGTTGTTTTCCACCGTCAGAGTAGATTTATCTGCCTCTGCTGCTCAGGGGTGGCAGAGGTGGGTTCCTGCCAGACTCAGGGTCATGCCCTCAAGCTGTCCGGATTCTGAGGGGTAGCCTGTGGCAGAGCGTCCGGAAGCCGGCCGAGCCCGGCCTGTGTCACTGTTGAACCTGTCGGCAGGCTGCAGCTGTCGCAGCAGGACATGGCCTTCACCTCTCTGTCACGGCACTTGTCAGTGACCAGCAGGCAAGGAAGGCTGCGTTCCCCCAGGCCCAGCTCCAGCGGAGCGGACGACAGTGGGGAGCCCACGAAAACCCAGTGGAGAGAGGGGAGAGCTTGGCAGGAGCTCCCAGCCTCTTCTGCGGCAGGGGTCACTGTCCTGTCCACTCTGCCTGCTCATCTGTGGGGTCCTGTGTGACTAAGGAACTAAATGGAGAGTCGTCCCCAGGGCGGGGCGGTGCCACGCGCGAGCTGTCCCCTGCCAGACACTGAGTCTCCTCACCGCCCCACCTTGTGAAATGCGGGTGGCGAGAGGCTTTTCCCCATTTTACAGGCAAGGAAATGGAGGCTCAGAGGGTGAGTGGCTCGGCAACGTCCCCCAGCAGTGAGGGGTAGGCTCACCCAGGGTCCCAGCACAGACACACCCAGGCTCGTTTCTGAGACTCGTGGTAGACATAGCGCCGCGGAGGGGATGTGAGTAAGTGTAAAATTCTTCCCCCCGTTTTCCTAAACTGTGCCCTTGGACTTGTCTCAAACCCTTATATCTGTACTTAGACACCTGGCAGATGAAGGTCTTCGTCTAACTTCACCTTGTTGGTTAAGTTCTCTATGAGATATTAAATACCGAGGGCCTAGAATACTCTGTCCAGCCCCAAGTTTTATCAAGTACCACATCTCTGCTGTGCACCGGGGCTCTGAAATGACTCTGACCTGGTTTTGGCCCCTGAGACTCTCTCTGTTTGGTGGCTGAGGCTGGCATGTCATGGGCATGATGGCGTGGTGAAGGTCTGTATCAAGTGCTGCCTGAATGAGGCCGAGGCTGGGCTGTTTGCTCTGCCTAGGATGGAGGTGGGCGCTGGCAGGAGTGCAGGGGCCAGAGAGGCTGGGCGTCAGTCATGTGCAGATTGGCTCATTAAGGATGGGGAGTCAGACAAGGTAGAGGAAGGGCATTCCCAGCATGGAACAGCGTGTGCAGAGACACAGCAGCAGGGAAAGACTGCATAGCTAGTGGAGTAAGACCTGAGACGCGAGTCTGGGCTGTGCTGTGAAGGCCCTGACTGTAACATGGAGGTGAGGTTGCTTTATCCTGTAGGGTGGAGGCTTTCCTGTGGGGTCTGTGGACCACAGGGCTACCGGAGATGCCTGGGGCTGTGCAGGCCAGGGTGTTAGGAGGAAAACTAAGCAGGGCGATGTGGCGAGGGTGGGGATGCGGTCAGTGTAGATTGAGAGGTCAGGGCGCTGTCCCTGAAAGCCCTGAAGGACAGCCCTGCAGAGAGTGGGGATGGGGCAGGGTGCAGGGAAAGGGTTCTGGGCAGAAAGTATAGTGTGTGCAAAGGCCCTGGGGTGTGTGCAAAGGCCCTAGGGCAGGAAGAGCCTAAGGAGTTCAGGTGGATGGAGTGAGTGAGAAAGGAGGTCAGAGAAAGGAGATGCAGTGGATTGGTCACAAAGTAGTGGGGGCTCCAGGGGGCTGCAGGCTGAGAAGAGACGCAATCTGGTTTCTACCTGTAAGTGGTCATTCTGACACATCTGAGGATGGACTGGGAGAGGACATGGGAGCGGGGAGCCTGTTGGGCCAAGAGATGGCGATGGAGTGAGGGGCGAGGCAGGTGACAGGGGTGGCTTTGGAGGTGGCCCTCAGGGTGGTGGGTTGGAGGAGGGAGGTGAGCGAGGAGTGGGCCCAGGAGGGTCCTGAGTTTGGCACAGGGGATACGGTGTGTGGGGGGAGGGGAGGTGGTTCAGGGAAGATGGGCTGCTGCACAGATTCTGGCTGTGGGCGCGCCAGGGGGATGCCCGCTGTGGGGGTTGCTCAGGCAGCTGTGTGTGCAGGAGGGCTGAGGTGAGGAAGCAGGCCGGGCCAGCTTAGCCAGGCCAGGGCGTAGATGGAGAGGAGAGGAGGCCCTGGGGCTGACACTATGAGAGACAGAGGAGGGGACCTGGGAGGTGGGGCTGTGCACCAGGAGCTGGGGGCACATATCCTATCCACGCCTTGGACGGTACCACGCAGTGCCACGCTTGGCCCAGAGCTCATTTCCCCTCCTGCTCCAAGTGGGTGGCCCTCCCCTTGTAAGGGGTCCTGGCCCTGAGTTCTTTGTCTGTAAAGGGAGAAGGGCCAGGAGAGAGTGGTGGGAGGGCTGCCAGGCGCAGGCTGGGACCTGGCGTCTGCCCAGCAGTGGCAGGGAGGGAGCCCCGTTCAGACCATGGGGAAGCAGCGCCTCCTCTCAGGCTGATGCGGAGATGCATGGAGGGGACCTCCAGGATCTGCTGCATCAGGGCACAGATGTGGGGCAGCTGAGGCTGGAGAGGGACAGGAGCAGGGGAACTGAGGCTTGGGGCTTCCAACTCCCCACCTGATCCACAGTGAGCCTGGTAACACCTGCAGGTGCATTACATGGCCTCACGCCTGCTCCTTCCAGCACTCCATGCATTCCACCCTCATAAGCACCCACCCGTATCATCTGGTTGAGACCCAGGGGTCTGTGCCAGTGTCCTCGTCTCTGTAAGGTAATCCTGGAGAAGGTGTAGGGAGAAAAGGTGCAGTTCAGTAGAAGAAAGGATGTTGTGAAATGAGCTATGTAGAAAGGGAGAAGCTCCGTGGGTGGAGAGAGTTCCCGTCACTGGAGGTATTCGAGGTGAGGTTCCCATGTAATGAGGGAAGGTTAGGTGTGGATTGGTGGCGTCACTCCCAGGGGCCACAGACTCCAGTACTGACTCGGACATTGTGAGGAAGAAACAGACACTCATGTGTAAGCAGGACGGTTTCCCATAGTGATAAATGCTGTGATGGGAAAAGACTGGGGCTGTCTGCCATATAGATGTCTTACACTGTTCTGCCGTCGATTATATTGAGGTTGGCTTTTTTTTTTTTTTTTTTTTTGTCTTTTTAAGGGCCATACCCACGGCATATGGAAGTTCCAAGGCTAGGGGTCCCATCGGAGCTACAGCTGCTGGCCTACACCACAGCCACAGCAATGCGGGATCCGGGCTGAGTCTGTGACCTACACCACCGCTCACAGCAATGCTGAGTCCTTAACCCACTGAGCGGGGCTAAGGATCGAACTCGCGCCCTCATGGATACTAGTTGGGTTCATTACTGCTGAGCCACAATGTTATCTCCCTCAGGTTGGCCATTTTGCATGTGGATTTTCTTTCTTTTTTCGCAGGTTTATTGTTGATGAGATGACATTAATATTCTGTAAGTTTAAGGCGTAAAAAGTGATGCTTTGGTATCCATGTAGTGAAATGAATATTGCAATAAGGTTGGTTAACACATCCACATCACTTCACACAGCGTTTTTTATTGCTTGTGTTTGTGGTGGGAACACTTCAGATCTACTCTCACAGGAATGCCTGAGTAATCTGTCATTGTTCACTGTAGGTGCCAAGCTGTGTGTCAGATCCTGGAACTTGGTCATCTTATAAATGGGAGTTGGCACCCTCTGACTACCATCTCTCCCCCCCGCCACCCCCACCCAGTTCTTGGCAACCATTCTACTCTGTTTCTATGAGTTTGGCTTTTGCTCATTCCCTGTATAAGTGATATCACAGTATTTGTCTTTCTCTGTTTGGCTTCTTTCACTTAAAATGCCCTTGGGGCCCATCCACATTGTTGCAAATGGCAGATGTCCCTTCCTTTTTTATGGCTGAATAATATTCCTGTGTGTGTGTGTTTGCACGTGCACGTACATGCATACATTTTCCTTATCCGTTCATCCATTGATGGACACTTAGCTTGTTTCCATGTCTTAACCATTGTAAGTAATGCCATGAATGTGGGGGTGCAGATATCTTAAGTTAGTGTTTTCATTTTCTTTGAATAAATACCCAGAAGTGGATTGCTGGATCACATGGCAGCTCTATTTTTAATTTTTCTTTTGGTTGTGCCTGTGGCATGTGGAAGTTCCCAGGCCAGGGATTGAACCTGTACCACAGACATGACCTGAGCCGCTGCAGTGGCAATGCTGAATCCTTAACCCATAGGCCACTAGGAAATTCCTATTTTTAATTTTTTGAGGAGCGTCCATACTGTTTTCTGTAGTGGCTGTACCAGTTTGCCTTTGTGCTGATGGTGTACGAGGGTTTCCTTTTATCCGCGTCTTCAACAGCATTTATTATTTCTTGTCTTTTTGATAATAGCTGCCCTAACAGGTGTGAAGTGATACCTCATTGTGGTTTTCATTTCTCTGATGATTAGTGGTGTTGAGCACCTTTTCACACACCTGTTCCCTATTTATATGTCTTTTGAAACATATCTCTTTTGGTCCTTTGCCCATTTTTAAATAATTTTTTAAATTATTGAGTTACTGAGTTGTATGAGTTCCATGTACATATATATTTGTATGTTAACCCCCTTAACATTATATGGTTTGCAATTTTTTTCTCATTCTGTAGATTGCCTTTTCATTTTATTGCTTGTTTCTTTTGCTGTAGAGAAGCTTTTTAGTTTGATGTAGTCCCACCTGTTGATGTTTGCTTTTGTTGCTGTGCTTTCAGTATCATTACCAAAAAATTGTTACCAAGACCAGTGTTTAGAATCTTTTCCTCGGAGTTCCCCTCATGGTGCATCAGAAACGAATCCGGTTGCGGGTTCAATCCCTGGCCTCACTCAGTGGGTTAAGAATCTGGCGTTTGACGTGGCTTGGATCAGGCGTTGCTGTGGCTGTGGTGTAGGCCGGAAGCTGTAGCTCTGATTGGACCCCTAGCCTGGGAACCTCCACATGCCGTGGGTGCGGCCCTAAAACGATAAAAGACAAAAATAAATAAATAAAAGAATCTTTTCCTCTGTGACTTCTTAACTAGGAGTTATACGTTTGCAGTAATTTATTTTTAGTTGATTCTTGGTATGTGGTGTGAGATAAGGGTCCGGTTTCAATCCTCTGTGGCTTTCATTTCTGAAGAAGGCTCTCTTTGTCTAAAGTTATTTCCTGGGTTTTCTTCTGAATCTGCCTTTATAGATTTGGAATTTATTTTTGTTTGCAGTGTGAGGTAGATGCCAAGAGTAGAGACTCAATCCTCTCCCCACTGAGTGTGAATGCCACCTCTGTCATATCCTAGATTCTCATATGCACGTCATTCAGTTTCTGAATTTTATTCTGTTCCATTGATGTCTTTGTCTTTTTAATTATTAAAACCTTGACGTATGCTCCTCCTGTTTTCAGAAAATTTCTGGGGGTATTCTTAGAGATTTCCTGTTGTGGATTAGTTTTAGAATCAGCTTGACGAATTTCATGACAAATTATTCTGGGACTTCGGGATTCCAAATAGAGGACAACGGACATCTTTAAGGTATTAAATCCTCCCGTCTAGGCACATAGTATATATTTCTAACAAAGTATACTGTTATTATCTATTAGAAAATCTCTTTCTTTGCATGTTTATTATAGATTTGTTTATAGGTTTCTTTCTTTTTTGAGTGGGATTTTTTTTTCTCTGTTTGATCACAGCTGGTGTATAGGAAAGCCACTAATCTGTGTATGTGTATGTTGATTTTGTTTTTGGCTACCATATAATAATAAGAACAGGACTGGTATTTACTTCAGTACTTTGTTAATATCGATTCCTTTGGATTTTCTAGAAAGATGAAACCATAACACCTGCAAATAACGACCATTATTTCTTTCTTGCTAATATTTCTATTGTGTCTTTTTTCTTTCTTTATTGTATCTGCTAGCATCTCTAGAACAATGCTAAGCGATAGTGTATGTAAGCATTTGCATCATATTTCTGATCTCAGTGGGGCATGTGTCCAATGTTTTAGCATCGAATGTGATGTTTGCTACATGTTTCTTGTAGACACTGGTTATCAAGAATTTTTTTCATTCCTTCTGGTGCCTCACAATAGCCTTTGGGTTGTTATTGAAGCTTATTTTCCCTGTTGTCAGAAGGAAATTGAAACTCAGAAAAGCTGAGTGACTTGAAAGGCCCACCAAGCCAATGAAGCAGATAATTTTTTTTTTTGGCTTTTTAGGGCCACACTCTCAGCATATGGATGTTCCCAGGCTAGGGGTCAAATGGAGTCGTAGCTGCTGGACTACACCACAGCCACAGAAATGCCAGATTTGAGCCACGTCTGTGACCTACACCACAGCTAAAGGCAATGCTGAATCCTTAACCCACTGAGCAGGGCCAGGGATTGTACCTGCATCCTCATGGATGCTAGTCAGATTCGTTGACTACTGAGCCATGACGGGAACTCAAAAGCAGATGATTCTTAGTTCTCTCTGTTCCTGGAACCTCACAGGCTGCTGACGTTTTTTGGTGTGTTTCTTCCTCAGCCCTGCCAGGTTTTGTGAACTGTTCGAGGACATTTAGAGGTCCTTGTAGGCTGCAGCAGCTGTGCAGCTGTAGGGCCTCAGAGCAGGACACTGAGTCTTTAGGGAGGAAAAATGGCTATATAGGCCAGCACTAAGATGTGGACCCAGGTCCATAGTTACTTCGTGACACCTTGCTACTCCTCAGCTCGTATGAAGGCGTTTGTGATGAGCTTTATCTTTGAATGTCACTTATTTTCAGACCTCAGAGGCAGATGGTTGGGTTCATTACATTCCTCATTTCCTGGCTCCTTATACCATATCATCTTTGCAAGACTCTCTCTTGCTTTATTTCTGTATTTATTCCCTTTCA
The DNA here is from genome assembly GCA_004024745.2 of Catagonus wagneri. Taxonomy (NCBI): domain Eukaryota; kingdom Metazoa; phylum Chordata; class Mammalia; order Artiodactyla; family Tayassuidae; genus Catagonus; species Catagonus wagneri. Next base: position 7,952 of record PVHT021183698.1, on the reverse strand, counting down.
CCCCCTTTCCTCATAGCCATCCCTTCACCCCACTCTAGGCAACAGTTCTCTTCAATCTGTGTGGGTTTTTTTTTTCTTTTATGTTTTCGTGCAAAATGTGTATTGTAATTTTTGTGTGCAGTCTTTTCAGTTTCTGTGATGGATCTCACTTAGTCTCTTCTTGCTACCCTCAGCAGTCTGTTCCCTGCTGCTCTGCATTGCTGTGTGTACTCGTGTCCAGCTTCCCATGTGTGTACGCCTAGTCTTTGCTCTCTGACAGCTCTGCACTCCTCTGAGCTCCATGGAGGATGTCCCCACATTCTACTCATGACTGCTCTGGGGATGAACACCCGGGCTACCCCCAACCCACTTCCTCAAATAACACTGAAGTGTGCATCCTTGGCGTTGCATGTGGGTCCAGGCGAAGGCTTCCCTGGAATAAACACCCAGGAGCAGAACCACGGGGTCCTCCGCAGTGCCTGTGTTTGTGTAAATGGTGCCCGTTCTCCCTCCAGACTGGCCGTGCCCGTCACCACTCCCACCCCCAGGGCACGAGGGTTCCCACCTGGGCCTGGTGTTTATCACTCAAATTTTTCCAGCCGAACAGGTATTTTACCTTTTTTTTTTTTTTTTTCCCCATGTTAAGTTTCAGGAGGTTACTGTATTTTCTCAATAGTGAGTCTTTGTCAGTTTAGGACATTGCAGAAGCATCTCCTGACCTGTTGGCACTCTGTTGTATTTGTCCACAGACTTCTTTGTTATACAGAATTTTAATTTTGAGGTGGGCAAATTCATCCTCTTTTTGTCGTTGTGCCTGTGGCATGTGGAAGTTCTGTGGCCAGGGATTGAACCTGTGCCACAGCAGTGACAATGCCAGATCCTGAACCCCTGAGCCACCAGGGAATTGAAATTCATCCTTTTTTTAACCTGTGGACCTGTGGTCCCCTTTGAGTTTTAAGACACCCTCCTACCCCGACTCCTTCCATTCCTCGTCACAGATATTTCCCCCATGGACTTTCCTAGATGAGTTTTGAACTTCCGTTGCAGCTGCTGCTGTTTTCTTATGTCTCGTCCTGTCTCGGTGACTTGTCTGGTGCCTTGGGAGCAGAGCCTGCATTGGGGTTTCTTGTCCACGTGGTGGTTCTTTTGGAGAACTGCCCAGGGAAGGGGGCAGGGAAGTCCCTGGATGGTGCGTGGCCCCCAGGGCTGTCCCCTTGGCCATATTCCTCTCTGCCTGCCTCCTGGGTGGACACCCCCTCCCAGGCAGTCTGCAGGGAAGGTGCACTTGTGAGCTGCTGGCAGCCACCTGCACAGGCAGCAGGCTGTCCCTTGCCCAGTGGCGGCGAACCAGCCCGGCCTCGGCACCATCTACTCAACCTGCTGACTCCAGATACCTGGGAACCGCGCACCTCCTCCATGTGGTGACTCTGCCCGTGTTGCCACCCACAGTGTCCACCAAGGACCTGATTGAGACGTGCTGTGCGGCCGGACAGCAGTGGGCCATCGACAATGACGAGTGCCTGGACATCCCCGAGAGCGGCGCCGAGGGTGACGTGTGCAGGTAGGGCAGGTGCCCTGAGCAGGTGGAATACCTGGCCGCCGGCCCCACTTCCCTGTGCCCTTGCCTCCAGGCCCCTAGTGCCAGGTGAGCACCGAGCCACCTGCGTCCAGGTGCATGTGGACCATTGGATGCTGCTGCTTGGGGCCTGCTGCCTGGGCTCTTTCTGGGGTAGGGGGCCCAGGACTGGCCCCAGGAGCAGACGAACCATCAAGCTTGTCACTGGCTTGGGGAGTGTGTTCGGAAGAACACACACTTGGGTGCCAGCGTTTAGGGACCACTGGTGCCTGGGAGCAGTTAGGTGCTTCCCTCACCAGGTGCTGCACTGCTAGGCCGTGCTCAGCCCACACGGGCTTTCTCTCCTCAGCTTTGAGCCTGGCCTTCAGTCCCCTTCCTTTCTCCACTTTGCTACCCTGGGGTCTCCAAAAGGCTGGCCTCTCACTGTCCTCTGCTGCCTCTTCCTGTTGCTTCTGAAAATAGCGTTCTCAGCAGAGGAAGCCTTTATACCCACGTCCTCCCTGTGTCAGGCTCAGGAGACATCCTGGTCAGCCATTCACCCCTTCTTTTTTTCCAGGAATGCTATCTTTTCCAGCCTATTCTTCTCTGCAGATAAGAAGATAAGGTTCAGAGAGGTGATGTGATTCACCCAAAGCCACACAGCTCATTGGGAGTGTGGCCGGGATTAGACCCCATGTTACCTAATGTCTGGCCCATGGTGCTTCCTTTAGAAACATGTAAATTCTAGCGTTGTCCCTTTCCTTTCTCCTCGGTTGTCCCAGTGATGTGAGTTGCCTGGGAATTAGAGCGTGGATTATTCAGGAGTTTGGAACTAAGTTATCTAGTGTGTGCTTGTATCCCTCTTGTGATGGGAAGCTCACTGCTTCATAGACAGTCAGCTCCATCACTGGATGGGCCTTGCTGAGACATGACCTTCCTCAAGTGGAACTGAGTCCCACCTTTTCCTGCATCACCACCTCACCCCTGCTTTGTGTGCTGGCTCGTCAGCTGTCTCTGCCTGCAGCCCTGCATATTGGAGGCATGACTGGGGATCCCGGAGGCTACTTTCCTGCAGGCTGACTGCCCAGCTCCTCCTGAAGTCCTTTCCTTTCCTTTTCAGTACTCCTCGGGGGCTTGCAGTACTGACCTGCTCCGTCATGGATCAGGGACGCAGAGCTCAGGGGGGCCCAGAGGTGGGAATAGGGCCCACGTCACCCGGTGGGGATGTTCTGGCCTGGCTGCTGCCCCTGTTGCTGGTCCAGGTCCTGCCCGCAGTGGGCCCCGGCAGGCCTCCCCTCCTGAGCCACAGCTTCCGCCCCTGTGAAGCGGGGCCTGTGGTCCCTCCCTAGGGGTCCCCAGGGGTCTGGGGGAGCTTGGTGGGGCTGATGCACGCCTCTTTGCAGGACAGCCCAGAAGCACTGCTGCGTGTCCTACTTGAAGGAGAAGAGCTGCGTGGCCGGCGTCATGGGGGCCAAGGAGGGTGAAGCCTGCGGGGACGAGGACAATGACACCTGCAGCGTCTCCCTGTACAAGGCAAGTGTGACTTGGGGCATTGTGGCCTGAGCCTGAAGGCCCTTGAGGGCCGAGGGCTGGGCACCCCTGGGGCTGCTCCAGGGGAGGGACATTCACTCCAGAGGTTGCGGGGTGGGGAAGCTATTCATCTGCACAGAAAACATCACTCGTCTCCATGTGGACCAGTTCATTTGGGAGATAATGATTGAGCACCAGTGTTTGCTGGCTGCTGTTTTAGGTAGTAAGAATGCAGAAATGAATAACAGGCAAAAATCTCTGCCCGCAGCAGGCTTTCTGTTTCTTTTCTGGTTCTTTTGTGACTGGCATTTCATTGAACATAATGTCTCTAGAGTTCATCTGTGTTGTCACATGTGTTACGACTTCTCTCCTTTTCAAGACCGAATCATATTCTGTTGTATGGATGGACCACATTTTGTTTATCTGTCCTCTTTTGATGGACACTTGGGTTGCTTCTGCCTCTTGGCTGCTGTGAATAATGCTGCTGTGAGCATGGGTGTAAGAAAGCCCCTCTCTTGGAGTTCCCATTGTGGCGCAGTGGTTAACGAATCTGACTAGGAACCATGAGGTTGCGGGTTCGATCCCTGGCCTTGCTCAGTGGGTTAAGGATCTAGCGTTGCTGTGAGCTGTGGTGTAGGTCACAGACGCTGCTCGGATCGGGCGAGGCTGTGGCTGTGGCTGGCAGCTGTAGCTCCTGTTAGACCCCTTAGCTTGGGAACCTCCACATGCTACAGGAGCGGCCCCAAAAAGCAAAAAAAAAAAAAGCCCCTCTCTGAGGGCAGAAAGTACATCCCTTTATATTACATTGGCTAGAACATAAGCTGGTGGCTGCCTAGCTGCAAGGAAGGCTGGGAAATGTAGTCCTGATTCGGGAGAGGACACGTGCCCCCTGCAAATCGGGTCGGAGGGAAAATGGACACTGGGAGCCAGCAGCTGGCTGCCCGTGCAGTAGAGGATGAAGGCAAATAGGGCAGTCGAGAACTTTCAGGGAATATCATAGAAGGAGGTGTTTGAGGGGAGAAGGGGACAGAGTTGAAGAACCCACGTCATGAGCCTGGATGACTGTCACAGGGACCTCTGGAGGAGGGCACCATTTGGCAGAGGGTTTTGACTTTGGTCTTTATCATGGTGAGGTCAATTTTTTCTAAAAACAAAACAACTGATAATAGGGAACGGGACTTGATGATGGGCAAGTTAAGAATTGCATTTGTGGAGTTCCCGTCATGGCTCAGTGGTTAACGAATCTGACTAGGAACCATGAGGTTGCGGGTTCGATCCCTGGCCTTACTCAGTGGGTTAAGGATCCGGCATTGCCGTGAGCTCTGGTGTATTTTGCAGACGCGGCTTGGATCTGGCGTTGCTGTGGCTGTGGTGTCGACTGGCAACTGTAGCTCCGATTGGATTCCTAGCCTGGGAACTTCCATATGCAGCTAGTGCTGCCCTAAAAGACAGAAAAAAAAAAAAAAAAGAATTGCATTTGTGTTTATAGGTTTGGCCTTGGACCAGTCCTCTTTTTCTGAGCCTCAGCTTCTAGATCTATAAAATGGGCATAATAGTCCATGTTTTTCAGGTGATGGTGAGAATCAGGGGAAATGCTGACTGTGAAGTTTGTGGTGGGTCTTCCCTAAGTGGTTGTGTTCACCATTGGGGGGTGCAGCCTGGAGTATCATCAGTGAGCTTCTTCTGTGTAACAAACATTCCAAGCCTAGTGGCTTATGATTCACGAGTCAGGGTCACTTTGCTGACCTGGGCCATGTCCTGCTGACCTTGACTGGGCTCAGTTACATGTCTGCCACCAGCTAATGGCTCTGCTGGCACTAGATCTAGGATGGCCATAGCTGGGACCATGTTTCTCTGCTCCATACCATCTCAACCTCTAGAAGGGTTGCCTGGGCTTGTTCGGGTGGTGGCTGGGCAGGGTTCCAACATGGGAGTAGGTGTGTGCAAGGTTTTTTTGGTGGCCTGGGCTCAAAATGGGCACACTGTTACTTCATCACCTCCTGTTGGCCAAGGTAAGTCATGAGGCACAGTCACAAAGCTGGAAAATGCACCTTCTCTTTCAACAGGAGAAACTGCATTATCACAGTAGACCTAGTGAACACCTGGGGCTGTTATTGCAATCCATCCACCACAGTAGTTTAGACAAATTAAAGACTATTTTTGGAGGCAGGTGGTCTGGGACAGGGATGAATCCACACAGTATCTTCAGGCACCCAGGCTTCTGTTTCTGCTCAGTCATCTTTAGCTTGTAGTTTCCAGCTTCAAGATCATCTCATGACCCAAAATAGCTGCTAGAGCTCCAGCCATCACATCTGTTCCAAAAAGGAGGAAGAGGGATAGCAAAAGATTTACTTTTGGAGTTCCGTTGAGGTGCAGCAGGTTAAGGATCTGGCTTTGTCACTGCAGTGGCTTGGGTCATTGCTGTGGCACAGGTTTGATCCCTGACCCAGAAACGTCCATATATCACAAGTGTCGCCCCCCCAAAAAAAGTATTTTCAAGTTGATTCAAACCCAGTGGAAGGCTATCCTGAAAGCTTCACCCAGTGACTCCTGTCTGTAACTTTAAGGGACCCTGAGCAAGGGTGCCTTTTAGGTCACCTAAATAGAATTGGAACCTGTTAGTAAATATGGGGGCAGTTAGTGGGTGTGGCTGGGCGTTAACCTATAGTTTTCACAAGAGGCCATTTATGAATTATTGCAAAAAACTTGCACTAACTGAGCCAGACTTGGGAAATGGGAACAGACGGCACCTCTGCCCCAGAGAGCACATCCTGGGCAGAAGAAACAAGACTGGGGTGAATTTGCTCCCATTTATCAGGCCCTCCCCTGAGCCCAGGAGCCCTGAGTGAGTTCCATGGGCTCGCAGGCCATAGGGAAGGCCAAGGGGGCTGGGTGGTGACCACAGGTCTCTCTATAGCAATGCTGTGACTGCTGTGGTCTGGGACTCCGCGTGCGGGCCGAGGGCCAGGCGTGCGAGTCCAACCCCAACCTGGGCTACCCCTGCAACCATGTCATGCTGTCCTGCTGTGAGGGCGAGGACCCCCTTATCGTGCCCGAGGTCCGTCGGCCTCCGGAGCCCGAGGCTGCACCACGGAGAGGTGGGTGCTGTTCCCCAGCCAGGTGGTGGTGGGGGATAGTTGCCGGGGCTTCTGGGCAAAGCTGGGTGCCCTCTTGCCTTCTGTGTGAACGGTGGTCCACCTTCACCTATGGTCTGAGGCACAGGTTCTCTGACTATCAGAGTTCTTCTGTGGCCTCCGATGAACTGTCCCCTTATTTCCAGATGGTGATCTCATTCAATTTTCCACTCACCGTCTCCTCCACCCACTGCCTACCACCCATCTCTCCCCACTTTCCACCTAGCCACTCGCACTCCTATTTCTTTGTTCACCTACACATCGATAGTTTTCTTCCCCATCCACCCACTTATTTTACCATCCTCCTCCTTCCTCTGGTCCATCTCTCCAACAGTCACTCCCCCTTCCTCTCATCCATCTGTATACCTATCCACCCTTCCATCCATCCATCTATCCCTCCATCCCTATACCTATCCACCCCGCCATCCATCCTTCCTTCATCAGCCGCCCACCCACCCATCCATTTATCTGCCCACCCCTTGGTCTACCGTTCCATCCACCTGCCCGTTCATCCCTCTGCTCACCCATCCATCCACCCACCCCTCCATCCATTCATCCATTCACCCAACCCTCCATCCTTTATCATGCTGTCTCAGCTGAGCACACAGAAGGTTCTAGTGAGGACCTGATCTGATTTCCTGAAGGCCTGTGGTCTCTTCCACTTGCTGCAACCAACCTGGCTCCCGTCATGAGCACAGACTCCCTACCCCAGTTTCAGAGGCGGAGCTGGCAAGCCGGGAGGCCTTGTCGCTGGGCACGGAGACCGAGCTGCCCAACAGTCTGCCAGGTGATGACCAGGATGAGTGCCTGCTCCTCCCAGGGGAGCTGTGTCAGCATCTCTGCATCAACACCGTGGGCTCCTACCGCTGTGCTTGCTTCCCTGGATTCTCACTGCAGGATGATGGCCGTACTTGCCGCCCAGGTGAGGGCCTGGACAGTCAGGGCCAGTGCTGATCTTGCCGGCAGAGCAGGTGTTCCTGGGCTGGGGACTCTGGGGTCCTTCCCCTCCCGCGACCCCACACATCAGAACCTGCAGGTGCCAGGGGTCCCCAGCAATGGGTTTGAGGCCAAGCAAACAGGCTTCCTCCTGGAGCTCCATCTGCGGGCAGTCCCAGGGCCCTGCCCTGAATTCAAGTGCAGCGCCAGGACCTGGGCTACAGAGGCCCCACCAGCCAGAAATAGTGTCCCCTAGCACCGGCCTGTGAAGGTCAAGCCCTGGAGGGCAGCCCAGGAGTCTGTCCTAGCACCTGGGCCGGAAGGACTTCTCCCTGCCAGCTTCCAGGGGTAGAGTCCTTTGAGCCTGGAAACTTTCCCCTCCATCTTCTGGCTGGAATGGTTGTGAGGTGGGTCTTGCCTGAGCCCCACGCCTCCCTGGGCCTCAGATTCCTCTCCTGTAGGGATGGGGGGGTAAAGCCAGCCACGCTTTGTTGAGCGCCCTGCGCACACTATGCCCGTTCAGGCAGGAGGCCTGGCTTAAAGACATGAGGCCCCTTCTGTCTGCTCATCCTCACAGACGGTGACCGCCCGCAGCCCGAGGCCGCAGAGGAGTCTGCGCTGAGGCCTGAATCCTCCCAGGTGGCCCCCAACACCATCGCGCTGCCGGTGCCGCAGCCCAACACCTGCAAAGGTAACCTGGCTGCGGGCAGGTGGTGAGCGCCCCCTGGGCTGGGTGGGTACAAGGTAGCCCCTGCCAAGGGCTGCTTCTGGGGTGTCGCTTAGCCTCTTGGTCAGAAGTCAGGTGAGGAGCTGCAAGA
>PVHT021183697.1:2454301-2508604 GCA_004024745.2 Catagonus wagneri | reverse complement strand
GGCACTATATAAAGGTCTGAGGGGAACAGGAGACACACAGCACCCTTGAGAACCATCCTCTCGCAACCCAGCTGAGTTCCGTTCCCTGGACAACATGGTTTGCAACTACTACAGCAACCCCTGTGGCTATGGCTGTGGAAAAGTCTATGGCTATGGATGGAGCCCCTATTATGGCTGTGGGTGGAGCCCCTATTATGGCCATGGCTGTGGCTATGGCTCCACCTACGGCATTGGCTATGGCTCCAGCTATGGCTGTGGGTACGGCTCTGGCTCTAGCTACTGCAGCTACCGGCCAATTGGCTATAGGAGATGGTATTCTTCTTGGTGCTAGAACGTCCCTCTCCTAGCTCCGCTGGCTTCTGAATCAACACACCCAAAGAAAAGGCTGTTTCAGAGTTCTGACCGACAACTTCTAGATCCAAGATTTTACCTGCGTGACAGGAGTTTTGACCTCTGACTACCCAGTTACAGTTTGTCCTCTTTGCGACCTTATGTTCCATGCCATAACCTGACTTTTCCCCAAGAGTTTCCATGATCTCTGATTTTCCGTTATGAAGCCTTTGATCATCCTAACACCCAACATGGCGAAATGACTTTTTCCTCTTAATAACATTTCATTGTTTAATGCAAATCTGTGTTCTTTGTTGTGAATTTGTCTTTTTTGGAAATGTTATAGTCTCTCTTCATGAATGCACTAACAGCTTGCCTGACCCTTGAGTTCCTTTTTTTTGCATAATGCACGCGGTTTTCTTTAAGGCAGTCAGAATTAATACATTCTCCATATATTTATTTCCACATCATCATGTGCTCTCTTACCTAAGCACAAATCTCACCATTTTTTAAAAGTTTATTTGTAGGTCTCACTCTGTCTAGGAGGGAACTGGAAGGGAAAGAGTAGGTGGAACGATGTCTTATTTGGATTCAGATGTCATGGTAGAAAAGAGTTTCACCATTTGCTTTAAGGGGAAATGGAATGAAAGTGATACTTTTGAGAATTAATGAGAATTTACAAGGAGAAGTAGAAATTAAATACATGAAGAATAAAGAACTAAGGAAAAGATAAAATAGAATAAACATATTTTATCATATATTTTGGTGAAATTGAAAAGTATTTATTTGCATACATTTATTGAGATAGAGAAAATTTATTCAAGTCACTTAGTTGACATGTATTATTGAGTAATTTTGAAAGGACCCTCTCCTAGGCAGTGAAGACACGGAGGATAATTATTTACAGAATTCCTGGTCTCACAGTGTTCACGTTCTGTTAAGTGAAGATTAAAAGTTAATGGTTTAAATAATTAAGAGAAATCCAGACTGATGGTAGCTTGGAGGGAATTAAACAACTTAATGGGAAAGAGATTAAGGATGGAGATATTAGAGATATAGCTCAGAGAGTTATTTTGAAACTGTGAGAAATCATTTGATGCTGGTTGCAAAGAAAGTCTAGACAGGTCAGTATAAAGGGGCAAGAGAAGTTCATTAAGTTTTTTTTTTAGTTCACGTTGCCCCACATTTTTCATTTTGAAAAGAATAAGGTGTAGTGGCTAAGTAAAGTTCTCTAATGCCTTACTTGTGGCAGATACAAAAGTGGGATTAAAGAGTCCAGTCAGTTTTCCAAATTAGAGAGCCTATTACCTTGTTGGGTCCAGAATTTAGTCTTTCCTCCTTTGACCTTCCTGAACTCTAACATTTAAATCCTAAAACCAAAAAGCATTTTCAGATTAAGTGATAAGCAGAGATAAACCAGCAGGTGTATAGGTACTGCTGTCTGAATGGCATTACAGAGTTCACTGCACAATATCTGACCCTGAGGTCTCTGGAGCTAGAACACCCCTCAAAATGGCTCAAATCAAGGAAGATGGCATCAAAGTCAGTCCTGGTGTGAGATTATGCCCAGGATATAATTTGTCCAACAAATAAAGAAGCAAGAGTTTTTTCAAGCACAGGAAGTTTTTCACAGCTGGAACCTTTGTTAAGTATGATCTGAGGACAGACCTTAGTCTGGGTAACTCTAAGGTTAGCATTTCAAGCAGATGAAAAGGGTTCTAATAATTAAACCTCTTTGAAAATCTAAATTATTGTTTCATTATGCTCACTATCATCAAAGGCATTGATAAGGAAGGATATAATTTATTAGGGGTGTATAAAATAACTTGTATATTCAGATTAGCATCTTAACAAACTAATACAACCTATATTCAAAATCTGAAATGCTAACATTCAGTCAAAGAAAATTTGACACTTTGTCTGTGTGAAATGAGAAAATTGTGATAATGTTAAGAGAGACAGAGATGATCAAATTAGAGAAGATTTGTGTGTATGTCTGTGTGTATGTGTGTGTGTGTAGCATGAGTTTGGTGAATGTTGGGAGAAATGAAGATTTGGCTTTGCATATCTAATTATATAATAGAGGAAAGGGAAGTCCATTGCCATTGATGTGTTCTTTCCATAGTCAGAAAATGATTTAAGCCTTAAAACCACTTTATGAGGAAACACAAACTTCTTTTATTTTTAAATGTTTATGGCTATGCAGGCAGCACATGGCAACTTCTGAGGCCAGGGACTCAATTTGAGCCCAGCTGTAACTCACAGGGCAGCTACAGGAATGTTGGATCCATCCATTGCACTGTTCTGGGGTTTGAACCTACGTCTCCACAGCTGCTGCAGTCAGATTCTTAACTCACTGGGCCACAGCACGAACTCCAATCTCCTTTTCCTTGATGAATTATTCCACATTGTAGCAGTTCTAAATTGTAAAATCCATTGTTTGTTCTTGTAAGTATCTAAATTCTAAGATTCGTATTCCAGCTATGTGCTACAACTTGATTTTCAGTATAGAGATATAAAACAAATTTTTCCTTCTTTTAAGAATTGGAAATATTCACCTGGGTAAAAATAGTAACTCAGGAGTCCTCACTGTGATGCAGTTCGGTTAAAGATCCAGTGTTGCCACAGCTGTGGCACAGGTCATAGCTGTGGCTCAGATTCGATCCCTGGCTAGGGAACTTCCATATGCCATGGGTGCAGCCAAAAATTAAATAGTAAATCACACATTCATGTAATAGCAGGAATCTTTTGCAGCTGTTATGGGGCTACTGAGGAAGAACTTAAGGGGGAAATCGGTCAGGATGTGGGAAGAGAAGGTGAGAAAACAATCTGGGAAGAGAAGGTGAGAAAACAATCATAAATTGCTTCCAAAGGATATGGTATATAAGCACAGCTATAAAGGGTGGGTTGAAATAGGTCAGTTATAGAAGAGGGAAAATCAAATTCAAGGCAGGGATATTTAGAAAAAAGAAGCCAATAAGCTGGAAGCTTATTTCTAGAGTAGTAATTGCTATTGGAAAATTATAATCAATGGCCACACTCACAGAGGAATCCTCAGATTGCCTCCAGTTGCACTGTCCATCATGGTAGCCACTAGAGAGATGGGCCATTAAATACTTGAAATATGGCTAAGTGCAAAGTGAAAGGTGCCGTAAGGACAAAGTAAACACTGATTTCAAAGACTTAGTGTAAAAACCTTAGGAGAACTATATCAAATAATTTTAAGAGTACTGTTGATATATTAAGTGATCATATTTTGGATATATCAGGTTAAATAAAATATGCCATAAAATTAATTAACCTGTTTCTTTTTATCTTTTTTAAAAATGTAGATGCTGGAAAATTTAAAATTAGACATGTATTTCATGATGTATTTCTACCCCAGAACATTGTTTTAGAAGGTGGCCAGGAGAGAGCTATAGTTTGCAAGAGAAGCCACATTAGGCCCCCTGCCCCTCAAAGACCAGACAGTCTAGCCATATTAACAAGGTATAAGCAGTAGATCATTCTGAGCCAGTAAGACCACAGTATCTAGTGATGAAAACTTCAGGGGTATTCCCAGTAGAGACAAAGTTTTTGTCTGAAATACTTTATTCAGTAAGTGGGACTGATAAATTTGCCATGTGTTTAGACACAGAAAAGACAGAAACCTGCCTCACACCATACACGACAGAGATTCCATATTGATTAAAGTTCTAAACGTGAAAGTACTAGCAGGTGGTACAGACTTTCAGCAATTGTATAAGCCAGTTGGTAACTTAAAACTAGTAATGCTAGCAGTATGTACTCTATGGGAATTAACAAATCAGACCCCCTACTCCCAAGAGAAGTCATTAGACAATTAATAACACACCACTGCCATATCCCTTTTGTCACCGAGAAAAAAATTATTTCTTTGCAAGTTTTACAATTAGGTATGGATTATTTATGAGACTGAAAAAGAAAAAGGAAAGAAAGGAGAGAAAAATTCATGGAAATCAATGAAGAGAGGCTAGAATATTGCCCTAGATTCAGAAATCTTAAGCCTATTTTAATTCAATATCTACATTTCTCTGCCACAAGAAACATTTTCTTTAACTGTACTGTCTTGCAAAATATTATTTCTCAAGGTCTACAAATTATCATATTTATGAACAGAAAGTTACATAAACAGTAGGTTTCAGAGTCACAGCTTTTATAATCACGTATAGGCTCTATCAGTTATTAGCTGTATGATTGCAGGAATATTAACTTCTCTGTGCCTCAGTGTACTCAAAGGTAAAGAGAGAAAAATGTGCTAGGTCAGGATAGTTTTTAGTACTAAATTAAAATATGCATTCCATACCACTGTGGGAACTCAGGAAATTTTTGCTATTATATTACTAGGTTAATTAATATGAAACTGCTGATATTTCACCATCTTAGTCTACAAAAATGATAATTTTCTATGAATCAATTTTTTTTCTTTTGTTTTATGGCCACACCTGTGGCATATGGAAGTTGCCAGGCTAAGGGTTGAATTAGAGCTGCAGCTGCAGGCCTAGGCCACAGCCATGGCAACTCAAGATCTGAGCTGCATCTGTGACCTAAATCACAGCATGTGGCAATTCCTGATCCTTAACCCACTGAATAAGGTGAGGAACTTGCATCTTCACAGAGAAAATATTGGGTCCTTAACTTGCTGAGCCATAACAGAGCTCCTATGACTCAATCTTATACATTATTCTTATTGACAATATTTTAAAGGTCCAAGAATTTTAATCAATAATTTCAATTGTCTCAGGTCAAAGACACAGATAAACTCCTATTAGATGTTTTCACATCTATCACACATGTATTCCATAGTTATGAACTGCAACAAACACATGACACCAAGTAAATTGTTATGTTTGTCACTGTGTTATTAGTAAAAATTAGTGGGTTTTAGTGGAATAGCTTATTTTCTGATGGTTTGGTCCTGATTTTCTCTTTATCATCAAAGAGTATTAATTACATGTGAAGTTTCCATTAGATTTGGCAAAAGACGTGATCTTTCATAAAGAAAGCTTTGTGTATGTGTGTGTGTATATTTGTGTGTGTTGGGGGTTTATGATAATAGTAAATACTGGCTGCAGTAAATTAAAGAGTGAGTGAGTGTGACAACGTCAAGATTAAAAATACTCTCATCTTTCATACAGCATGTGGTGAAAGGATGGAAACTTGTCCAACAGAAACAGTGATTCACTCTCCCTGGAGAGTTTTTAAAGCACAGAACTATCTCTGAGCTGTAGATACATATTTTTATTCAATATTCTATACCCTGGAGTAGTGCTTGCCCGATGCAGGTACTCAAAAATTCTTGTAGAGTTCGAGTATACTGTTCAGTCACTGTCTAGTCAACCAATTAATAAAATGATACAAATAAATATGGTCATGCCAGAGCTCTTTTGGGGAGAAAGCAGGTGACACAAAATGTAAGGGTCATGGAATTTGCAGGAGTGAAGCCAATCTTATATAGATATTAGCAGAAATAATTGCAAAAGTGGGGCAATCATAATTAGAAAGCAAACCTAGAATCTGTGGTTTTTATTTTGACATGGCAGTTGTGGATCTAGAGTGTGTACACCCTATTGATCAAAATTTGAGCTGTCTAGGAAAGTTACCATTTTTGCTCCAATGCTATAGTTTCTAAAGTTAACCCACAGAGTGTTAAGAAGACTGTACTCTCAATAGATAGATAATACAGTGGCATGAGTAGAACAGCTATGATACTACTATGTGGTATTAAGGGTGACGGAGCAGGTTTAAAAGGGGGTTGTGTGGTTGCTTAATGGTTTACAACATATACTTTGGTTAGAATGGCAAAGATCATAAAGAAAGAAAATCGAGAAGTGTAAGGAAGAAGTTGCAAAATATTGGTAATTTTAGTCAGATGACATATTTTTCCATCTTAAAAGCTGGAGGAAAAGAGTTCTCTCTGAGGTACATAGGGTTAAGTGTCTTGTGTTGTCACTGAGGTGGCAAGGGTTTGATTCCCAGCCTGGTGCAGTGGGTAAGGATCTTGTGTTGCCACAGCGGTGGTGTAGGTTGGAGCTGTGGCTTGGATTTGATCCCTGCCCCAGGAACTTTCATATGCCGTGGCATAGATGAAAAAAAAAAAAACCTGGAGGACAAAATAATTCATAACTTTTATGGTTATAGTAGGATTTGGACTAATAAACAGCTGAGAGTCCTTGGGCAAGGCTTAAGTATCCTTGGCCTCTGTTTTGTCATATCTGTTAATGAGCATATAAAAATAAATACCATAACTTCCCGTTTTACACTGTTTTTGTAAGAATAAAATGAAGTAATACATGTGAGTGTGTCTCAAATCTATAAAAAGAAATATAAATGTTACTAGTTGTTATTATTGCTATTTTTATATACATATTATAAATTAAAATACTAGCAATTTTTACAAGTGGGAGAAATCTTACAGGCTCTCCTTCAACAGTTAGTGAGTACTTAGTTCTTTAGATTTACAGAAAATAAACACATTATTTGCCTTAAATTACAAGTGACTGAGGGAATCATATAATTAAAATAGAATATACTAATATAACATATTCAATTCCACAATAGATTTAGGCACAGGGAGCTATGGAAGAACTGGGGAATTAGGGCTAATGCATGCTGTGAATGTCCAGGAATGTTTTTGACAGGACGTGTAGCCTAAGCTGTGCTTTGAATATTCAAGTAGGATTTGGGCAGATAAAATTTTGATGATGTAGACCTGGCGTTTTCTTGTCAATGCTGAGATATAAGATGCTGGAGTATCTCCCAGTGTCCATGCATCTATCATCTATCTATGTATCTATGTATCTATGTATCTATATATGTATGTATGTATGTATCTATTTATCTATCTATCTAATCTATCTAACTAGAAGTTGCAGAAAGCTTAATGCCCCTGAGGTGAAAATCTAAGTTAGGCTTGATTACATTACACAAGACATGCTTGTTCAATGTGAAGGTTACATCTGTTTTCTCAACTTTTTACGGCTAGCAAAGGCTACATCCTGAACCTAACTTCCTGAAAAAATTGTTGTCCTTGGTGTAATGAGCTTTTTAAAAATGAAAACTGCTGTGATAATGAGGCCACAGAGTCTCTGCTGTGTTCTACACCCATTTCTGGTGGTATACAAAGGTCTCAGGGCAGGAGATGACATTCAGATATCAGAAACCTCCATATGCTTCTCTGTAGAACTACTGAACTCTTGCCTGTAATACTGTTTATTGTGGTTACTACAGAAAATCTTGTGATAGCTGTGGCTATGGCTGTGGCTACGGTTCTGTATATGACTGTAGATATGGTTTCAGATATGGCTCTGGATATGACTGTGGCTATGGCTCTGCCTGTGGTAGCTACTGAACATTTTTCTACAGAAGATGTTATTCTTCTTGCTACTAGAATATAATTTCAGGGCACCTTTTTCTCTAAAGTGATTATTTCAGGATTCTTCCTTCAATATCTCAAAATCATATCCTTTCTCAGTGAATAGAGTAGTCAGAGCCTGCAGAAGACCTTTTGACTGTCTTCTTGAAAGTCCTATTTACTTCACAACATTCCCAGAAGGCAGGAGTCTTCACTCTGGCCACAGTCCAAATGTAAACCCACTACCCTCTTATTCTGTTTCTTTATTTTGATTATTTCCAAATAAATACCCTTCACTGGTCCTAACAAGTTTGTGTATTTTTTGTGTCAGACATGATATTGACATATTTTTGTCTCCTATTTCTGTGTCATCCTCAGAGATTGGTTGGAATGGTCAGCTGTTCATTACAGTTGTTATGTCTGGCTTCCATTCTGATTGGTCAGTACTGTTAACATATAGACCATCACATTTGTTGAATGTCATCCCTCTCAAAAGTAGCTCCTCTGGCTGAATCTTGTGCTCTTAATTAGTTTAACTCCAAGGTTTGTTCTTAAAAATTTGTGTTTCATGATCCTGGGTGTATCCATTTCTCTCTTTCCATATTAATCAGCATTTATGTACTCATCAAACCTGTAAACACATATACACACAGACAAATGTCTCAGAAAAATCTACTTTGTGGAAATACTAATGGTGAAATATGTGTTAGAAGCAGAGAGACAGAAGGCTTAATATTTAGGTCTAAACCTGACCCAAAGACTGGTTAAAAGGCCCTGGATAGAGATGGTGGCCTTTATGGATAATGATATAGGTATAGATAATGAAAAACAGATCACCTTCAGGGACTGTGTGAAGGTTGGACCTGTAAGATCTTAGACAACAACAGTGAAAGAGAAGGAAGAAAAACCTAGAGAGGATCATTTCTAAAGAAGTGTATATTTCTTTTTAGCACTTAGAATTGTGGAGAATTCAGAATGGTATATATAGTTATATATATGAAATCTGGTATTGCGAAATTAATATGACTAGCATTGCATACATACTGTATGTCCTCCTAGAGACACTAAACAGGGCGGGGATGAAAGGATGATAAAGATACATAGGTTTCTCAACATAAATGCTCTTTCTAACATGTGATCCCATTTGAAACAAGAATGACTTCCTCATCCGGTGCTCTATGACTGGTTGTCTCTAAATCCAGGCAGGGTCACGCACTACTAGGGGTATTTAAGAAGAAAATTACAAACTCAGGGAGGGGAGTGGTGCTAAATAATCTTACACATCCTATATTTTCCCAATCTATTCTAGGATACGATAAGCTAGTAATGGATTTGAGATTTGAACTCTAATGGTGAAAATGGAGATGCTAATACCCAGTTATGTACAGAACTGGAAACTTTAATGTCTATATCCGTCAAAAGAGGCCAGTTTTATGAGACTAGTTTAAGAGGTCTAATATGTTTTAGCTTTAGAAATTCAATATTTATGTGGGATCTAAGACTACAAGAACTGAAGCCAAGATTCAGTCATGTGTGGTTAAATACGCTTTCCCTGTTCCTAAAATCCACTGAAACTTGAAAGTAACTGCAGTCTTGAGGAAAGGATGGATGGATAGATTGTTATTCTTGAAGAAATAGAACTACTTCTCATGAGTTAGGTGGATGAGCAGTATCATTCATCAAACATTTATTGAGCTCCTCATAAAGGCCATTTTATTATGTGATATGAACAGAGAAATAAAATGTTTCATTCCTGCTTCCTAAAGTGTGGAAAAGACAAAAAATCATACAAGTTACAAAGATCAGAATA
Organism: Catagonus wagneri; assembly: GCA_004024745.2. Classification (NCBI taxonomy): domain Eukaryota; kingdom Metazoa; phylum Chordata; class Mammalia; order Artiodactyla; family Tayassuidae; genus Catagonus; species Catagonus wagneri. The sequence goes on along the minus strand of PVHT021183697.1, from coordinate 2,499,092 downwards.
TTGCTGTAACATCATTATACAATGGAGTGTTTGGGAAATACAGAGGAAGAAATCAGAGGAGAGACTAGGCTAAGAGGAAGTAGAGGGAAGGGTCAGGAATCTTTCTAAAATAGAGATACACCTCTGGTTTACATAGGAAAGATAAGTAGAAATTGGTAAATTACAGATGAAAAGAAATAGCCTTCTTGACAAGGGAGAGAGAAGAAAAACATTTTGAAAAGTGTCTCTATGTTGGAACCCTATTGCAATAGCTATCAACTATCCTGGATAAAATGTAATCACTAGTTGGATTTAAAGAGTAAATTCAAAGACGTGGGTAGTGAGAATGCTAGTATGATGGCCAATGACATTCCTTCGTATTATCACCTTCTCTTCGGTGTGGAAAGAAGGATCTTTAGCTTGCCTCTAACCTTGGTATAGATGACTGGATATCATTCCTGTGGTTATGTTATGTTTAAGTTTGTTAGATAAAACACAATATGGACAAATTTGAATTTCACATAAAAAACAAATTACTCTTTAGTATAAACAAGTTTCATGCAATATTTTGGTTATGCTTGCTAAATCTGGTAACTCTAGTTAATTTATATGGCAAATGAGATTTTGCAGATATCCTAGCTGATATGTTGATTGCAATACTATGAGACCCTGAGTAGAGATAACAGTTAGGCTGTGTTCATACTCCTGATCCACTAAGATGTGAGATAATGGATAAGTGTTTTTCTAAAATGCTATCTTCAGGATAATTTAAAAAATGTTTATCTTATTTCTCTCTACATTACATAGTAAGTAGTATAGTTTACTTGTGACCTGGATGGCATATCTGCACATCAGAAGAGACTAGGATACCATTTCTGCCCATGGAAAACAAGGATAGGTCACTTTGGAGTAAAAGTGAAAGGGTGAGAGGCTCTATCAGCCATTCTTGATGGGAAGGGCCTGTGAACAAGATAATGAAACCCATTTTAATTAGGACCCAAAGTGACACTGGGAGTAATGAAAGATTCTGAAGCATATGGGGATTTTGTAACAGAGTAATTTACAAAGAAATGAAATGGGTCACCATAAAAAAGGATAAGCTCCTTGTTAAAACAAGTGTTCAAGCATCCAGTGCAATCAGAGATTATGTAGCATAACAAAGAAGAACAAGTACTCAAATTAATAATGAATTAGCTGTGGATTTTTAGTAAGTTTCCAAACCTCTTTGTACCATGTGTCCTTACTATAAATTACCTACCACTTTCACAGTTTCATTGGGATCAAACAGATTAAAACGTCTGAAGGAAATCTGTGATTTACAAAACATTCAACAGTGTTAGTGTAAGGGATAGTTTTGCATTTCCTGTTCTGGTGTGAACTAAATTACCAGGTAGAGTTGTTAAAAATTTATTGAGAAATATCTCTTAGGGTAAAAATATATTATCAGAATATTGCATTTACAAGTATTTGGGTTCACAGAATCTCTACAAGCTAAAATGTTGTGTTTCTATATAGAGCTGCATTGTGTTCCAATAACATCTCATGAGATAATTGATTATTAGTAAACTAGTTAATGTAATTGGCCAAGCTCATTTTAAAAGCTGCATTCCCAAACATAAACTTCCCTACCCTCTACAGAGCCCTGTTACATAGAATATATCTTTGGAATAATGTGTTCAGATGATTGCATAGTTGATGAAAACTTTCTTTATAGATTTGTAATTGGCTCAAGACAATGCCTAGGTGACAAAAAAACAAGCATGGTTCCCTAGTAGAACTGCAGACTCTATAATAATAGGCTTATTTTAAGACAGATATTATAACCATGAAAAGACTGACAGGAGTAACTTGTAAATACCAGGTACTAAATAAATATTTCTTGTGTGAATCAGAAAATTGTTGGTATGCTCTGGTCTTTCCCATCAGTTTAGAAAGTTTCCAGGGTAGGAGGTGACATTTAAACTTCTAAAGCATTTTTCTGCACCTCAGCTCTAACCTCACCCTCTGCCATCATGTGTTGCAACTATTATGGGAATGCTTATGTGGGCTCTGGCTATGGTTGTAGATATATGACCGTGGCTTTAACTGTGGTGCTGGCCATGGCTATAAGTCTGACTATGGGTATGGATATGACTATGGCTGCTCTGCCCACTGACCATATTTCTACAGAAGATGCTATTCATCTTGTTGATAGAATAGCATCCTAGAATATACTATGTCTCTGAAATAATGAAAATTAACATTTTTTCCCCAAAGGAAGCTCCATTTTATCATCTCTACTTTCCAGTAAGGGTTGTATATCACCTGTGCTTACCTCAAAGAACCTGTTTGTTATTGAGGAGTTATGAATGTTTCCATTAGGTTACTTGAAGACAGATTTGATTCTGATTATGTCAAAAATGTAAATTCTTGTTTATCCTTTCCTAAGATTTCATGTTGTCTATCAGCATAAATACTCCATAATTGGAGGGCATTGTATTTTATTTAATAGTCAAATTTCATTTGTTCCTGCAAGACATTACATCTTTTGGGTGAGAATTATTACTGATGTTAATATCTGTGGCTCCCTGAAAAGTTGGGTAACCACTGTTGTCTTAGCCTGTGGATTGTTTCTTTCTTTATTGGTTATTTATTTAGTGTCCATTCTTTTTCTAATACTACATTATCCTTTTTACTGCACAGTTATAGTAAATTTTAATATCATCTAGTGCAGACTTCAAAAATTTTTTTCAAAATTATATTTGGCTATTCTAGTTCTTTTGTTTTTCATCTAAATGTTAAAAGCAGCTTACCAATATCAGTAAATATATGCTGCCTAGGTTTCAATTATGATTAAGCTGAATATATAGATCTATTTTGGGAGAATGGACATCATAATAATGTTGAATTTTCCATTCCATGAAGATGGCATAGATCTTTTCTGATTTCTGTGGTGACCTCTAATGCAACACTGAACAAGAATGTATTCACAGGAGTTCCCTTCGTGGCTCAGTGGTTAATGAATCCGACTAAGGACCATGAGGTTGTGAGTTCGATCCCTGGCCTTGCTTAGTGGGTTAAGGATCCGGCGTTGCCGTGGGCTGTGGTGTAGGTTGCAGACACGGCTGGATCCCGCATTGCCATGGCTGTGGCGAAGGCCGGCAGCTACAGCTCCTGTTAGACCCCTAACCTGGGAACCTCCATATGCTGTTGGTGTGGCTCTATATAAAGGCAAAAAGACAAAAAAAAAAAGAATGTATTCACAGAGGTCATATTTTAGAAGTGAGGACAGACAAAATTTTAAAAACTCAGATATCTAAATAACTAAATAGAAATGAATAAATCAACAGAATTATAGTTTTAACAATCATTAAGAAACTTGACCTGTGATAGAAAATCATGTGGTCTGCCAAAACTCATGTATAAAGGCTCTGTGATGATAGCTGTTCAGTGTGCTTAGGGATTGTAAACAGGTCTGTGTGACAGGAGAGCAGAAAGAAATGAGGCTGGAGAGGTCGCTAGAGGCCAGGACACTCAGAGCCTTGTTTTATAAGGAGTTGAGTTGCATGTGAATTTAACTTAAAAAAATTATTCGTTCCATTAGCAATTTTTTTTGAATTTGTAACTTCATCGCTTTTCTGTTTCTTTGTCACATTTCACATTGACACTAAAATGTGAATTGAAACCATTTCCACATGTGCGGATTGGACTATGAAGGAAAGGAAGAAAGATGTGTTATTGGGAGGATATTAGGGGTTATGTTCTGTGGTCTCAACTTAGAAATTTGCAAGGGTTGGAGTGCCCTGGTGATTCAGCAGTTTAAGGGTATAGTGTTGTCACTGCTGTGGCATGGGTTCAATCTCTGGCCTAGGAATGTCTGCATGCCACAGGCACGACCCCCCAAAAACTGCAAGGGTAACTCAGAGAGTGAGCGGAATTAAAGAGGAGATGATGAGAGGGAATGCTTTAAGTATGTACCTCACAATACTTGTGTTGAGGGTAAATTTTCTCTTTGTTTTAAAAGAATTCTTACATAGAAGATAGATTAATATTGGTTTTCTGGTTCCAGGAACCAGAATTTGATTAATGCATTTGGAATTACAAGGGGGCTAACTTCTCAATATTTGTGTTTTCTAAATCTAAGAGCTTCATACAGATTTTGGTTTCAAAAGGGTTTATCCAGCTCTAAGGGTGTCTGAGTATTATGCTACATTAGTACTTATTCTGGATGTTATGAAGAAATTAAAACAAACAGGAGACAGAGAGAGCTACCGGACCCTTAACACCTCTTTCTACTCTAATTTAAAAAACATGTTGATCCTAAAATTTAAACAATATCTGCAAGGCATAGAGTCAGAATCACTGAGAAAATGGTAATACTCTTTAAAACAATAGGGAAAGAGGTGAAAGAACAACTTTTTGTATGTTTGGAAGGTGGTCAGAGATAATCAGAGATATTTGGAGTATCCTATAGAAGCGAAAAGGCATTGTGATGGCAGTTAGGGAATAACAAATATATTAGAATAGTAGAGTGTAGTACTGGCAGAAGCATAAACCTAGGGAAGGCAAGATAGAAATATTTCATAGTAACCAAAGGCTTCATTGGAGACCTCATGGGGAACACTCTAGGGAGGGACTAGGAAGATAAATGTTATTCATACAAGGATCTTAAGTTACACTAGGAATTCCTAATGGGGGCTTCTGAGAGATTTGTATTGCGCTGAAACTACTAACAAAAAGAGATTTCATAATAAAATGGGATTGTTTAAAACAAGAAGTTGCGAGTTCCCCAACACTGAGAACATTCAAAATGGAATTGTTTAAAACAAGAAGTTGAGAGTTTTCCAACACTGAGAACATTCAAAGAGAAGTTACTGGCATGTGTATAGATTGCATGCGAGACAAAGAAATCTTGGAAATGTGATTTTGATTTGGAACCAAACCCTTCTGAGCCCCAGCCTTTGTTAAATGATGTCATGATTCATAACATACTAGTTTCATCAAATGGTTTTAAGGTTCAAATACATCTTTTTTTTTTTTTTTTTTTTTTAGCAAACGAAGTATTTCATAGGTAGAGTATATGCATGGCTGTGTAGGGAACAAGATCAAATCACTTTTTAACTCAGATTGAGTTGACATCTAGTGGAAAGAGATAAAACGTATATTTTCTATCAGCACTATTCTCATAGAACTTTTAGAGTATGATCTCATGAATCAGGAGAAGCCACTTTATAATAACACATTACTCATTTCTACTGAAATTGTCAGCTGCAATATGGTTGCACTTCCAGAGACTGACTTTATTTTTACAAGGCAATCCAGTGACAATCTTGGAATGCAAAAATTGTTTCTCCTTATTAAAAAAATGTGCTTATTCTGAAGTTAGGTGCTTATAATTTCAATAGCTGTTCATGATTACTGAGCCTCAAATATGCTATGGAGCCAAACCCTGTGATATATTTCTTGACACAGTATTTTTACAGAAATATTATTTAAAATGCTTCAGGCATGGTGCAGTGTGGCCTATCATATAGTAGTTAATTTTCTGAGGGAATGAGGTCACTTTTGAAAAGTCATTATGAAAAAGTCATTATGAAAAACATTAGTTAACAGAGCAACATTAAGGTAAATCTTAATATTTTAGTGTAATAACTGTATCAGTACAAGTGAATACAGATATTTGAAAAGCTGCTGTTATTTGGGAATGCTTGTACTTGAACTGAAAGGGGGGAAAGTAATGGAATGTATTGAATCACTACTATAATCAGGATCTGTACTATGGCCTTTGCATTTCCTATATATTTTCTATGGACCTCTCAACAAATTTTTAAATATATGCTGTTATTTTTATTACCATGTAATAGATGCAGAAGATAATTTTGAGGACATTTTCCATGATCATGATATTAGGAAATGGCTCAGTCAGGAAATAAATCAACCTGTTTGCCATGGAGAGCTATTGCTATCCCAGAGCCTCTGAAACTTAAGAGAGAGGCATACCAGTTATCAATTCTCCAGATTCATACTGTTCAGTGTGTGATTATAATGAAAAAAATATTTAGGAATGTAAAAAAAGAAGCCAAGATGATCTGATGATAAAGAAAAGGATATTAATAACAGTGAGTAGAAGTTTGCATTTAATGGATGATTTCCAAGACATTGAAAGAACAAAATAATAAACATATTTTGGTTCTGTCATGGTCATGAAATTCAATGACAGAAGATGAAACTATGTTTATATAAGCTTGGATGCTTTGAAAGTGTATAATTGCTTTGAGAAAATTCCTGGCACAGTAATAAACAATGTCAAACTAAAAAAATTTTTGTAAACAGAATGAGCTCATCTTGGGAAAATAATTTTTCATGTGAGATATGACCCATCCATCCCTGCAAGTATATAAAGGTCCTGGAAAAGTAGACTTCAGAAATTCTCCTGCACCTCAACTTAAGCCTTACCTTCTGACACCATGTGCTACAATTACTACAGAAGCCCATGTGGGGTCTGTGGTTATGGTTATGGCTTCAGCTCTAGCTGTGTATATGGCTGCAGATATAGCTCTCACTGTGGCTATGGCCCTGGTTATGGATGTGGATATGGCTCTTGCCGTGGGTATGGTCGTGGCTGTGGCTATGGCTCTGGTTGTGGCTCTGGCTGTGGATATGGTTCTGGCTATTGTGGATACCAACCATTTTGCTATAGAAGATGCTATTCCTCTTGCAGCTAATCATCATTACAGATCATATTGTGCCTTTGAAATGATCACTCTAAGTCCAGTCGAAATCCACCTCTTCCCTCCTCCACCATTACACATCTTTTTTCTCTGTACTGTGGTTGCTTTCATAAGCATGGGGGAATATACAATTCGAATATACTAAAATGGAACAAAAATATGCTTCTTAATAAAAAGGCTTTGCTTACTAAGAAATATGCTTTCTTTATATCAGGGTCATCATTGATTTCAGAGTTTAGGGTCTTTTGGAAAGTTGGATGAATACAACTTAGGATAAGACTATGTTTCTTTACTGGTTGAATCCAAAAATTCATTCTTTTACATATTTCTTAATCCATTCGTTATGGATTAATCCATTTGGTATGTTCATTCATTACATTATTTCTAAACATAAACACAAATATCACACCCCAAATTTTATATTTTTGTGGATAAATAATTAGAACAAGGAGGCCAATGGGAAGGGGAAGCTACCATAAGTCCAGTGTACTGGTCCAGGAAAGAAGTGATTGGTTTGATCCTGAGTTTGAGTCTTGGTAATGAAGGGGAAATATTAATTTAAATGGAAAACATTCTTTGATATATGTGAAGCAAGGAATCTTGGAGCAAGCACACTAAGGCTATTACAACTGTTGAAGGAAATCAGCAAGATCCACGACCCCTCTCTCTTTCTGATCCCATTCTTGTGTGTGAATTTTATACTCATGGTTTCAAAGAAGATGCTATAAATGATCAATGCCATGATTATATTCTAGGCAGGAGAGGGGAGGAAGGACAAATGATGAAGAGCATTGGGTCTTTTAGACATTTTGTCTCTTTATTTGGGAAGTGGAAGACTTCCCAGAAGAACTTTGCCTAGTCCTTATTGGCCATTACCGTGTAATGTGGCCCCTTGTAGCTGAAGGGGGTGATAAGAGGGGGTTGTAAACAGGGTTGTGCTAGTTACTCAACAGTGTGTGCCAAAACCCCATAGGTCTTGGATCTCAGGGTAGAAGGTAGGGGATGCAAAAACTTAGATAAATGGATATTTGTCTTGATAACGTTTTGAGTGTGGGCAGGGACACAACTGTTGTCTTCATATAAATTATGTCTTCAAGTGTAGAGGGTTGAACTTAATGTCCTCTGTTTATATCATGTTGTCATTTATCCACACAAGGTACTTTTCTGTGTAAGTTTTTTTTAAATATTTTATTTAACATATTTGTTTATTCACTTTTATATTTCTTTTATTTCTATTCACATACCCATCATTTGCAGCCATCTTATAATTTATGCATTTGTTTTTAATGCAACATCCCACTTCATCCCAAAACAGTTTGAAGAGTTTGACCATGTGCAAGAGACTTGATGATGCAGAGAATGATCTCTAGAGTGGGGGAAAGAGAGACCAGATCCAGCAAAGCCTTTACAGAGAAACTCATGGGTGAAGCCAGGGATTAATGTGATAATGAATAGTTTACTCCAGTTCTTGAAGGGATATTGGGATCTACTCTCTAGGAAATGCCAAGAGATTATGAGATATGCCATGGTGACAATATTTCACTTGCCTTGAGAGACAGGCATCTCATTACCATGACTATTCAAGGACAAATGACTAATTAGCTATCTGGAGTAAATGTTTACAGAATGACACAGCACTTGGCTACCTATTAGCTTTGCTACTTTGTCTAGAAGTGCAATTACTCCTTAAAACTCAGTGTCCTTACATGAAAATGTGGATAAATATCTTCCCAATACTGTGGAATGGTTCAGATTTAATATTTTCAATGGCATTTTGCACAATGTGAACTATTATAAGAAACTATTGATAGAATGAATTGCTCTATTCTAGGAAAGGTGGCAAAGGAAAGAAGTAATCAGAGCTTTAAGAGATTAATTAATATATTTATTCACATGGTTCTCTAAAACACATTCCCTATAATTAGTGATAGATGTTTTATAAACAACATTTATATTCACTTAACACTCCAGTTATAAGATTTTAAATACTGAATATGTTCTAAATTTAATCTGTTTTCTATGAATCTAAAATTTGAAATAAATAATATAATCTCAATTATTTTCCTTACTGAAACCATAGAATGCTTTCAAGCCAAAAGTTTTATAGGTACAAGATGTATGCCTCCAATAATTACTAAATTGGATATGTGTTATGATGCCAAGGCCAATGAATTGATGTAATATTCTCAGTAAAAATTTGTTGTACAAAATGCTTCAATGACATTGTAGTTGGGTTTATCATTAGGATAACTGATTTTGTCAGGACTTTGTTCTATCTTCTTCCTTCATGAAAATTCAATTAATAGAGATAATGACCTAAGTCTTTGGTTTTTGAAAATTTTGCACATTATAAAGACGTGAATTAATTGGGGAATAAGTAATGTTATCCAGTGTTGAAAAAAAAACAAAAAAACTGATTAATCAGAAAACTGATTACAGATCAGGTGTAGATAGTAGCACAGGATCATGTAAGAGGCTGGGATTACATTTGAATGAGTATATTTTTGTAGGTGATGTGACCATACCTAAGATGGATTTAAAGTACCTAAAAATATTTTGTATTAGCAAAAAGCACTATGAAACCCTATAATACATTTAGGTTTGATTTTGAATGACACTTTTCTAGGAAGACAAGTCCTTAAAATAGAACAACCAATTTAAGAAAACCTATCTTTTTGCAAACTTGGCATGGGGGCAATGGAAGAAATTATTAAAGAGAAAATAGAGTGTCCCAACATAGAAAAAATATGTGTTTCTTAAATATTGGATTTTTAAATTCTGGAAAAGGCTAATGATGATTTGAAAATAATTCAGAAAATTATTACTTGGGGACGTTTAAAGACAGGAGAGTCAGCAATAGTTATCAGAAAGTTGTATTTACTCTAAGACTTAAAATGCAACAAGGCTCTAAATCAATGTAATTTGATGTTAAAATATGATTATATGTTTTGTCAGTAAAATGTCATTAATGACATTTTGAGAGGAATTGATTTATGCAGCACAAATGCAAATATTTTCTGGGTCAATATTATGTGACAAAGAAAACTCAGATAGCCTTAATCAAAAGGAAAGGCTTCCCGAGAGCATGGTACTATTTTTTGAAAACTTATGTGTCCTCTATTTAATGGTTAAAGGATCTACTCAAGAAAATGATATTACAATCCTCAATATATATGCCCCTTATATAGGAGCATCCAAGTACCTACAACAAGTAACATCAGACATAAAAGGAGAAAAAGATGGCAATACAATAATTGTAGGTGACTTTAACACTCCACTCACAATGGACAGATCCTCTAGGAAGAAAATCAGTAAGGCAACAGAGATCCTAAATGACACAATAGAAAAGTGAGACCTAACTGACATTTTCAGGACATTACATCCAAAAAATTCAGAATATATAGTCTTCTCAAGTGCACATGGAACATTCCCAAGGATAGATCACATACTGGGGCACAAAGCTCACCTCAACAAATTGAAGAGTATAGAAATTATCTCAAGTGTCTTCTCTGACCACAAAGACATGAAACTAGAAATCAACCACAGGAAAGGAAATGAGAAAGAAACATACTACATGGAAACTAAACAACATGCTACTAAAAAACAAATGGGTCAATGAAGAAATCAAGAAGGGAATTAAAAAATACCTTGAGACAAATGAGAATGAAGACACAACCATTCCAAATCTATGGGATGCTGCAAAAGCAGTGCTCAGAGGGAAGTTCATAGCATTACAGGCCTTCCTCAAAAAAGAAGAAAAACCTCAAATTGACAACCTAACCCATCACCTAAATGAATTAGAAAAAGAAGAAAAAATACACCCTAAAGTCAGCAGAAGGAAGGAAATCATTAAAATCAGAGAGGAAATCAATAAAATAGAGTCTCAAAAACAATAGAAAAAAATCAATAAAACCAAGAGCTTGTTCTTTGAAAAGGTAAACAAAATTGACAAACCTCTGGCTAGACTCACCAAGAAGAGGAGAGAAAAAACCCAAATAAACAAATAAGAAATGAAAAAGGAGAAGTCACAATGGAGAGTACAGAAATACAAAAAAACATGAGAGAATACTATGAAGAACTGTATGCCAACAAATTTGATAACCTAGAAGAAACGGACCACTTTTTAGAGACTTACACCCTGCCAAAACTGACTCAATAGGAAACAGATCAACTGAACAGACTAATCACTAGAATGAAATTGAGTATGTCATCAAAACACTCCCTACAAATAAAAGTCCAGGACCAGATGGCTTCACAGGTGAATTCTACCAAACATACAAAGAGGAACTCAAGCCCATCCTCCTTAAGCTTTTCCAAATGGTTGAAGAAGGAACACTCTCAAAGACATTCTATGATGACAACATCACCTTAATTCCAAAACCAGACAAAGACACCATGAAGAAAGAGAACTACAGGCCAATATCTTTGATGAATATAGATGCAAAAATTCTCAACAAAATTTTAGCCAACTGAATCCAACAACATACCAAAAAGATTATACACCATGATCAGGTGGGATTCATCCCAGGTGCACAAGGATGGTTCAATGTACGCAAATCAATCAACGTCATACACCACATTAACAAAAGAAAAGTCAAAAACCACATGATCCTCTCAATGGATGCAGAAAAGCATTTGACAAAGTCCAAAATTCATTCATGATCAAAACCCTTACCAAAGTGGGAATACAGGGAACATTCCTAAACATAATAAAGGCCATATGTGAAAATCCCACAGCAAGCATAATACTCAGTGGAGAAAAGCTGAAAGCCTTCCCACTAAAGTCTGGAACAAGACAAGGATGTCCACTCTCGCCACTGTTATTCAACATAGTATTAGAGGTCCTCGCTACAGCAATCAGACAAACAGAAGAAATCAAAGGCATCCAAATAGGAAGAGAAGAGGTAAAACTGTCACTCTATGCAGATGACATGATACTATATATAGAAAACCCCAAGGACTCAACCCCAAAATTACTTGAACTAATCAAGGCAAATTCAGCAAAGTAGCAGGATATAAGGTTAACTTTCAGAAATCAATTGCATTTCTGAACACTAACAATGAAATATTAGAAAAAGAATACCAAAATACTTTACCTTTTAAAATTGCAACCCACATGGAGTTCCCGTTGTGGCCCAGTGGTTAATGAATCCAGCTAGGAACCATGAGGTTGCGGGTTCAATCCCTGGCATCACTAAGTGGGTTAAGGATCTGGCATTGCCGTGAGCTGTGGTGTAGTTTGCAGACGCAGCTTTGATCCCACGTTGCTGTGGCTGTGGAGTAGGCCGGTGGCTACAACTCCTGTTAGACCCCTAGCCTTGGAACCTCCATATGCCACAGGTGCTGCCCTAGGAAAGGCAAAAAGACAAAGAAAAAATAAAATTGCAAACCACAAAATCAAATACCTTGGAATAAACCTGACCAAGGAGGTGAAAGACTTATATGCAGAGAACTACAAAACATTAATCAAGAAAATCAAAGAAGATACAAACAAATGGAAAGATATTCCATGCTCATGGGCTGGAAAAATAAATATTGTAAAAATGGCCATACTACCCAAAGCAATCTACAAATTCAATGCAATCCCTATCAAATTACCCATGACATTCTTCACAGAACTAGAACAAACAATCCAAAAATTTATATGGAACAACGAAAGACCCAGAATCACCAAAGCAATTCTGAAGAACAAAAACCAAGCAGGAGGCATAACTCTCCCAGACTTCAAGCAATATCACAGGACCACAGTAATCAAGACAGTGTGGTACTGGTACCAAAACAGACTTGTGGACCAATGGAACAGAACAGAGAACCCAGAAATAAACCCCGAGGCCAACCATCAATTGATCTTTGACAAAGAGGCAAGAATATAAAATGGGAAAAAGACAGTCTTTTTAGTAAGTACGGCTGGAAAACTTGGGACAGCTGCATGCAAATCAATGAAACTAGAACACACTCTCACACCATGTACAGAAATAAACTCAAAATGGCTTAAAGACTTAAGTATAAGACAAGACACCATTAAACTCCTGGAAGAAAACATTGGCAAAACATTTTCTAACATCAACCTTATAAATGTTTTCTTAGGTCAGTCTCCCAAAGCAACAGAAATAAAATCAAAGATAAACAAATGGGAACTAATCAAGCTGACAAGCTTTTGTACATCAAAGGAAACCAAAAAGAAAACAAAAAGGCAACTTACAGAATGGGAGAAAATAGTGTCAAATGATGAAACTGACAGGTACTTAATCACTAAAATATACAAACAACTTATGCAGCTCAACAGCAAAAAAGCCAACAACCCCATTGAAAAATGGGCAAAGGACATGAGTAGACATTTCTCCAAAAAAGATATGGAGATGGCCAACAAGCACATGAAAAAATGCTCAACATCATAGAGAAATGCAAATCAAAACTTACACATGATACCACCTCACACCAGTCAGAATGGCCATCATTGGGGCTCCTGTCATGGCTTAGTGGTTAACAAATCCGACTAGGAACCATGAGGTTGTGGGTTCGATCCCTGGCTTTGCTCATGGGTTAAGGATCCAGTGTTGCTGTGAGCTGTGGTGTAGGTTGCAGATGCGGCATGGATCCCACGTTGTTGTGGCTGAGACGAAGGCCGGCAGCTACAGCTCCTGTTAGACCCCTAGCCTGGGAACCTCCATATGCCACAGGAGTGGCCCTAGATAAGGCAAAAAGACAATAAAAAGGGTCATCATTAATAAGTCCACAAACAACAAATGCTGGAGGAAGTGTGGAGAAAAGGGAACCCTCCTGCACTGTTGGTGGGAATGTAAGCTGGTACAACCACTATGGAAAACAGTATGGAGGTACCTTAGAAAACTATTCATAGAACTACCATATGACCCAGCAATCCCACTCTCGGGCATATATCTGGAAAAAAATCTCCTTGAAAAAGACACTTGCACATGCATGTTCATTGCAGCACTATTCACAATAGCCAAGACATGGAAACAACCCAAGTGTTCATCAGTAGATGATTGGATTAGGAAGATGTGTATATATACACAATGGAATACTATTCGGCCATAAAAAAGAATAAAATCCTGTTTTTGCAGCAACATGGATAGAATTAGAGACCTTCACATTGAGTGAAGTAAGTCAGAAGGAGAAAGACAGATACCATATGATATCACTTATATCTGGAATCTAATTTACTGCATAAATGAAACTTTCTACAGAAAAGAAAATCATGAACTTGGAGAACAGACTTGTGGTTGCCAGAGGGGTAGGGGACAGAGTGGAATGGTATGGAAGACTGGGGTTAATGGTTGTAGACTATTTCCTCTGGGATGGAAAAGCAAGGAGATCTGGCTGTATAGCACTGAGAAGTATGTCTAATCACTTGTGACAAATCCACATATGTATGTGTAATTGGGTCACACAAATCTGTAAACCAGCTATAATGGAAAAATTTTAAAAAAAAGGAAAACTTATGTGTCCTACCTTTTCTCAAGTGCCAGTTAATTATAAATGGTATAGAAATTATAGATATTGATGCTGACTCTATTATAGATGAGAAAGAAACTTTGAGTGAATTAAATAATTCTTCCTATAAAATATTTCAAATGAAATTCAAAATAAGAAATATTTCAAATGAAATTCAAAATTCAAATGAAATTTCAATATAATAACTCAACAAAAAAAAACAAAAGCAAAGTATTTTATCTAGATCAGCCAAATAAAACAATTTCAGTTAAAATTAGGGGGAAAACAGTATTGGCAGTTGCTGTTACCAAACATAGAGGGGGAAGAAAATCAAACATAGAGGGGGAAGAAAATAAAACAGGGGAAAACACTGAGAAAAAGAAACAATCTTTTTGACTAACATGTCTTAAGTACACAGAAAACTCAAGATACTAAGGTAAATATTAAAATTTTTAGAAGGTTTGCAAGGTATATGGACACTGGAAAATATGTAAAAAGATTTTCTGGATTACCTAGATTTTGGAAATTGGAAAATCAATTTTTGTAATGAGAAACAACTACGAAATTCTTCCGAAAAAATTAAGATACAAACCTACTTGAAGAACACTATAAATATCTTAAAAACCTTAAAAAAAGAAAGGATATGCAAATCTTGTCTTGAATGGGAAGAACTACTACAAGATGTAAATATCTCAAATTAATCTGAAAATTTAGAAGCCTACCTGATTCTTCACTGAATATAATTATTCTAAATGCATATAAAATGTTCCCAAATCTCAAGAAAACAATAAAAATGAATATATTTTTGTTTTAAGAATAGAAAAGAAAGATAAAGGTTTTTGAAATACATCAAGTACACGAGAATGTAGTATATGATAAAAGTTTTAATATGATATAGTAAAAATTGATTAATAAAGTGTTAATTCAGCTGGCTATCCATCTAGAAAACAATAAATTGGACCTCCAATTATACTACCTAAAAATATTCTAGAGGGACTGAAGCTTTAAAAATAAGAAATAAGGCAAATAAAGGAGAACAATACCTATAAAACAGGGAATCCAAGAGAATACATATATATTCTACAGAGAGTGGTGACATTTACCAAGAGTAGCTGGAAGCTATCAAGGAAAAGACAGATAAACAAAGTGAAGATAATGGAAGAGTGTTAATGTCAATATTACACAGAAAGCTCTAGAAACCAACAGGAAAATAGGCAGAGAAAATAAGTAGACAGTCCTTGTAAGAGAAATACAAATGTTTAAACATATTAACAGGTATTCAAATTCATTCATTGCCAGGGACATCAAAATCAAAACCTCCATTGAGTCTGTTTCTGTTTCATAAGTTCTACTGTATCATTTCTATTAGATTCCCATGTAAGTGATATGGTATTTGTCTTTCTCCCTCTAACTTCACTTAATAAGATAATCTTTAGGTCTTGCTACATGGCTTTATTTCATTGTTTTTTTGTGGCTAATATTACATTGTATATATGTAACACATCTTCTTTATCCATTATCTCCTTTATCTTTATCTAAATGTCTGTTGATGGACATTTAGGTTATTTCCATGTGTTGGCTATTGTAAATAGTGCTGCAATGAACATTGGGGTGCATTGTCTTTTTCTGAGTTATGGTTTTATCCAGATATATACCCAGGAGTGGGATTGCTGGATCATATAGTAGTTTGGTAGTTTTTTTTTAATTTTATTGAAGTATAGTTGACTTATAATGTTGTGTTAGTTACAGGTACAAAGTTAATCAGTTATATATATAACATATACATATATCCATTCTTTATCCGATTCTTTCCCCATATATGCTATTAGAGAATATCGAGTTCCCTGTACTATGTCATAAGTCCTTGTTACTTATCTATTTTATATATAGTAGTGTGTATGTTAATCCCAAACTTAGAATTTGTCCTCTCCATGTTTCTCTTTTGATAATCATAAGTTTTATTTCAAAATTTGTGTGTCTGTTTCTGTCTTATAAATAAGTTCTTTTGGACCACTTTTCTTGGGTTGCAGAGGGAGAAAAAGTATATCTTTCTATTCATTATTCTTTGATTTTTATGTTGGCAGCTTTTATGATAAGAGATAATAGCTCACAGATTTGGTATGGTGATAGAGCAAGATTGCAGTGACAATAATATCATTTGAAATGTTTGACCTCAGAGGCTTAGAAAATTGCCCCAAGCAATTATTTAAAAATATGTGGTTTTTAACAATATTCCTGGGTTTCTCCTTTAAATCATAAGATCAACTTTTGTACATAAAACAACCAGATTTTTCAACAAAAATTTAATCATTTCTTTTTTCATTTTTATAGTTTTATTTAAATATAGTTATTTATATTGTGGTATTTTTGCTGTTCAAAATGTGATTCAGTAATATCAGCACACATGTCCATTCTTTTTCATATTCTTTTCTGAAGTAGGTTATTACAGAATATTGGGAAGAGTTCTCTCTGCTACATAGCATGTCCCCATTTCTTTTACAAATGCCTTTGACATAATTGGAAATGCATCAAAGCACTGAAGGAAAGAAAAAAGAAAGCATCCATTGAAAGATGGTGGTGGAATTGTAGGTTTCAACTCAAACATGAAGATGAAGTTATTTGAATATTGTCCATGTAAGCAAAAGGGACTGAATGAAAGATAGTGGCATTGAATGAAGTTTCTCAAAAAGATTAAAAAGCACACAACTGCATGGGACTGTTATAAATTTCTTTCTAGCAAGAGAGAAAATTAGTTTGTTACTGTAAATATAACAAACAATATTTCTGAAGACAAACTAGGAAAGAGAAGAAACATTTATGTATTGCTCAATACTATAAAATATATTAAGACCAACTCAAAGATTGTGTCATTGGAGTTGAAAAAATATAGTGGCAGAGGTAGGAAAGAAAAAGAGGAAGTAATGATATCACAAATTTTTAAAAGGACTAACAAGAAGTAAAGAAAGCAACTAATTGTAAAAAATGTGTCAGTGGTAGAAGCCAGATGCATAAAATATCAAGTAGAATCCATAATAAAAAGCCAGAGTGAGAAAAAATGATCAAAAGATGATAACTATCCATTTAGATGTTATTCAGATGCAGGTCTCCAAGATAAGCTTATACGGTATTTCTAAAGAAAAAACAATTAAAAATTAAACAGAGAAGTATTCAAAGGCATAGTAGATAAATATTAAACTGAAGAACTCAAATCTATTGAAAACAAGAGCTGAAGATGTCCAGCAAAGTGCAAGAAAATAATAACAAAGCAGAATTTGTAATTATTAGACTTCAAGTGTAAAATAAGACTTCTACTTGACATTAGGCCAAAGAAATATTACCTAAATGGAACAAAACTAGTTGTTCTGTAACACCTCTTCCACGGCTAAAATACCAAGAGAAAGTAGAACATTGATTACAGTATTTTGAGAGAAAGTCTTGCTAAATCAAGAATTTAAAACCTAACCCACTTCCAATAGTGTCCATGGATTTAAGATAGTATTAAATGATTTTCAAATATACAGAGATTCAGGAAATAAATTATTAATTTATATTTGACAATAACAAAACAGTAAATATCTTGGAGATATACATTAGCAAATTGAGGACTGCATACAAATGATTAATGAATATGAAAATTTTGGTTCTAAGGACTAATAGTGAAATTTGAAAGCATTTTAATACATAATTTAGTAAATAATTAAAATACACCTGAAATAGAATAAAGATATTAAATACTAAGAGTAAAATGCTTAGAAAACTAGGAAAACATTCAGACTATAATTGGCAAAAACAATTTGTGTTGGAAATAAAAGGAACTATAGGTTATAAAAACAAAACAAAGACACAATGACAAAAAAACCCTGAAAATGCAAGTATGTATTTTCAATGAGATACACATTTAAAAATAATTCAGAAGGTCAAAATTCAAAGCAAATATTAGGATTCATCATGTAATAGACACAAATATAGAAATGTGCACAATACTGCTACTAGACTTTAAGGTAAGATATTAAGAAATTCTAAATATATATACATATATATGTATATGTATTTGCTAATATGCACCTAAACAAGTGACACAGTACTGAAATCCATAGAGTCAAAATCAAAGAAAATATTTTATTTAGCAGTGACAGAAAATTGGTACTAGTGTGAAATTAATTTCCTCTCTTAATCCTTAAAAGAACATGCTGATCACAGATAAATAAGTAGAAAATTTAAAAATATTGAGATTATATAATAATATCTGCCTCAGTGAATCACTTTACTTTGAAATATATATATATATATATATATATATATATACACATACACATACATGTATATATATCAGATCTGAACAAAGTTTCAAAAGGTAGAATTAATGCAGGTTGCAGATACTGACAATATTATTATAAAGCTAGAAATATTTAACAAAAGTAAAATTGTATAAACAAATCAAAAGTAAATAATTTTGAAGTCATAGAAGAAAATATATTAAATCATATTAAAACTAAATATAAGAATACATATAAAAAATCTCTGGGATAGTGCTAAAGTTATGTTTAGAGGAAAATTCCTACAATTAAGTACCTTTGTTACATCCTTTCATGTATAAAAATGAAAATGGACATGGAGTTCCCATCGTGGTTCAGCAGAAACCAGCCTGACTAGCATCCATGAGGACATGGGTTCGATCCCTGTCCTCACTCAGTGAAGGATCTGCTGTTTCTGTGAGCTGTGGTGTAGGTCACAGATCTGACTAAGATTCCACATTGCTGTGGAAGTGGCATAGTCCAGCAGTTATAGCTCCCACTAGACCCCTACTCTGGGAACTTCCATATGGCATGGGAGTGGCCTTAAAAAGACAGAGAAAAAAAGAAAAAAAATGGATTGAATTTAAAAATAACTATACAAACAACAATGCAACAAACATAAGAAAGGAGAATACAATCTTTTAAGCAGAAATTAATGATCTAAAGTATTAAAAACCACTACAAAGCTTAATAAATCCTAAACCTCGTTGCACTACAGTGATAAACATCACTGATGTATGGTAAACATCATGAGTTGCTTATCAAAGAAAGTAAAAAAAAGAGGCAAACACACAAATTAAGGATGATTAAGAAGAATGCCAGTAAAATAGAAATTAAACTTATTGGTTGGTATTTTATAATAATTTGTGTTCAAAGTTTTAAAATCTGAAAGAATGTATTATTTTCTAAGAAGATGTAAATTATTAAAATAGGTGTCATATGTAGTTTAATATCTTTGGTATTATTGAGGAAATTGTACAGTACCTACTCCTTAAAGCTGTACAGACAGCTTCAAAGCCTATTCATACTTCAAGGAGGAGATATTTTGAAGAGTTTGAATAATCTATAGATCATAGAAAAAGGTAGAAAAGTTTCAAAACTTCTGAAACAGAATGCAAGAATAATATTTTCACTTTGATTGTAGGGGACAAAATGTGAATATTAAGAAATATATCTGTATTTCAAATACAGTTACAGTTGCATTTTATAAGCCCGTTGATTAAGTGGTCATTCTAGGATTGCCCATGTTATGAATTTGTATGATTTAATGGGGATTAAAATAAAATTATTGTATTAATTGATGTTGGAAAAAGACATTTGATCAAATTCAACATCCATTCATTCATTAAAAATTAATGGTGAAAGTGGCAAAGAATATCTTTCTCGAAATAAATTAAAGCATCAAACTTACTGTTGAAACCCTAAAAAAATTCTCACATGAATAACAAAGCAATATTGTCTAAAATCATCATTGCTATTTTAGCATTACTAGGTAATAAAGTAAAATAATACATTAGAAATAATATATTATAAATAATATAATTTACAGATCACTTGGTTATGGATTTAGGAAACCTAACAGAACCACCCAAAAATGTTGGAAATAATGAATTCATCAAAGGAATCAGTTAAACATAATAATATCCAAATCAATATCAATAAAATCTGGTAGAAAATATACTAGAAATAGGGTAAAGTAAGGAGAGCTGAGTATTACTCACACTTTAGCCGTGGTTTTCAAACGTGAGGCTGCATAGTTAACACTTAGAGGGCTTACTGAAACAAGAGTGCTAGGTCCCAATTCCAGAGATGCTGATTCAGTAGATCTGGGTGGGGATTGAGAACTGTAGTTCTAACCCACTCTCAGGTGATCCCAATGCTGCTTGTCTCTGCACTACATTTGAGTAACCCTTTACTCTGTGAAGGTAAAAACTTATCCAGTTACGTTCCATGACAAATGTAAGCTTTGCCAAGTCTACACCACACTCTCACTTCTGCTTCCCCAGTAAAGCACAGATCAAGCCTCTGAATCCTACTCTCTCAGTGGACCTTTGTAATCCAGCATCTATCAGTCTTCTACCTCTCCTAGAACAGGTTCACCTGAGTAGAGAGCAAGGGTAAAAGCTCTACCGTTATCTCGAAATCAGTAATGCTGCCATCCCTAAATCTTAGAGGAGGAGGATGGGTAGAGGAGTAAGAGGTAGGGAGAAGGATAATGAAGAAGGAAAAGATATGAAAAGGAAAGAGAAGAAAGAAGAAAGCGGGAGAAAGTGGTTTAGAGTAGTTCAGATGAAGACATGTACAGCTAAGTCAATGTAGAGAAGGAGTTTCATCATCCTAGGCTTCTCAGCATTGCAGGATTCAGCCCATATCCTTCTCAGAATTGCAGGATTTAGCCCATATCCTTCTCAGTCTGCAATCTGACCAAACCCTGTATCACTGATTGTTTTTCTCAGCTACTACAATATCAGATTCATCTGATGACTGGGTTTGTAGGACATGCTGAGGAATGGTTCTTTCATTTAGGGCATTGATTTTCAAATCCAAATGCATGTCAGGTTCACTTGGAAGAGCTTTCATTAAATGTCAATTCCTGGACACCATCCCTGTAATCTTGATTTAATTAGTATGGGATGGGACTGATGGCATTTATAATAGCTTCCCCAGGAAATTAAATACAGCTCCCTGATTGAGAGAAGTTTCCCCATTACCTGAAGGCCTGCTAAGAATATTGTGTCTCAGACCAAATAATTGAAAAGAACTTCCATTAAAGCAGCCAAATCTTTTTTTTTTTCTGCCACTTGGAGATATGTACTTTCCATTTGATTGATATTAAAGCTAAGTAACTCTGTTATTAAGTAAGTGTAGAGAGCCTGAATTACCTTGTAACAACCACTGAGGACTTGTGCAGATCACTATCTGTGTTGGTTAATTTTTTGTATCCATTTAGCTGGGCTATGAAGTTCAGATGTTCAGTTAAAAACCAGCCTAGATGTTTCTGTGAAGGCAATTTTTAAGAAGAGATTCGCTTTTAAGTTAGTAGATTTTGAGGTCCTACTGTAGCACAGGGAACTATATCCATCTCTTGGGCTAGACCACAGTGGAAGATAATATGAGAAAAAGAATGTACATATATATATGACTGGGTCACTTTACTGTACAGAAAATATTGATACAACATTGTAAATCAAGTATACTTTAATAAAAAATAACAAAAAAAAGATAAAAAATACAGCAGAATTTGAGTAAAGCAGATTTGCCTTCTATAATGTGGATGTGCCTCATCCAGTCAGTTGAAGACCTTAAGATCCCGGTCCACCAGAGGAAGGGAGAATCTTGCTTCCAGTTGGCCTTTGGACCCAAAATATGTCAGCTCTGTCTCTAGACTGCTTTGAAGATTTCACTCTTAACGGTCTTTAAAACTATGTGAGCCAAATTGCTTAAAATAAATATCTCTCCCATATCTTCCATTAAATCCAACATATATAACCCTATATTTGCCTATATATCATCTATGTCAAATATTTTGTATATATTTCCTATTATCTATAGATCTATATATCATCATTATCTATCTACATATCATCTATTTACCTGCTTACCTCTCTCTTTCCTATTGGTTCTGTTTCCCTCTAGAATTCTAATATACCATCCAAATATGTGGAAATGAAATTGACTTCTAGGTTCCTGGGATTCATGGTTTCCCTTTGAACAATTTTGGCCCTTGAACATATTACGGATCAACACTGAGTCCCTTAAATTACCCTTAGAACCTTCCATCATATAAAGATCTCTCTGGGTCCTCAGTTTTCACATCTGATGTCTCTATTCCTGATCTCAGCCCTACTCAGATTCCCCCTAAGATGAGGTTGTCCATAAAGGGTGGTGTATGGGGTAACTGAAATCTAATGTTTGGGTCTTAAGACTTTTCAAAATATTCTGAAGAACGTTGCTTTCCACAATAATCTGTTCTTTAGATTCCATTTCAGAAATGCACGAATTTTGGGGGGGAGATAAGGCAAACCTTAAGAGAAACATGGAATATTAACCTTCACTACAAAACTTTTTAGGTTTAGAAGAATGATTGTACAAAAAGGCTGTGTTTTTATTATTATCTAAGCTTTGCAAATCACAAAAAGTACATTGCTAATCACCATTTGCCTAGTTATAAGCAAATCAGAATGTTCTAAAAAACAAAAGCTCAGTAAATTAAACATTTGTGTTGCCCAGCACTACTTTATCTAGAAATGTTGCTCTGATGACTTGATGATTAATCCATAAATGTGGTTCTCAAATGATAATATTTATTATAATAACTCAGAAGTTTTGAAAAACAGATTTCTGAGTCCTACCCCTAAAGTTTTTGATTCAGTTGGTTTAGGGTAGAGTCTGGAAATTCCCATTTTTAATAAGATCCAAGGTGATGCTAATATTACTGGTCCATGACCCACATTTCAGTAACCCTGGCTCTTAAACAGATTATATCAAATAAATATGTTAGCGGCAAATATTGTTTCCACCCGGGCTCAGCATAGGACCAATGGGGATTCACTAAGCACTTAATATGTGCTTGACCTCTGCTATGATGGAGACACAGGTTAGATACAGTTGCTGCCATCAGAGAACTAACACATTTGGAAAGCCAAGTTTAACACCTCAAGAACAAAACTTGTAATAGCTCTGTGACACAAATAAGAAGATTGGCAGGAATTCAGAGAACTTTGATATCCACAGAATAATTTCATAGAAGGTATTGAATGATTGAAGAACTGGAACAAAGGATTAGAAAAGAAGGAAAAAATTCTTGGGAGAACTTCAAGAGAGAACTTCTTAGGGGCAGAAGCAGAGATGAAAATGGGCATTACATTAGTTGTGTATGGAAAATGATTGGTTTCTTGCATATGTATGAATTTAATAAATAATTTGATTATTACCATGACTTAGAATGGTGAACAGGTTTAGAATGATCAGGGAAGAAGTATATTTAAAAAGATCTGTGGACCAGGCAGAGGATTTATAATTAGCAGAGCATGAGAGACAAAATGTTAAATGGAAGAAATCAGTGATAGGATATGTAAATTTGGTAAGAATGCTCAGAATAGATTGAAGTAGGGAAATGTAGGATGCTCTGAGTGCCTGGAGCTAAAGGTCCAGTGGGGGATCCAGGAGTGAGAAGATTAGGGCTAGAATTGGGCTTATTGCAGTAAGAAAGTTAAAAAAAATGGACATGTGACATTCCCAATGGAAAATTATTTGGTGTAGTGACACAAATAAATGAGTAATTGTGGTACTTTCATAATGAACTTGAGTAATCATCAGGAGATGAAGTGCTACTAATGGGGTGAGATTTTCAGGAGAGGTGAGTTTTGACAGAAATACATGGATTTCAGGTTATGATAACACATTCAAGAAGGAAATTGTCTAGCTGAGATTTGTAGATTCAGGAAGAGAGAGAGCACATGATGTACTTATTTGAAAGTGACTAGTGTTGATTTGTTACACTTGTAAACACAAGAGAAAATATTTGCTTACGTATTTTTTTTTTTCCTTAGGGCCGCAGGTGTGGCATATGGCATATGGAAGTTTCCAGTCTAGGGATCTAATGGGAGCTGCAGCTGCCAGCTTACACCACAGCCACAGCAATGCCAGATCTAAACCACATCTGTGACCTTTGCCACAGCTTGCAGCACTGCTGGTTCCTTAACCTACTGAGATTGGCCAGGGATCAAACCTGCATCCTTGTGGATGCTAGTTAGGTTCATTTCCATTGAGCCACAATGGGAACTCTTTGTTCAGTTATTCTTTATTGTAAATATTGAGTGATTTCTACAGCCCAGGTATTGCATTTGGAGTCCAAACTGTAATTTAATGAGAAAATTTAGAGAAATTTAGAGAAAGACTTGAATCTTGTAAGGCTGCCTTAGTTTTAGGAAGAGGCAGATGAATCAATGAAGAACCATGTGAGAGGTAAAATAGTTCGAAGAGACTGCAGAAGGTACTGAAAAGCATTTGAAGAAAAGGGTGATCAATTGTGACAAACACAGCAGAGCTTCAGAAAGACAGACTTGGGGAATGGTCACTAGGATTGGCAAAAGAAAACATTAAAAATCTCT
Organism: Catagonus wagneri; assembly: GCA_004024745.2. NCBI lineage: Eukaryota > Metazoa > Chordata > Mammalia > Artiodactyla > Tayassuidae > Catagonus > Catagonus wagneri. Next base: position 2,474,540 of record PVHT021183697.1, on the reverse strand, counting down.
TAGAGACAAGCAGGCTGGAGAAGAAAGTAGAGTTGAAGAGACTAATGAAGAATGCGCCAAAAGAAAGAAAACAAGAAAATAAGGCTGGTTGCAACACAGATGGAAGGCTAATGATTAGAGGGAAGAAAAACAGCTCATCCTCTGAGACGAAGGGAAAACACGAAGCAGATATGATTTATTGTTCATCCAATAAGCTACTTTCAAAACTAAATGTATTTATTTATATAAATCTATAATTATTAAATATTTCTTGCATATGATGTAATCCACTATAAATTATGCATGCATTTTAAAGTACACATTAAATGAACACTGACACTGAACTAAAGGAATTTCCATTAATACTATAAAAGTATTGGATTTTTATGTGGCAAATTTATAGAACAGGATGGATTAAATCTAATAAATATAAATTAGAAAGTATGTAGTGGGATAATAAATTGCTTATTTTCTATTTTTTGGATGAATGAAGATTAATATCCATACTTTTTTTCTCTCAAGTTGGAGAAACTTCATGAAGGATGAAGAACATAGGCATTAACTAGTTTCCAGAAGGGAAACAAATTAAAATTTCCAAGTTTGATAGTATTCACAGTGTAGAGGAAAAACAGATACAAGAAAGAAAAATTGATTTAAAGGGTCAATAGCATATTTGGTAAGAAGTAGAAAAGAGATGGAAGAAGAGAAATTAGACTTCTTGCCATCACATATTTTGGGAATTTATAGTGGTTTTACGTAGGGGGATACGGTGGTAAAATATACAGGTATATTTTACAAATGAAGGTTGGGGTTACAAAAGTTTTAAATTTTATTTAGAGTGGTGTAAGTCATCATTTATGGTTAACATGAGACTACTGGTGCAAAAAAGTAAAGGAGAATATGGGAAAGATGAATGAAGCTATAATTTTTGGATTTTATTGAATGGTGAATTTTTACAAATAAAGAACTGAAAATAATAATATATCATTAGTGTTAATGGGGTGGTCAAGTAGAAAGGAATTTCTGAAAGAGTAAGATGAATTCTTATATGGTAAGAAAATATTGTCCAGAATAATTGAACATTTTAGGGGTGGAGGAAATAATGGCTACAATTCCTTATAGTCTCATGAAAGTTCAAAATCTAAGAAGGAACAGGTGCTTAAGTAAATAAAATTATGGAACAAAATAATTCCACAAAGCAAACATGGGTTCTACTATTTTGAAGGGCCTGAACAAGGCAAGATGGTTTCCAGAATGTAGAATGTACAGAGAAAAATCGAACAAAAGATAAAAGTAATAATAGCGCTCTTACTTTTAAAGAGTTTAATGCTACCATCGGTAATGTAAGATTCTTATGCAAAGAAACACACAGTGTGACTTTATACAGATGAATTGCAAAAAAAAATGTTCAAAGTACCAAATTTCATAAATTTTCTCCTGATTGTTTAACTAAAACTCAGTCTTTACTCAGCATCTCAAAAAAGACTTTTCAACTCTCATGGTCAAGAAAATACCCTATGAGGTTAAATTGGGACCAACTTGGTAGATCTGCATCAATTTTTATTAAAAATTTATTTTGGAAATATTCAGTTTAGTCCAGGAAAAACTCTCCCACATGGTTATTTTTTTTAAATTGACTTAATATGCTTATTCTTTATTTCTGCATAGAAAATACCCATGATTTTCTTTAGAAAATCTGTATACTCATAAGACTTTCATATTCTAAAATGTACTGTAAAATAGTACCTTTCAAAAGAACTTAAAAAAGTTCTTTCACAATATAAAATTTATTTTTAATACAGAGATGTGTTAGTTTGTTGAACAATGTCTTACTGGTTTTTCCAACAATGATTCTCCAGAGGACATTTAAAAATGGTATTATCGGGTGTTCCCATTGTGGCTCAGCAGGAATTAAACTGACTAGTATCCATGAGGATGAAGGTTTGATCCCTGGCTTCACAGTGGGTTGAATGATCCAGCATTGCAGTGAGCTATAGAGTAGGTTGAAGACATGGCTCAGATCCAGCATTTTTGTGGTTGTGGTGTAGGCTGGCAGCTGCAGCTCCAATTTAACCTCTAGCCTGAGAACTTCCATATGCTTGGCCCTAAGATAAAAAAAAAAAAAGGTATTATATTCCGGAGGAGAGTCCTGTTATAATGCTTGTCCTATAATAGGTGTTCAGGTAAAATTTTAAGAATGAATGCAAATTGTATCATAAAAAGTGCTTTATTTTACGGCACTTAGTATATTTTTCATCATGGAAAGTCTGGTTCTTGGAATACATTTTAATATCTTCCAGACCCAGCATTCCTGGAAACATAACTGGAAAGTGCTGCATATAAAAATTGCCACAAATTCAGTGCAATTGGGTCTCATATTTGAGGAAAGATTTTTAAAAATAATGATTTCAAAGAAATAGGACATGACTAATGAATTAGAAAATAAGTAATGATCACTGTATCTCAAAATATCAACCCGATTATGTCATTTGCTCAAAAGCTTCTCTTATTCTCTATTACATTTAGAATGCATTCTGTGCCTTTTATATTTATATTTAAATATCTTTGTTATTTGGCCCCATTATACAAGACTCTTTTCTCTGCTTTGCTCTCATCATGGGAAAAAGGAGAAAAGCATACCTGCCTTCACAGAGCCTATGTTCTAGTGAGAAGAAAACACAGTGAACAAAATAAATACATAAAATATAAGTAGTTATATGGTGGTAAATGCTATGCAAAAAAATTAAGTACAGAAGACAAGGGAAGGTAGCAGTTATAAATATCTTCAGAGAAGGCCTCCCCTAGATGGTGATATTTGAACAAGACCTGAATGGGGAGAGGGCATGGATCATGTAGACTCCTGAAACAAAAATTGCAGGTAAAATCACAACGAAGAGAGAAGTCCTAGGTGGGCCCATGACTGAAGCTCCTTGAGGATAGTTTGCATTATTTCTCTTTCCTTTTTCTTTACTCCAGTGTTACCTTTTCTCTCCATTAACTCACTCAATCTGCCTGCGATTTGGTCATACATGCACTTTCCTTCCTCAGTAAGCTGGAGATGCTTTGAAGATCTGTTCTGGATCTTATTCACCTTTTTATTTTCAGCAGTGCCTAGTGTCACGTTCTGCTGTATAGGATGGTTCTCAACAAACGGTAATTAAATCGAATACCTACTTCTCGCTTTAGCTTTCCTACACCCATCCCTCTCTTGTGTGCAGCTCTAGATTTTATGGTAATATTGATGGCACCAGACAAGGCAGGAATCCCTAAGCTCCTATCTTTCTTCAGGAGCCTGAGATGGGGATCCTATGGAGGATGGCAGATTCTCATTGTTTTGTATTAAGAGTTTGGGGGAATTATTTCTCGGCAACTGAATTTTTTCTTGTTTATTGTTGGGTTGGTGATATAGAGCTTTTACTGTTTGGAAGCTATGTAGACCATGAGATCATACACATGATTGCTATGGTCATATTGATTCTCACACTTGAAAATGAGCTTCACAAAGTATTCACCGAGAACCATACCAAACCCAGCCTCAAAGGTGAAGGAGTGGATTTCACTTGGAATATCATAGGAAGCAACCTTGTCTTTCATATAGCTCAGGATCTGATCTTCAGAGAACTCTTCAATGTCTGCTTAATCACCTGCTTAATGTCAGGCAATTTTTATGCCATTGTCACAATTTCGGTTAAGTGATGCGTAACTTCATAGTCAAATGTTGACATGTCCCACAATGCTCCTTGGTTAAACATGGGCATTCTAAATCTCTTCCATTTCATAACTAATATTTAATGAGGACAGAATGTATGTCAAGAATTCCCTTCCATTCCCTAGAAAACAGACAAGAATGTACTGAGCAACAGAAGTGCATTTTATGGATAAATATTTTAATAAGATGTAAATCAAAATGACATATAAGATATGACGGTTGTAACAATAAACTTTGATTTACATAAAGTGGAATATATTTTCTAAATTTTCATCCTTAGTTTCATATTGAGCAAAATATCAAAATATATGACTGTAGGAACAGTCACAGGTGTTATGACTAAATGCCCTTAGATTTAAAGTTGAAGTAATCTTAAATACTAACTTGTGATGATAAACTGTTTGGTAATATTTCCACTGAGTTTCTATGGGAAGAGCAAACTGGTTTAGTTGAAAAATATAAAGGCTGTGTTGTCTGGAAACTTTATGAACTGTGTCTCAGAGGATGTCTAAGGGATGAAACCATGCTTTCTGCAATAAACAAGGAAGATTTCTCTTTACTTAGTAAATGGTAGACTTAGAGACCATACAGTCCAATGCAGTGACATTTCAGCTGGGGAAACTGAGGCTTGGAGAAAATAAGTTATTTGACCTGAGAATATATACAATGTTATCAATTTCCTTGGGGTTCTTTTAGAAGAAGCAGATAAACAATCAAATATCCCATGCTTACCTACTTAGGCCATACTTGCTCAGTTTGATGGATTTGGGAATGGGCTGTTTATCTAGTTGTTTTGGGGTAAACTGATACAATTACAGCCTGAAATTATAAAGCTAAATATAGGACAGCATTTATGGGGAAAGAAATGTTGAACCATTAGTTACAAATTTGTCCCTCACACAATAAGAAAAACATACATCTTAAAACATGCTTTCTTATTTGTTCTTTTGCTTAGCTTCTAAATAAGTGGTAAAAGAAGATGACTCTTGCTCTAACAAGATTCTTATTTTCCACGATATTTAGACACATATAAGTAGAAGCTTATAACAAAAACAAAATGTGTCAAGAATAACGTGAATAGAGGATAGCTGTTAGATTTATGAATATAATCCTAGGATGACTGATTAGGCAAAAGCCTTTCATAGTAGCAGGTAATATCTTTTACACGAATCTCTCTCTGGATGGAAAATAGCACACTATTCCTTCTCTTTATGTGAATCAGTGTCAGGAGTGAGATGGCAGAGCATGTGGTGATCCCAACCCACTCTCAGTTTGTAGGTGAGTGGCATCTCCTGTCCCCACCACCTCCTGGCACTTTATGTTGCACCTCTAAAAGCAGCTCTCACGGTGTCTGTGGGGTCTCTTATGGGACTATAGCTTTGGCTGAGGCTATGTCTATAGACATGGCTGTGGTGATGCATCTGGCTTCTGAGGCTTCTGTCCATTTTCTATAAATAGCCATTTTACTGCCACTGCTTATAAGTTCAATGCTTTTTGTGCCTCCAAACTGAATGTTGGATTTATAGGTGATAGTACAGGCTGACTTTTTGTGCCCCCATAAATTCACATGCTGAAGTCCATTTTAACACCCAGTATGATTGCATAGGGAGATGGGGCCTTTGGAAGCTCCTTATAGTTATGTGGTTACCTAGTCCAAGCTCATTCTGCTACTACATGACAGGCCAGTAAACTGGGAGACAAGTTGGGAAAAGGAATAACAATTTTTAATCAGAAAGCCAGCAGACCAGGAAGAGAGTAAACTAGTGTCACAAAGAAAAATCTCATCTCAGTCAGAATTCAGGCTCCTTTTACACAAGAAAGGGGAGGGCACGGGGTGTGGTTAGCTGTTGCAAACTTCTTGGTACAGAAATCCCTTGTTCTTGTAGCTGTCCATGTAGGTCAGGTCATAAACAGGTCACAATGTTCCTGTAAACCTTCAAGAAAACAAATATTAGTCTCTGTTCTCCAACTTTTTATCTGAAAATGTAATGCTTGCAAAAGCCATAACCTGAAAATAGGCTATTCTGTATATTTCAGACTTTAGGCAGCATCCTTTTGCAAAAGATGCAGAACCGGGATGACAAAACACAAGTGACAGAGGACAAAGATTAAAGTAAAGCTAAAGTTAAAGGAACAGATCTAATACGGGGTCTGGTTTGTCCTTCCCTATTACAATACTAGGTTACGGGGGTGGGAAGTGATGGGAAGGAAGAGAATGAGGTCTCTTTTTCTCTTTCAACCCCACCCTGACTGGAAACATAAAGGAAAGACCATGTGGACAGAGGGAGAAGGCAGCCATATACCTACAGTCCAAAGTAAGAGCCATCAGCAGAAATAGACCCTGCTGTCACCTTGATTTTGGACTTCGAGTCTCCAGAATGGTGAGAAAATAAATCTCAGTTGTTTAAGCCACCCAGTCTAAGGTATTTAGCAGACTAAGACCATTGATTTCTGTAGCAGTTCATGACATTTATAGACATAATTCAACACTAATTACTATTGCAAACCCTTTTGGAGGAGTATCTACAAAATGATGCATGGGTCATGGGTCATGTTAACACAGTAACAACATAGCATAGCCAGATGACAGATCATATGATTTTAAAAGGTACAAAATTTATGCTATAAGAATATTGACTAATCATTGTAATTGTGCTTATGAAATGACACATTTTAAAATGTTGAATAAAATAATTTACTTATTTTTAATATGCATTTCAATTAGCTCACTTAATTTGTTTTGTTATTTACATAGGACATGATGCTATAAATAATTTTCTTAGTTTGAGCAAAACAAAAGGGATTGATACAATATTTTAAACAAAAAGATAAACTGATTTTAGTACCCCAAGTATATTTTCTGTGGATCCAGACAAAAGAGCAGTAGCTTTACATGTTGTGAATATCAAATGAAATCACATATACCTGCTGTTTAGGATGAATCCTGACACTTAGAATGTCATCAGCAAGTGTTAGTTACCTTTCTTTGTTTCTCAATTTTCATAATTTGTCCGGTATGATAATTCTGAAACCTCAGTGTCCCATAGGAAAGGAGAAAGCTGTAAATACTGAAGATTAAAATGAAAGCTACCCATCTTATCATTAAAACCAGAGTAGTAATACAAGCCACTTTTCTTCTTCTCTCTTTCAGAGTTGGTTGTCACAGACTGTATAGAAAATGAGCTGGTGGTTGTGGTAATGGTCTGCTTTATACAGGAACTGGATTTAAATCAGATTTGGTGCCTAGTGATTTTGAGGACACAGAGTCAAAAAGGTAAAGGAAACAAGTAGCCCCAAGGGAGAGAGATTCCATAGTCCCTTATCCATAGTGGCTATAATACATTGAACATAGAACAAACTTAGATTGGCTTTAAGCTCTGGTTAAGAAATAGAAAGACTTGAGGGTCATGATGATGGTGGTAATTTTATTTATAGCATATACATTGATTTAGATACTTGACATGGGGCATATGCTATTAAATTGAACCATATGAAATGGGTTATATTTAAACATTTCTTGAATGCTAAACATCAGTCACATATAGTTCAACCAAATAGTTCTGGAATGAGAAGAGCCAGTCTTGGCTACAGTAGCTGCTAGTTATGTAAAATCCTGCAACTGCAGATCTCAGTTTGTTTCTCTGGAATATGGACTTGTTGTATTTTTCCTCTTCCCTAGACAAAAAGAATGAATGTGAAGGTGATTTGCAAACTGTGAATATTTATATTCAGTGAAGTTAAGTCATGGTAGAACATCTTTAAGGACATTTGTTAAAAAAAAATAGTTCTGCCAAAACTTCATTTGCTTGCGTGTGTTTATGGGTACTTGCCATCATTTCATCAAGGAAGTCAATTCAAATTGTTTTGAAGGTAATTCCTTGAAGCTTTTGAAAAATTTGTGGAACTAACTAAATGTAACCAAGTGTATTGTGATGACATATAACTGGAAACAAAATATAATTTCTGTGCAGAAAGGAGCAGAGGCTGTGGAGATTCTTGGGCAGAGCATACATTTTGTTAGATGATGAAGTCCAAAAAGAACAGACTGGACATTAGATTCTATAGAGTCATGATTCTGTACCTTTTCATTGAATTTTTATAGTGCATAATCAAATTACAAACCAGGCTTTACTGTTTGAAAGGAAAGGTACTGACCAGAAAGTCAATGATCTTTATCAAATGCCCCCCCCCCCAATAATCACTTTGAGCTGTGAAAGAATGCAAGGAGAGAAGACCACTGGCAGCTAATAATAAAATTGATGAAATTCTTACATAAAATGCTTTCTTCCATGCTAGAAGAAATGCAGTTAATCTACATATTCATCCTTCTGTAAGTGACACAGCCCAGTGCTTAAGAGTTTTTAGTCACATTTGTTTTATATTCAATTGCAATGAACCAAATGTGTATGTCCCCCCCAAATTCAGGTTGAAATCCTAACTCCCAATGTGATGATATTAAGAGGTGGGCCCTCTAGGAGCTAATTAGGTCATGAGGTTGGAACCCTCATCAATGGGATTAGTGTCCTTTCTGAAAAGAGACCCAGCATAACTCTCTCACCTTCTCTCCTCAATCTGAGGATACACTGATAAGTCAGCAGTCTGCAGCTGAGAAGAGGTTGTTACTAGACTCTGACCATGCTTACACCATGATCTAGGACTTCCAGCCTCCAGACCCATGAGAAGTAAATTTCTGTTGTTTATAAGTCATTTTTTTATACCAGCCTGAAATAAGACATAATTTAAATTGCATTTACCTTTAGAAAAATTACTTTTATATTCAAGAGTTTGCTTACCACATAGAATCAAAAGCCTTTGGAATTAGAGTTGAGGAATCTGAACCTGAGGTGAAATGATCTGAACATTTAGAGTATTTATAATGCAGTTTGAATAGCATAATTTAATATCTATTTTCCAAATACAAATATTTTGTTCTTTAATTTTATGGCTGTGTATTTTGATTTTAGCAACTTTGTAAATAAAGAAAAATGAGTTTTCTAACTATTCTGTTTCTTTTTATTACATTTATAAAATTTATATATATTTTAATGTGGGTTTATCTACATTGAGTGTTATTTTTCGTTTGTAAACCAAAGAACAGTGTATTTATCATGTACCTATAGTCTGTAGATTAATTTTTACAATATTTTACAAAGTATGTTCTTTATATTGTTCTAAACAGTTTTGAACCATACATCATTCTTTCAACAAAAAGTCTAGAAAGTTTCTATCTTAGGTTTGAAATCTCACTAGACTCCAAAGCATATTTCTACTTCAGTGATTCAATTGCAAGAAGAAGGCAGAAGGGGAATAAAAATGTTTCTGAATAGAAATTTTTAAGGGAGTTCTGCTAACTTAATAAAATGATACTGTGAATTATACATATCCATAGTTTCCAGAACTTTTTCTAACACTTTAGATTCTCCCAAACTCTCTTTAAGAAAACCCTGAATTACTGTGAGTGGCAACTTACTTTATAGCATGAGCATGCATTTAACATAGATGTGTTTCCATTTTTACCATTTTTTCAAAATTCAAACTTTATTTTTTTACTCTTTCTCTAATGTTATGGTTCTAGGGTTTTTTTAAAATGATTTTTATTTTTTCCATTATAGCTGGTTTACAGTGTTCTGTCAATTTTCTACTCTGCAGCAAAGCGACCCAGTCTCACACACATCTATTCTTCTTCTCACATTATCCTCCATCATGCTCCATCACAAGTGACTAGATATAGTTCCCAGTGCAATACAGCAGGATCTCATTGCTTATCTATTTCAAATGCAATATTTTGCATCTATTAAACCCAGATTCCAAATCCAGCCATCTCCCTCCCCCTTGGCAACCACAAGTCTGTTCTCAGCTTGTTATATTTACTTGCTTCCTGTAAACACTTGCTTTGGTCTTCTACATTCTTTTGGGGAAAAAGTTACTTATCTTTGTTTAAACTGATTCGCTGACAACACAGCTTAAGGGAGAAAATAAGTTTAGCTTCAAAGGACACAGTAAAGTTAATACAATTATTTTCTGGATAAAATTTAAAAGGTACATGAAAGCAGTTCATCACTAATTTTTATTCAGATTTTTTTTCCCCATGGGGCAAAAGATGAAGGAAACACCAGCTCCTGGCATATTGGAAGCATTTTCTCTGTAATTTCTGGGAGGAATTAGAAGAAGCAGAAGAATACTGCTATGGTACTCAAGGTAATAGACCTTAATAAGTCCAAGTAGGTGTATGTTCTACTTTGACAGGGTCTTCTGGAAACATTATGGTAAGATTAAACAGAAATTAATAGCAATAGGAAGCATTAAGTATGTGACCTAATTTTAATCTTGTGTTTCTCTAAATTTCATTATTTCACTTTAATAATTTTCATAGATTTATAATAATGGCTAAGAGTTATGCTAAAATATTTTCAGTATGATTTTCATTTTGATAAACTGCATAATTAAATAGAAATGGAACCTCTCACTTACCCATATATATAGAACAAATATCCTAGAATTAAAAGTACAAGCGGGAGTTCCCGTCGTGGCTCAGCAGAAACGAATCTGACTAGGAACCATGAGTTTGTGGGTTCGGCCCCTGGCCTCGCTCAGTGGGTTGAGAATCCGGTGTTGCTGTGAGCTGTGGTGTAGGTTGCAGACGTGGCTCGGATCCCGCATTGCTGTGGCTGTGCTGTAGGCCAGAAGCTGTAGCTCCAATTAGACCCCTAGCCTGGGAATCTCCACATGCTGCAGGTGTAGCCCTAAAACGACAGACAAAAAAAAAGAAGTGCAAGCAGTTTAATAACTACTTATACAGGAGTCATTCTATATATGGTGTTGCACTGTAAAGAGCAAAATATATTTATTTATTTGTATGTGACTAGTACATTAATTTAAGGAACACCAGAAATGCCAGGTGCCAAATTACATGAGTATGCTATATATAGATTTAACATTATACAATTAGATAAAATGCACAAGTAAATATTGCATATCACGTATTGGTTTTAAGTCTATGACTTTGTGAAGAAAGAAAGCATGAGTACCTCTATTTCACTAAGAATATGGACATATGAGAGAGGAAGAAAAAATAATACTTTAGAGAGCATGAGGGAGTTACTGTCATGGCTCAGTGGTAACGAATCCGACTGGTATCCACGAGGACGCAGGTTCAATCCTTGGCCTTGCTCAGTGAGTTAAGTATCTGGTGTTGCCATGAGCTGTAGTATAGGACGCAGACACAGCTTGGATCTGGCTTTGCTGTGGCTGTGTTGTAGGCAGTCAGCTACAACTCTGATTTGACCCCTACTCTGGGATCTTTCATGTGCCACAGGTGTGGCCCTACAAAGACAAAAAAAAAAAATAATAGAGATCATGAAAGGATATGGTTTAGCCAACTTAGGTAGCAAACAATGTGGAGAAAGAATTTCAAGAATTAGCCAAGATGTGTTTACAAAAAAAAACCCCACAGAGCTGAACCCATACATAGAGGGGGTACTTATCTAGAAGAGTGATGCTAAACCAGTGAAGATAGCTGAGCAGTTCAGTGGTATAAAATCATACAGGCAGACGATTACTCTGTCCGTAATAAGGATGTGCAGGAAAGAGTGACTATCATTAAACTTGGAATTAAATAATCTCCTTAGGTTTGAATTCAGAAAACCTTCTGAATGTCAGAATATAAGTTTAAAATAGTGAATTTGTGATTATTGTGTGTTGATTTTAAAAATAAAACTTTTAGAGTTTTGGTTAATCAATAACTTCTGACCTGAAATTCCTGAATATACACAGTTCTACTATGTTAGTAATGGGATCTGTGAATTATTTTTAACATGTAAAATCTTTTGGAAATTTTACATATTCTTGTGTAATTATGTTGAAAGAACGCCTAAAAGTATTTCTTTGCTTTTGACTAGAATTAAATCAATTCATTATATTAAAACGGTATTTCATGCTGATACAAAGCTCTGATTAGCCCCAATGTATCTTTGATTTAAAAAAAATGAGAACAAATTGGAGGGAGAAGGGGTGGGATGGACTGGAAATTTGAGAATAATAGATGCAAATCATTACATTTAGAATAGATAAGCAATGAGGTCCTGCTGTATAGCACGGGGAACTCACTACAGTCACTTGTGATAGAACATGATAGAATATGAGAAAAATGATATATATGTATATATATAACTGGGTAGCTTTGCTCTACTGCAGAAGTTGACAGAACATTGTACATCAATTACAATAAAAAACAGAAAAAGTAAAGATAAAAAATTAAAAATAACATGAGAAAATGGAGTATGTATTGCTTAATAAATGCAGTGCTCCCACCAAATTTCCCTGCTGTTTTCAACAAGCAGCAGTTTATAGCACTGTAATTTTAAAGCTCTGCAAACCTTGGAAGAAAACGTGTGACAGCCCAGGCCTTGGTCCACTTTTTCTGGGAATACAACTATATAAGCAAGGAATTCATTTTTCTGAAATGTAATTTAGAGTGAATTTTAGATTTTCCACATTTGCATGGAACTTAACATGTCCAGAGTAAAAGATCAGCTGCAACCTCTCTCTACCATCCATCTTGACTGTGTATCAATGATTCGTCTGTAAACGAAACCTGTGAGTGCTGGAGAGACATTTGAAGAGGTCGTGAGATCTTCCTTTCTCTATTCTGCGATCTATACATACCTGTGAACTCAGTGTCCTCCCCAAGGTGTGACCAACCGGGAAAGATACTAAAGAACACTTGTGTGGCTATGATTCAAGCAGGGCCCACAAAGCTGACTTCAGCTTTTAGCCAGATGGTAGACAGGAGGACCAGCGCCACTGAACTATGGAAAAGTCTCTTAAGGCCAAGGTTTTTTGGGTTGGTTTTCTGTTTTTATTTTCCATAGTGGTATTTTATTTTATTATTCTACTTTATTCTAATTTTATTTATTTTATTTTATTTTAGTGGTAAGAACACTGAACCTGAGATCTAGCCTCTCAACTTTTTAAGTGGACCACACAATACTATTAACTATACCTACAGTGCTGTACGGCAGATCTCTAGAATTATTCTGCATTACTGAAACTCTGTATCTGTTGAACAGCAACTTCCCATTTTCCCTACCCAAGCCTCTCCTGCCTCCACCTCCATTCCACTCTGTTTCTATGAGTCGATATTGGATACCTCATGTAAGTGGAATTATGAAGTATTTGTCCTGTGAATGACTTATTTCACTTAGCATAATGTATTTCAGGGTCATTCATGTTGCCAAAAAGGCCAATGTTTCCTTCTTTCTTAAGGCTAAATATCTCCATTGTGTATATATTCCATATTTTCTTTATCCATTCAACTATTTATGGGTATTTAAGTTGTTTCCACATCTTGGCTATTATGAATAACTCTGCGATGAATATGAGAATGCAATACCTCTTCCAGATTCTGATTTCAGTTCGCTTGGACAAATGCCCAGTAGTGAAATAACTAGGTCATATGGTAGCTGTATAATCTTTTGAAAAGCCTCCATGCTGCTGTTTTCCATGGCAGTGGTGCCGTTTTAGATTCCCATCAACAGTGTACTGAGATTCCAATTAGAGAAAACTTTAGTAGTTAGATGATGAAATAAAACTAAGATTCGGGTTTCCCAGGCTTAAATGGGGTGTTCTGATTAGTGAGCAGAACCCCCCAGAAAAGAGCTATCCCATCATCACTCTCCCACCCTTTTTTTCCATGCAACCCTGGAATCACCCATCATTTGGAAGCTGTACTACCTCTGTAACTGAGTTTTTATGGAGTCCCTGCTGATGTCAAACTCTCCACCAAAGTGCTCCATTCAGATGATTCTGAGAATTGAAGATCATGACATTATGACATAGGTAAAGAATAGCAAATTCCTAACACACTACAATGAAACATCCTCCTTAGTCTGTAACTGAATTTGGCATATTTTTTTTACTCTTAACAGAAAAATGATGCTTGTAGAATCATGACTGATTACGCGAGTATTATGGGTTTAGTTTTATTCCCTCCTAGAACATGTTGATGTCCTAACTGCCCCCCGCCCCGCCACCCCGTGCTTGTGAATGTGATCTTTTTTGGAAACAGAATGTTTGTAGATAATGAAGCTGAGGTCACTAGGGTGGGCATTAATCCAATATAACTGTATTCTTATAAAAAGGGAAAATTTAGACACAAACACCACAGAGGGAAGACGATGTGAAGATGCAGAGAGAGCAAAATTTACAAGCCAAGAAACACTTAGAAGTTACTAGGATCTGGGAGAGGGATCCGGAATGGATTTTCCCTCACAGCCCTTGAAAGGAACCAACCTGCCAACACTCTGATGTTGGGCCTCAAGCCTCCAGAACTGGTAGAGAGTCAGTTTCTGTTGTTTAAGCCGCACAGTTTATGGTGCTTTGTTATGGCAGCTCTGGCTAACTAATGCAACAACCTAGAAGAAAGTGCTGGAGAGCGTTAAAAGATATTTTTTTCTCTTATGTATCAACTGATATTATTTTCCTGAGATGACTGTAAAATGAAGATGTAGCAGGAAAATGTTAATAATTAGAATATATAAAACGAGTTAGAGTTAATGAAGAAAATCTTTTTTTCCCCATGAACTGAGTACTGCTTTTATTTTAAAACATTTTTTTCAGCACTTTATTTTTAAACTAAATTTTACTGGAGTATAGTTGACTTAGAAAGTTGTGTTAGTTTTGGGTATACAGCATGTAAATATAAGAAAGCAAATTTCTATGTCATTTATTTTTCTGATTATAAAAGTAATATTTATAAACAATTTTACCTTTATAAACTCTAGAATATTTAAAGACATTACAGTAAGCCATAACTACATTAACAAGAGACAGTTATTACTGTATTAGTTTTATTCTTGCTTCCAGTCTTTTTAAAAACCTTGTAGATGTGTACATACACTTCTCTGACTTAAATTTTCTGAAACAATTGTTTCTGTCAATTTTCTTTTATTTTTAAATTATTGGGTCATATGGAGCTAGAGGGGCTAATATGTTATTCTGTCATGTGTTTGAGAGAATATGCATAGGGTGATGATATAATCAAGGACTTATCTTTTTAAAACATATGTGATTTCATGTTCATATTTTCTAGCTATAGATATTTTTAAAACATGGTATGTTGTTAATATACATTGACTTGTTTTATTTGGACCGGAATAAAAAGCAGTATCTCAAATGTGGCTTTTATGAAATGGTCAAAATGACTCTCTAGCCTGACACTTTGCAAAATGGTTTATAAAAGCTGTGTTGGTGTTTCACAACCCTAAGTTCAGAACACAAACAAATGCCATGAGGCTGGGCTTTCAGTCTAAGAGTGTTTGTCCCATTATGGAAGCCATGGGAAGAGGAGGAGGATTCATCAATGAGATCATTTCCTTTTAGGGGATCTCTCAATATGTAATGTAGAAAAGTGGACTTTATTATTACTTGCAATAAATAATAGCAACTGAAAGTTTAATTCTAGTTCCTTCAGGACATTTTTCACTAACTCACAGTCTGTCTTAAGGTAAGAACAGATATCTGTATTAAGGGTATATCATCTTTATTTACTCATATATGAGGTTGCCAGATTTAACAAACAAAAATACAGGTCACCCAGTTAAATTTCAATCTTAGGTCAACACTGCATGCCAGTCTACTATAAGTATGTCCCAAATACTGCATGGGGCATACCTATACAAAGAAAATTAGTCACTGTGAACCGGAATCCAAATGGGCATCCCTGATTTTATCTGGTACAACTTAGATACCAATGGGTTTTTCTAAAACTCAGTACATGACTATCCCAGCTATGGTTTAGGAAATAATTTTCTTTTAGGCAAATGTTTCTAGCAGTCAAGGAGAAAATTTGTCTGCTCTCAACATGGCAATGGTTGCATAGAGAAGCAGAATAAAAAGAACAGTAAAAAGGGGAAATTTCCTTTCTCATTTTTTAGTGTGAATTCACCTTTTTTGTTTCCATTTTAAAATTGTTTATAAAAGAATATTCTTCTCAGAAGAAAAACAAGTTGAGAGTTCTCTGTTGATTTTCTCTGTCTCTGCCACTCTGCTATCAGTCTGATTAGTACAGATTCCTTGGGTTGACATCTGATAACCCTTATAAGAAATACGATGTATATTTTTAGGGGAGTTAATTGTCTCATTTATAAGAAGTCATTGAAATATTCATGGAAAAGGTGGTATAACAAACAGATATAAAAGGGAAAACTACAGTATCTGTTTGATACAAAATTTTATTGTTTGGGAGAGGAAGTAGCGGAGAGTCTGTGGAGAAGTAATGAGATTATAGAGTTCAAGGATTATGTTTCGGTATGACATAGATGGGGGATACAAGCAGAGGAAAAAATATCAAGGAACACTTGAGACAATTCTCCCTTTGGGTCCTGGTGAAATAATATTTATCTGTCTTGGGAAGCAAGAGTGCATCGGTATGCCTTTATATAGTTTAGAGAGATGTCGATGACAATTTATAAATCATAGAGCCTGAAAACTAGAAATGATGTAAAGGTGTTTTGAAATATGAGGATACAGAAATGAAATGAAAGCCATACTAAGGAATGATAAATATTGAAAATGTTCTGGAACTGAGGAATGCTGATTTGAAAAAGACGGAGGGATGTGGTGGAAAACATGAGTGTGTGAGTGCTTCACAATGAAGACTGAAAATCTGACACTGATTATTTTCAAAATAAATTGGCTTTAAATCAACTGAGAGTAGGACATGAACAGTGAAGAGACAGGCTGCTAACTATTGGCTTAGGAGATATATCAAGGATTTTATCATAGCTTCTACTTTCGTACAAGATATAATTATAGATTAGTGAAGAGAAAGACAAATACTATTGTGCATCACAAGGCTTGCAGAATATCTATTTGTAACTCACTGGGAATGTCTGTATAGAGTGCACAAGTTATTTCGTAAAGTTTGTGATTGATTTGGGGAAACTGAAAAAGTCCATAAAAGGAGTGGATTTCTTATAACAAAATAAAACAACAAGCTTTTTAAAATATGAACTTTTTTGGAGTTCCTGATGTGGTGCAATGTGATTGGCCATTATCTCTGCAGCACCAGGAAGTACTGTTCCATCCTTGCCTGTTAAAGAATCTGGCATTGCCACAGCTGTGGTACAGGTTGCAATGGTGGCTTGGATTTGATCCCTGGCCCAGAAACACTATATGTCATGGGGCGACAAAAATAATTCTAAATTAAACATGAATTTTTGTGGAAACATGGAGCAAAGTGTGATATGCACTCTTTTCATGTCATTATGTAGACAGAACCCAAGGCAGTTGTGTTACTGAAACTCAAGGAACTTCCATGTAAAGCATGACTACCTTCCTTCTCATCTCCTGATGCCATCTATTTCAATTACTAGAGAAATGTGTGTGGGAGTTGGCTGTGGCTCATGCTCTGGTTGTGGGTATGCCTGTGTGTACACCTCCCACTGTGATGGTATTGGTAGTTATGGTTATTACAGCTAATGACTATTATATTGTAGATGATTCTATGACTTTTGATTCTAGAGCATCATCACTCAGCATCCTTTGTCTCATTTAATTCCTTAGAGATCCATGCACTTTAAGCACATTTTATCCCTACAACCCTTGACTCAAGAAAAGACTACTCATTGCCTGGTGAAAAAAAAAGCTTGTTTTTTTTCAAAATTCCTTTTAGTCCTGGACATGATGTGGCATCACGTAGTGACTGCAAATGTGACTGATTATTTTGAAATGCTGAAAAGTGTGAAAGTTCTTTGCGTGTAAGAGTTAACACCTGCTTTATGTGTTGTGACCATTCTGGGAAGCCAAACAACTGTTTAGATTAGTTGAGCCACAGGTTCTTACACATTAGTTCTTAATCTCCAATAATTCTTTTTTCTCTGTCTCTTATATTCTAGTTAAACCTTGAGTTATGTGTCAGTATCCAAAACATTTTCAATAATGAATAGATTAGACCAATTGGAAATATTTCTAAATGCACAAAAAAAATGAAAAAATACGTGGAATAGTCTCATCTTTAATGGGAAACACTAAGGTATAATAAGAGGTTAAGAGAGGAGAAAGAGAAAGAGTGAGAAGTTTTTAAGTGATAAAAAGAAGACTGTCTTGGAGATGAAGTTGTAGTTGTGAAATCTATGGTGAATGATAAAGAATGACAAATCACTATAGATGATTACAGTAAGCAATAGTGTTGAGTATACAAATTGAGCCTCTGCCAAATCTTAGAAATTCACCAATCCAGATGTTTGCTGCATATAAGTAGAATGCAGGAACAGCACATAGTAAAGATTGTATTTATACTCAAGAGTTTTAAATTATAATTAAATAAAAACTTTGACAAAGTTAATACAACACTCGAAGTAACATGTAAATTGCTAATGTATTACATGGAAGCAGACATAATTCAGAAGTGGTTCTCACAAATTTAATCAGCCAAGCGAGCTCAGTTTTTAGGTTTCTTACTTTTTTGGTATCAAAAGTTCTTAAATATCATTTATAATATTGGAATAGTTGAATATCCAAATGGAAAAATTGTGGCATCGTTGACCTATACCTCTCATCACATACAACTTAATTTGAATTCATTTGCAGACCTAACTTTAAACAATAAGCCATAAAGTTACTAGAAGAAAAGACACTAACAGATATACCACATTATATACAAAAGTTACTTCACATTGAACTGCAGACTTACATGTAAAAGCTGAAACCATAAAATTTCCAGAAAAAAACGCTTTTCTTTGAGGTAGCCAAATATTTCTTGTAAAACAAAAAGAACTACATGTACAGAATTTCCATAAACTGAGGCTCAAAGATTAAAATTGTTTTCCTTCAACAAGCACTATTTTAAAAGGAAAGGAGAGCCACAGACAGGGAGATGTATACTTTCACATACATCAGATTCAAGACATTTCAGATTACAAAGTAATAATTAAGAGATTACTGAATGGAAAACGGGAAAGACTCAACAAACCCTTCAAAAAGAAGGTCTACTGATGGACAAAAATCACTGAAAAGATTCTCAACACCCTTCCTCATTAGGGAAATGCAAATTAAAACCACAAAGAATTATTACCACATATTCAACAGAACAGTTAAAATTAGAAAGACTAACAAAGAAGTGAGGGAGCAGATGTGAGCACAACTGGGTCTCACACATTTCTGATAGGGTGTAAAAATCGACTTTGAAAAAACAGTGGGGCTCTTATTAGGTTGAACTTGGCCTATGATGTAGTGCTTTTGCTCCTAGTATTTATGCAAATTATGTTAAAAAGTATGTTTTATATTGTTTCCTTCTACTAAAAAAAAAAACTGAAGAAAAAAGAAAACTATCCCAATCAACTACCTACTGTCAATAGAAACATGAATATACTGTGGAATATTGATATGAAGAGATACTACTTAGCAATAGGAAAGAATCTCAAAAACAAATGATAAGGAATGAAAAAAGCCAGACATGAAGGAACACATACTATAAAATTCCATTTATGTATAGCCCAAGAAATGTAAAAACAATCTATGGGGACAAAAGATAGCTGTCCTTTTTGGAAAGTGTAGATTTTTTGGAAAGGGCCATGAGAGAACTTTCTAGGGTCATAGAGATGATTTTATACTTTGATTGGTGTTATATGGAATTATATGTTGACAGAACTTATCAAAATGTACATTTAAGATACGGTCATTTCAAGGTATGCAATTATGCCTTAAAAATATAAAAAGTTTTGAGGAGTTCCCTTCGTGGTTCAGTGGTTAATGAATCCTACTAAGAACCGTGAGGTTCCAGGTACGATCCCTGGCCTTGTTCAGTGGGTTAAGGATCTGGCGTTGCTGTGAGCTCTGGTGTAGGTTGCAGACGCGGCTCGGATCCTGTGTTGCTGTGGCTATGGCGAAGGCCAGCAGCTACAGCTCCTGTTAGACCCCTAGCCTGGGAATCTCCACAAGCCACAGGTGCGGCTCTAGATAAAGACAAAATATATATACATCTTTTGAAAATATACTCAATTATCTAAAGCTGGCAGAAATTTTCCCCTCTATTGGTGTATGATTAATTTCTCACTAGAAATATTCAGGTAAATCTCATACAATTGGCCTTCTTTTCTGAGATCAGCTATAAGGGTTTTAAATTTTATGAGCCTTGGTCATTGGAAGGCTGTGGCATTGGACCAGGGATAGAAATGAAAGCAGAGATATTCAGGATAAAAACTCGCTTCCAAACGAAAGCACACCCACAATAAAATAAAAGCCAACATTTCCATATTAAGAGATAAAAGAGTTAAAAAATGTTCATGTATTAAAAAGAGTCAGTGAGATTCCTGATGTATTTTCATTTTTATTTATTTTTTTTGGTGTCTTGTTTTTGTTTTTTTTTTTATTTTTGCATTATAGCTGGTTTACAGATTTCTGTCAGATTTTCCAACTGCACCATGTGGTGACCCGATTACATGTACATATATGGATTTGTCACATGTAATTAGATATAGTTCCCCGTGCATTACAGTTGGAGCTCCTTGCTATTCCATCATTAAAGCAGTATTTATCCCCACTCCCTCCCAC
>PVHT021183697.1:2422604-2451130 GCA_004024745.2 Catagonus wagneri | reverse complement strand
ACCTCACTAATTCGTTCCTCTGCATTATTCAAACTGCTCTTTATTGCCTTTAGCTCAGTTTGCATCTCTGCAAATGAGTTTTCTAGCTTTTCTTGGCTCCTCCTTATGATTTCTAGCTCCTTTCTAAAGGACTCTGCATTGCTGTTTGCATCTTCTCTTAATTTCTGGATATTCAGCCTTAATTCTTCAAGTATTTTCACTACCTCCCTTCTGAACTCCATTTCTGACAGACTACAGAGGTCAGTTTCATTGCTGGCTGCTTTAAAAGACTTGTCCTGTTGTTTTAACTGGGAATTGTTTTTGAGCTTCTTCATCTTGTTTGTGGTTTTCTTTTTCTGTGAGTTTGGGGAGGCCACGCTGTAGACTTAGAAGGCTACTTCTAGGGAGGAGCTCCCCTTTGTATTTTTTGGTGGGGTTACTATTTATTTTTGGTGTAGGAGTTTGACTATTTGATGTCTATTTCTTTGGAATGAGCAGACTGTTATCTCAGTGGTACTCTGAGTGTTCTCTGTGAGAGTGTAGGAATGGCTAAAGTCTACAGTGGAAGCCTAGTCTCTACGCTCTCAATTGCGGGAAGGTGGCGCTTTCCACTCCTAGTTGCCCAGCCCTGGGAAGTGGTCGCGAGCTCTAGGCAGATCTACCAGGTGTCTTAAGCGTTTGGTAATAGCAGCAGCAGGAAGTATGATTTCTCCTGGGAGTGAGAGCCGTGGAAAACTAGTGTTCGATTGCAAAGTCCTCTTTGCGGTGACTGGAACCACAAGCGGTACCCGTCAGAGGCTGGCTCAGCAGGCTGGTGTTTGTTCTGCCCTTCCGCTGATGATTTCTCATCTGTTGGGGTGGGCGGCAGTGGCTGGAGCCGGCCCCGCTCCTCTGCGAAAGCTAGCTCCGTGTGGTTGCGTACTGCTCCGCCCGCCAGAGCTACCAACTCTGTGGGCTGGCGCAGTCGCCTAGGTCCGTGGACCGGCCTAGGGCCCCGCCACCCCCGCTGATGCTGGCTGGCGCAGGCGCCTGGGTGCACAACCTGGCACCGCGCTCCGCCCATGGGCTTCAAGGCATGGCTCCGCTCCCACCGCCGCAGCTGCAGCCTCCACTGGGTCCTCCCCACTTCCGCTCTCTTTGGCGGGTCACCATCGCCCCGCCCTGTGCGCTAGTTCAAGTCGCTTCCTATGACGACCAGCCCCTCCTCCTCTCCTCTTCCCTAACAATGGAGGCTTGCCTCCCCTGTGGGACCAGACTTCCTCAGTTCTCTCAGTCCTGGTTTCGCTCTCCACAAATCATAGAATATCGCTGTTCCTTGTCCTATTCCCGCAATCGCCGTGGCCACCAACCTCTGCCCTCTCGCAGGGACTAATCTTAGGAACCTGTGTCTTAGCTCCCAGGCACCGCCCAGCACCTCAGGCTGTGGTGTCTGTGCCGGTATTCAGGTCTCTAACTCAGATTTTCCTATCTCAATCCAGCTGCTGCGTTTTTCTCAGGCTTTGATATCCGTCTAGTTCCAATGGTCGTTGATCCGCTGATCGTTGTTTAGGTTTCTTCCCAAGAAACTTTTCTTTTTCACAGCTCCCTCCCTGGAGTGCTGGTTAAGGTCCTAATTGCTTTTCTCTCTCACCTTTTTTTTTTTTCCTTCACTTGTTCTACCCAGTTATTTCAAGGGTTTCTTGCAGTTTTTGGAGGTTTAAATTAATCAGCATTCATATGATGATTTTTCCAACCTGTTTTATATTTAGATGCATTTTTTGGTGTATTTGTGGGAGAGGGTGAGCGCGACCTTTTACTCCTCCGCCATCTTGCCACAGTCTCTCATATTTTCATTTTTAGATGCAAGGAAATAGGGATCTGCTTAGAAATCCGGGAATATATTATAGCCTGAAGGTCTGGATTTTGGCATAATGGGTTGCTCTTGAGGAAGTAACAGAAAGAGTCTTGTAAAACTACTCTACCTGGAGCAGCCTTTTTTCAAATATTCCCATAGCTATTTCTGTAATTTTTTTAGGTTTCTAGTCAATGTCACCTCCTCAGGAATCTTTGCCAAACATCCTGCTTAAACTGCAGTCTAGTCCCTTATCCTATTTGCCTCTTCATCCCCCTGGTCTTCTTTCTCCTCTTTCTTCTTTCCCCAGTTATCCTCCCTCTTCCCTTTGCCTCCCTCCTCTCTGTTTCTGTCTTTCTGTCTGTCCATGCATTATTGGAAACTAGAATAGTTTCAAGAGCAAAGTCTGAGGAGTCCGGCTTTCCCCAGATCCCAGCTCCATCTACTATATGATCTTGAGCCAGTTACATAACCTCTTCCTGACTCAGTTTCTTTATCCATAAACTAGAATTTTCCTACTTCCTAGGGTTTTTTTGGAAATTAAATTAAATAATCCATTTAAATTACCTCAAATGATTTCTGGCACATCAGTAAATGTTAACTATGATCATCATCATCAATGTTACTTATTCTGGATACATTTGAAACCACTACAGTCATCAGTAAGGGTTTAGGAACTTGTACATTAAGAATAATTTGATATGAGTTCCCTCTGTGGGGCAGTGTGTTAGGAATGACTACAGCTGCTCAGGTTGCTGCAGAGACATGGTTTCTATTCCTGGCCCAGCAGATCATAGGATCTGGTATCGCTGTGGGCATAGGTCACAGCTGTGGCTCAGATTCAGTCCCTGGCCCAGAAACTTCCAAATGCTGCAGGTGTGGCAATTCAAAACAAGATTTTTTTTAAAAAAACCCTAATATTTACTTAACAGTGCTTCATTTATTGATTTCGCCTATTTTGTACTAACTTTCCAGATTTAAAACTAAAAATCCTTTTTCTTGAATCACAGTAATGTAAAATTAACATTAAATTATACAATAAGTTAATTTGTGAATATAGATTTATGTTTACAAGGTTTGCATACACATATTTTCAAATATTATTAGACTTGCAATTTAGGCAAAATTTTTCCAGGTGATAGTAGTATCCTTGTTTAAACTTCTTGATCGGTTCTCATCACGGCTCAATGGAAATGAACCTGACTGGAATCCATGAGGACTTGGGGTTTGATCCCTGGCCTCACTCAGTGGGTTAAGGATCTGGTATCGCTGTGAGCTGTGGTATATGTCACAGATGCCTGAATCCCATGTTGCTGTGACTGTATTCAAGAAAAACCAAAACAAAAAAACCCAAAACTAGAATTGTTTGGGAAATGAAGTCAAAATAAGCTCTTCCTTTTTTTTTAGTTGTATCTGCTGCACAATTATAAAATCTTTAATAAATCTCCCATTTTTCAATTTTCTAATTAAACTTTATACAAGGTGTATAACAAGTAAAGGAAGCCTGACAGAAATGGAAAAATCAACATAAAATGATACAGTAATCATTCAGTTTTATTTTTATTGATGTTACTTAATCTAACCCTAGTCTTTATGAAAATCCTTAAATAAAACCATTCAGATTTACTAAGAACTGTAAGACTGCTCAACTTCTCTAGTCATTAAAATTTATTTATTTATTTATTTATTTATTTTTTTGCATTATAGCTGGTTTACAGATTTCTGTCAGATTCTCCAACTGCCCCACATGGTGACCCGGTTACATGTACATATATGGATTCATCACATGTGATTAGATATAGTTCCCCATGCTATATAGTTGGATCTCCTTGCTTTTCCATCATTAAAGCACTAGTTATCCCCATTCCCTCCCACCCCCTCCCCCACTAAAATTGAAAAGTATTCTAATATTTATATAATAACTGTTAGTGATTTTTACCATTTATCTAATCTCTATTAGCTATTTTGACAATTTTCTAATCTGTGGCCAATTTGAGGACTCAGAGCATCTATTGCTGTTTTTATGCCATAAGAAAAAAAGACAAAGAATTCATCTCAACTATCAACTGAGGTTGTGTCTAGAAGGCTCTGAGGGGAAGTTAAGCAGGCCACTCAGTGAGGCTGCCTCATAGTGGATAGTGGGGCATTTAAAGACCTGACCCCAGCCATGAGATAGTAGAATTGCCCTTTGAGACTTCTGCCTGTGATAAACTGAGACAAGGAGTAGGATAGTGTGGGATAGTAAATGATTCTCCTATATGAGAAAGGGTAGTTAGACTGTTTTTCCTTGCTCAAGAGCACAATTTTGGTGTCCACACAGACTAACACTAGGTCCCAAAGTTCCCATTTATTAAGGTGTGCATGTATCAGAAATCTTTTATTTTTATTGTTTTGGGCTGTGCCCATGGCAAGCACAAGTTCCCAGGCTAGGGATAAAACTCATGCCATGGCAGTGACAACGCTGGATCCTTAACCCACTGAGCCACCAAGGAACTCCAGATTTTCTTAATCTTCATAAATTTATTTCCATTTTCCACAAAAAGGCATTTATAGGTCCTGCTGTACAGCACAGGAAACTACATCCAATAGCTTGTAATTGAACATGAGTGTGTACATATGTATGACTGGGTCACTTTTCTACACAGCAGAAATTGACAGAATATTGTAAATCAACTACAATCAAAATTCTTTAAAAGGATCTTATAAACATTGAACTTAGAGGACTGAAGTCATAGCTATTGAGATATCCTACATAGTGCTTAGTACAATTTCCAACTAATAGTGGCTGTTCAATAGGGAACAATATTTTGTGTTTTTGTTGCAAAATGTCTCATTTTATATGTTGCTTTGTATTAGATTTAATATAATTCTCAATCTTTGCCAACTTTTGACATATAGAAACCTCCAATTTAAGTTATCTGATTGTATTTCCTTGTTGCATGCTTCTATTGGAATTCATGGAGTGCAGGAGAATTGCCATAGCAACCTGGACCCTAGGTATTTCCTTTTCCATAGTGCTAATATCCAGGTACTTGGAAGCATCTAGAGAGAGAGATGAGATTTAAAATTTTAATACTTAGAAATTATTTAGAGTTATTCTGGCTTTATTCACCAAAAAAACACATAGAAATATTCTGCATATTTATTTTATTTAACAGCAGTACAGCATCACCTTACATTGCACACATTCTGTACCATCTCAACTTATAATCATCATAAAGTCCTTTAGCTTCTCCTGAATTCCACCTGTGAACTTCATAGTTGAGAAAACAATAACTTTAGAATCTCAACTACACAGCAGAATGTGACCTCCTGGGGAATATTTTTATATTGCTTGAGTGATTTTCTTTCTTATAATTACTATATTTGCTGGCTATTCTGCCCTACTGTTTTCAAATTAAAATCCAACGTAAAGGTAAAGTGTTTATGGGAAACGGATTCTATAGAAATGAAACATTTTTTATTTTTTACCATCTGAGATTATGTATAAATGAAAGACCAGAAACATGACTATTTAAAACTAAACTCTGGCAATTATTCTTCACTCTCAGCAGAAAATGTGGACAAGGTTCTTGCATTCCATTACAGGTGGAGTCAATTTAAAAGTATTTGTCACACCTGGTCTTTTATTTGACATTCATGTTCACTAGCAGTTATTAAAATGTAAAATAAAAATTTGACCTATAGATTCATCATCTGTAAATTGGAACATTCATTCTTCCTTTGAAACAAAGAATAGCAATAATGAAAATTTTAATTTTAAATAGGAAATATAATATTAATGTTATAACAAATTTGTTAGTTTCCCTTTAATCCATACTATAGCTTCAATCATAAAGCTGTGAAAACACTGTGATAAAATATCAGCTTTGTGGCTGATGAATCATACACATTGCTCTTTTTGTGTACGAAGCAATGTTTTCAAATAGCATAAGGGAAAATATCAGGTAAGGTAAAGGGCTATTTCAATGCACACATTCAGCATTTTTTACTGACATTTTACAAATATTGTTTCCAGTGATATGCAGGAATCTAATTGAAACAAAACAGTATGAAACACCAATGGTTTAGATTAATTTTTTAATCCCACCCTACCATTTTCTATTAAAGTTCCAGATTTTTTTCACAATTATATACTATGAAACAATACAAACCATAAATGCTTTAGATTATCATGTGTAAATCTGAATTTCATGGTTTTCATACATTAAATATTACAATAAACCCCATAATCTCTTCATTATGATTTTTTTTGTAAAAATAAATTAACAAAGAAAACATTCCTGGAACCATGGTAGATAAGAAGGATAACCGTAAACTGGATCAGCCAACTGTTTGCCATTATCTTCCTTTTCCTCCTCTTCACTGAGTTCTACTTTAAGGAAAAGAGTGCCTGTCTGTTTTTTTTTTCCCTGAAATGTAGATCCTAGTTAAATACTTTATCAGAGAAAACATTATATAGGCAGCACAGGGATGTCAATTTTGGGCTGTAAATTTTTCTCCTTGATACACCTCAGAGGGACCCTCCTTTCTTCCTTCTCGTCCATGAGTGAACCACAAACTCCTGGGCCTTTAGTGAACTTTGGATCCATGTCATCTTGTTAGAATGGACAGCCTGTTCCCTGCTCTCCAGGGCCAGTGAAAGTCATTCCAAAGTACAGACAAAAGACTTGACCCAAGACAGAACAATGCCTCAGCTTTTAAGTACACACGAATATGAATGGAAATCAAACAACCAAAACAAATAGACAACTTCAATTAACCTGAGGCCAGAATGACTTAGTTTAAGGGCACTGCCCTCCCCCAAACCCCAGAGGCTTTGTTGCTTGAGGTACAACCACATGGAGATGCTAATTCAAATACCTTCATTCTTTCCTGGGATATAAGGCACTCTACAGCAGAAATGATTTAACAAGTTGGAATGATGAGAACATAGCAGAAAAGTAATTTAAAAGAGGTATAATAATAGTCTTTGGATTCTCAAAGATGTTAACAAAAATAAAACAAACTTCTTAGAAGAAACTTTGATATGGCTTAAATGTCATCTCCCTGAATCCTTCTTCTTTATGCAAGTCAACTTAGATAGGAAAGCCTAAATGTTCCGTTGAAGACTGATCAATTGGTTACTGGTAGAGACGTAAAGAAAAGTCATATTTCCTCATTGCTGGTCAGGTAGGTGATTTCAGCTCCACAAAACAGCAATTAAATGAAATGCAGTGTATAAAATGCAATGTATGTACATTGAATGTTTATACACTAAGTACTAGGGAAGCAGATGTGTACAAGGCGTGGCACTAGTCATCTAAGAAAGCATAGTATAGTGGTAGAATTGGACACAGTACTCACAAAGACTCGGCCAATGAAAAGCCATGGATTCTTTGTTTAATACAGCCTTGCCTCCCACTTCCTTTCCCCCTCTATAAAAGTGTCCCCTTTCCTTGTGTAGGGACTTGCACATGATTCACCATGATTGCTTTGCTTGAATTGCGATTCCCTGCTCCTATTGAATAAACCCATCTTTGCTGGAGAAATATCTGGTAGTACATTTATTTCAGGTCAACGTGATCAAAGCCATATATTGTATTACAGTATTTATTTGCCTAGATGTTTCCTCTAAATTCTCTCCAGACAAACCTGCAAAGTTGATTGAGGATTCAGGTACAAGGGGTTTTGACTACCTCTAGCTTTCACTAAACTTAAGGATCTTTAGATGACTCTAGTGATTCCCACTATGATAAAAATACATACTTTGATTTATTTTCTAGGAGCTATTGTAGATGGATTGTTGGCTTCTATACTTTCTCCCATTTATATATTGTTATTTACAAAAATTACATTTATGTAAAACTTGGATTGGCTGGCATCAAGCTTAAGTTTTGAGCATCACCATTTTTCTGGTAACTTTGCTATGTGGCTGATTTATAGTTTAAATTATTACCAGTTTCCCAGCCCAAAAAGTATCCTTTGTTTCTACATCTTTGTATTTCCTAACCATTAACTCTTGAGCCAGCTTTTTGAGACTCAAGGGAGGCCTTAGAGACTAAATCAAAAGGTTTAACTTCAAAACAAAGGGACACAAGGGCTTGTATGCAGTTTCAAACTCAAGATGCTTCTGTGGGAATACAACCAAAAGGATAAATGCAAATTGCCCTCTGAAATTTTGCCTCATATACTTTGATAGTTACAAATCAGGCTTTCTAACAAATAAAGAGTGCCAAAAATGTACTTTTAATATTATATTGCAAAGAGTAAATGCTGAAAGTAAATTCCCACTTAATGAGCTAACGGGAAATTCCACCCATGAATTCATTATGGTTTCCTTCTCCACCTCCTAGAATAAGATTGGAAGCTGTGAATTTCTTTTGGTGATTATGAATGCCATGCTCATGATATACACCCTTTTGAAATACATTGTCTGAATTCTCTAGTATGAAGTGCAGAGAGCTTTACTAAAGCTGAGAATTCAACAAAATGCTACTGTCTTCTTTGAGAACTTGCTACTTCTTGGGTGTTACCCTGCAGTGTTACCCAAGTTCCTGCTGCTCAATGTACCCACAGACATCTGTTCTTTTCCCTTTTAAGGGGAAAGAGAAATTTATTTATTTCCCCCCTTATTTTTTCCCTCCTACTATTCTTCCTTCAACCATATTAAAACATTAAAACCCTTGACTCTCCAGCTCCATTTCTAAGAAACTTAGATTTTAAAAACAAAATGAAGGGTCCTTATTTCATGCTCCATCTAATTTTTTTCCTACCTGACCCTCTGTTCTCAATAAGAGGAAGACACAATATAGAAAGATCAATTCAAACAAATTTCTGATACCATTTCTTGTCCAGCACCTCTTCTCTGCCACTGCATGGTGTTCTCCCCTGGGGTTGTGGGACATTGGCATGAAGAATATTTCTTAAATTAAGTAATAGTGGTAAGAGTCATTGGCCTGGGCTGTCTGGTTAGAGAGAAAATTATTTCACTAGAATGGATTCTGTTTAATTAGAAGAGGCTACACACATCTCCAGGGAGGCTCAGTTCAGCCGGCTGGCTCCACATGTTCCAGATGATGGACTAGACCAGCTTCCTCTCAGCCTATCTAAATTCTACTATCTAACGTCTCAATACACTATAGGTCAAACCTTTCCTTTTGATTTTTAGGGCTGCACCCATGGTATATGGAGGTTCCCATGCTACAGCTGCCAGCCTACACCACAGCCACAGCAACACAAGATCCAAGCCATATCTGTGAACTACAACGCATCTGACGGCAATGCCAGATCCTTAATCCACTGAGCGAGGCCCGGGATCAAACCCGCATTCTCATGGTTCTTGGTTGGATTAATTTCCGCTTCACTACAATGGGAACTCCCACTAGAGGTCATACCTGAACCCATGTCATCAACTGTTAATTGTGTTAAGTATTTTTTCAACTGAGTAAATGCAGAAATCACACATTTGAATGACGACATTATCTTTTAGAGACGTTTATTCCCTTCCTCTATTTACCTGAAGAAATCCCCTTCATCCTTCAATTGTATTTTACGGTGTAATTGTATCTTATTTTTTACCTGTTTCCACAGTATCCTGTCCACAGGTATATCACTTCAGTTAACCCCCTGTATTGTCTTCCCCTCCCTTCTTTTCTCCCCATCTATTCTCCTCCCTTCTTCTTCTCTTTTTTTTTTCCCTCTCTCCTATCCCTTCAGCTTCCTTTCTCTTTTACCCTTCCTCTCTCTTTCCTTTTCCTGGATGTTACTGTCTATCTCTCTTATAGCATGATTCACTTCTTATGGACACAGGGTCAAGAACATTGTAATAAATGGTCATATTTGTTAAATAAGTGAATGAATAAATGGATGATAGGCAAAATATACAACTTTGCTATATTGCTGAACTATGCTCTGTTGATATATATCACAATCACAATCAAAACTTTTACTCCTTTAATCTGAGAAAATTTTTCTCAGCATAAGAATACTACATATATTTTTTGTCAACCTATCATTACATTTTTTTTTTAATCTACTGGGAGCCTATAGATCCAGCACGTAAAATACTCAGAACTTGACTGGAACAAGTCAAATCATCTTTGTCATTGATTACTTTAGCACAGTAGGATTGGGGATTTCTCTCAGATAAAACTATCCAGAAAATCTATATAAAACACAAATAGTTTGGACCAAAAATATAAAGGTACCTAAAGAGGGCAGAATGGGAGAGCAAAGAGAGACTCCAATGGGCTAACATAGAAAGAGGCTTCATAAAGTGGGACAGAAAAGTGTAATTCATTTTCAGGAGATAGGAAGGATGTGTGAAAACAAGACACATAAGGGAAAAATATGAGCAGACATTTCAAAACTCATGAAAATAAATACATTGATAATTTCTATAACTGAACGATTCCACCCTCCTTATAAAATTAATGTACAACAAAATAACAAACATTTCTAGATTTTTAAAGGTTGGCTATTTGGAGCGAGGATTTGGTTCCCGGGAAACATCCCTTATGTCATTCATTTTTGCATTTTAAACTGTAGTTAAGCATCACTTCAGACAAAGTTTAGAAATATCATAATTAATCTCCTTCACGCACAATTAAGGAGATGGGAGCACCAGCAGATGAAGGGAGGGTTGCTCTGTGCTTCATTATCATTATTCTCAAATAATATAATTAATTAAACCACCTCCTGTGCTGATGGGTGGAACTTAGTTCTCCACAGTAGAAATGGAACAGATGTTGTCCTTGACCCTATGGATCATAGGAATGAAACACATGGCATTGTTTCATACATGTCTAGTGTAAGATGCAACTAAAAGTGTAAGACAGTACTTACAAATCTATAATTATTCAACAGGAAAATGTCTGTTTATAATCAGTAATTCACTTTACAAACAATGCAATTATATATTTCCTTTTATATACTATAGACAGAGGCCTGTAAGACAGAAATCCCCAGTTTTCCCTCCAAAAGTGCTATGGTATTTCGAATTCTCACTGGTGAAACATGAAAACAGTGATTCTGGGAAACCTCAAGAACTGCATAGATATTATGAAATCCTTTTAGGCTTTCCCAGTATAGGAATCATGGTAAATGTTATGGGTGCATAAATCTGTTTCAATATTATGTAGTCTTTTAAAATAATGAGTTATAGCTCTTTGTGTTGGTATGGGAAAGATATTCATGTCACATAAAACAAAAACTCATCAATTGAAAAAGAGCAAACTAATAGTTATATATACGTAACTTTTATGGATCTTGAACCCATGTGGTCCAGTATCTAGAAGAGTCCAAGATTCATGGTCAAAACAACAAAATCAAAAAATAAATAACAAAATATGAGCTTTAACTGTTTCTCCCTGCCCCCCCAAATTAAAGGGAATTGAATCTGTGGTTCACACCAACCTTCCCTGATAAACTAGCCTGGAGCTTGTCATTTGTCTCAATACCCTAAGAACTTTCACCCCGCCCTACTCTACTGCTCCTCTCTCATCATTCCAGCTCTGGTTTGCATGGAGGGACTGATCTTTTCTGGGAGTCCTTCCTCCCCATCTACTCTCACTGTTCCTGTCAAGCTCTTGCCATCCTCTGACTCAGCTTTGTAGACTTTTCCCCAAGGGCCGTTAATAAAGTAGAAGCTTTTTCATTAAACATATTTACATGTTAATATTTTTGAGACCATGTAAAATACCATTCTTGATTAAGTAAATAAAAATTATATATATATGTATATAATTCTATATTCTATGTATAAGTATAGAAATTTTGGAGAACTCTGAGGGATTATTGGTTAACTGAATGGTCTTGTATATCTCTAGCCGTATGTGGGTATACACCTGGGGTGAAATTGATGAGTCTCATAAAGTGTGCTCAGATTTAACTTTATGAAATAATGCAAAATTTTTTCCAGAGCAGTAATTTCAATTTATGCTCTTAACCTGCATGGAAATTTGCAAAAAATTCCCTCACCTTCTGTGGGACATGAGTGTACTGGATAAGGTATGATCATATAAATTGATTCTATGGTTCAGTTAATGTTCCAATCATGGGATGAATAGTGTGTTTTTGTTATTATGCTTTATAACTAACATATAAATTGCATATATTATTTTATAGGCATCAACACTACATCTAGCTATTTAAAAAGAATAACGAAAAATACATTTTTCTATGAACTATGAAGAATTTAGGCACCGTGAATATTTATTTTGGTTCCATAATTTTCTTTTAAGGAAAAAAGTTCTAGTTCTATTTGGAGGTGTAGTAAATTCAGATTAGAACCTTTATCGGTCTCCTCAATTCTTACAATTAGATGCCTACCCTACCACGTCTATGGTTTGCTTAATTAGCAACACGGAGCCCCCAGAAACTCATGCCCTTTTATTGCTAGACTTTAGGAATCTTGAAGAAAAATTTCAGGAGCCTAAACTTTCAGGAGCACTATAGTTCCTTTCAGTGTGCATATCCACAGTGAAATATTACCCCTAGCATTGACTTTATATTTGACATTTTATCTGGTCCAGATTATGTTTATAATACCCCCCACAGGATTACTATATATTTTTAAATAGCTTGAAATAGTCTATGGAAACATGGTAAAACAGTCCATAAAGTGTTTTCATCTTAAATCTTAAGACATGAGATTATTACACTAAAAAATAGCCATAATCCTGCCAGAAAGAAAAAGATAGAAAGATCTTATAGAATTACCATCCTGCCATTTTTCCAGTTTCCATACATTTTTTAATATGTCAGAAAGTAGGATTTTTGTTTGTTTGTTTGTTTGTTTGTTTGTTTTGTGGGGGGTAGGCTGCACCTGCAGCATATGGTGGTTCCCAGGCTAGGGGTTGTAGCTGCCTGCCTATGCCATAGGCACAGTAACATGGGGTCTGAGCCGCATCTGCGAACTACACCACAGCTCATGGCAATCCCAGGTCCTTAACCCACTTAGTGAGGCCAGGGATGTAACATGCAACCTCATGCTTACTGGTTGGATTCATTCCCACTGCGCCACAATGATAACTCCAGAAAGTAGGATTTTTATAAATTCTACGGAGTTTTTCCAAAATACCCTCATCAGACTCTGCTCTGCCTGAGATAAATATAATTATGCTTTCATGGTCCTGTTCACTATGGATGGGCTGTCTATGTCAGGATAAGGAAGTGCTTCTAAACAATGACTCTGCGAGGGTGAGTCTCTCATCAGTGTTCAAATTTATACAGCTGTGTTTGTAGAGCAAAGCATCTAGTCTGATGGTACTAAGCTGGTAGTGGGGTAGAAAATAAATCAAACATCTGGAAAATCATGAAAGAAACATGTGAACTTAAGTCAAAAACAACCACTTAGCTCTTTTCTCATAGAACTACCTAAAGAGGGAAATTATAAATGCCACAGCAAAAGAGTTATTATATTCTGCTCAGGCACCATCACAGAATGGATTAGTGGATTGATTCCTGGGCTACGATGCAGAAGAGTCTCTTAAACACCTTGCAATAAGATTTTTACCTCCAGTATTCTGCTCAAATGCTCATGAATGGTTCGTTTATGATACCTTCCTGTTAAATCAAAACCAGTTCTCTACGATCAACATATTTGACTGATCTCAGCATTTATTATTTCTTCCTCTTTGGATGTCTTTCTTCCTTTGGCTTGCAAGTCTTCATACTTTCTTGTCTTCCTCCTACTTCCTGGTCAGTCTTTCTGTATCCTTTCCCACACCTCCACTTTTCACAAAAATCTTAATATGAGGATGCCCTTGTCTTCATTCTTGGTTCTCTTGACTTCTGCATCTTTTTCTGCTTCTATATCACTTAAAGAGTTCTTTTGGTTCCATTTCATACCATCTATAAAATCTAAATGACTTACAATTTACATACCCATCTTATATAGTTTTCCTGATTCGTACAGCCAGCTGCCTCCTTGAAATTTCCACATTATTTCTAATCAATTCCTCACCTTTATCCTGTCTAAAATTGAACTCTTAATCTCTTTCCTTCCATATCTACCTCACTATATACATTCTCCACTTCAGTTAATGGCAACTCCATCCTTCCAGTGGTGAAATGTCAAAACCTAGGAGTCATCTGGAATTCCCTCTTTCATCCTCCATATCCAACTCCTTAGTAAATCATCTTAGTTCTAACTCCAGAATGAATCTAAAATTCTCACTGCAGTGGTCTTTGTCACCATCATAGTTCACCTGCATTACTAAAAATTCTTTAGAGGAGCCCTTCTGTGTTTCTGAGGGGCATTCCACAGTCCGCTTTTAATATAGCAACAAAAGGGAAATTTTAACACATAGGTCTGTACGTGTGTTTGGTTGAAACTCTGGAAAATAAATATAATATAATCTTTGTTATATTTTAAGTGTAAAGGGACGATTATGCTTTCAGTAAAACAATCCATATGCTCCCCACATTATCACAATACTTTAAATTTTTATGTGTTCTCTATAGGTAATTATGTAGACAAAATTATTATGCATGTGAATTTATATAATTGCAATGAAATTATAAAAACTTGATTGGCTGAAACACCTTTGATTATATTCCCCTTTTGAATATTTCTACTTGTATCATTTCACTTCACACATTCATGACATTTTTTCTGGATTATTTCTGCAAGCATGCCCCTTTCTGTCACCAGGTCACCTTGCCTCTTGGCTGATTCTTTTCCAGTCTGTCTTCTTAATAGCACCAGACTGATATTTTTGAAGAATAAAAGATTTCATCTATTCACTCAAATCCTTTCATATCAATAGAAATATGCTAAAATCTTTAACTACAAAAGCTCATAATCCCATGGGTTTTGGTACAGCCACAATGGAGAACAGTAAAAAAAAAAAAAAAAACAAGCAAACTGAAAATAGAACTACCATGGGATCCAGCAATCCCACTCCTGGGCATATGTCCAGAGAATATCATAATTGGAAAAGATGTATGCAACCCAAAGTTCATTGTAGCACGATTTACAATACCCAATACAGAAGCAAACTAAATGTCCAACGACAGATGAATGGTACTAGAAGACTGAGTACATATATGTATCTTAGAATACTACTCAGCCATCAAAAATAATGGAATAACGCCATGTTCAGCAACACAAATGGACCTAGAGATTGTTATACTAAGCAAAGTAAGCCAGAAAGAGAAATATCATATGATTTTTCTTATATGTGGAATCTAAAATATGACACAAATGAACTTATCTGTGAAAGAGAAGGAGACTCAAAGACATAAGAAAACAGACTTGTGTTTGCCAAAGGTGAAGGGAGGGATGGACTGGAAGCTTGGGATTAGCAGATGAAAACTATTACATATGGAGTAGACAAATAACATGGTTCTACTGTGTAGCATAGGGAACTATATTCAATACCCTGTAATAAACCATAATTGAAAAGAATATGAAAAAGAACATGTGTGTATATATAACTGAATCACTCTTCTGTATGGTAGAAATTAACACAACATTGTAAATCAACTATACTTCAAAAAATAAATTTTAAAAGTATTTTAGTGTTCTTTATATCTACTGGATAGATTTTTGCTTCCTTTTGTTTCTTTATTAATCTCTGATCTATTCATTGCTTTTCTTTTTATGGTTATTTATGCAATTTCTTCTTTCCACTTTATTTTTTTATTATTATTTTGCTGTTGCTGTTTTAGGGCCATACCCATGGCATGTGGAGGTTCCCAGGCTATGGGTCAAATCAGAGCTACAGCTGCTGGCCTACACCACAGCCACAGCAACGTGGGATCCGAGCCGCGTCTGCAACCTACACCAAAGCTCATGGCAATGTCAGATCCTTAACCTACTGAGGGAGGCCAGGGATGGAACCCGCAACCTCATGGCTCCTAGTTGGATTCATTTCCACTGATCCACGATGGGAACTCCTTTCCATTGTAAATATTTAAAGATACATTAACAGGATTACAGAGATAATGAAATTTATTTTGTTTTAGAAACTCCTTCTAGGCATCACAGAGGCCTTAGTAACTCTGCTGTTGAAAAAAAAAAGCAAATTTATTCACTGAGGTTTCTAGATTGTCTTTGAAAGGACACTGAGCAAATTAGCCTCAGGCAAGGAAGATCTGGATGAGAGAATTGCTCTCATTTCTTAGAAAGAATGACTTTCGAAAAGCCCCTTGCTGGGAGTTCCCAATGTGGCTCAGTGGTTAAAGAATCCGACAAGGAACCATGAGGTTGTGGGTTCGATCCCGGGCATTGCTCAGTGGGTTAATGATCCGGCATTGCTGTGAGCTGTGGTGTAGGTTGCAGAAGCGGCTCGGATCCCGCATTGCTGTGGCTGTGGCGAAGGCCGGCAGCTACAGCTCCTGTTAGACCCCTAACCTGGGAACCTCCATATGCTGCGGGTGCGGCCCCAGATAAAGCAAAAAGACAAACAAACAAACAAACAAACAAACAAAAAAACCCAAAAACAAAACCCTTGCTATTTTTTGTGTGCTTATTTTTCTTTCATAACCTGGAAATGTATTACATCATCCCAGGCATTAGAGTTAACTGTACTTCACAATTCAGCTGCATGAAAGTCTTCTGGGGAGAGAAAACCATGGAAACATTTTGGGATAAGAGCCAGGTTTGTGGGACCTGGTGCTTGTGCAATTGAGGGGACCCTTTAGGAAAAATAAAATTTTAAAAAGATCTCATTATATTAACATTTTGCACTTAGCTGTGCAACAAACTAGACTAAAATTAAGTGGCTTAAATAGCATATGTAGTATTTTGTACCCTGTTCCTTTGGATCAGTGTTTTGGAAGCATGTTAGTGATTCTGGCCATTTGGACCTCTCCACAGGCTTTTTTGAATGTACTCATGACAGGGCTCCTGGCACATAAGACAGAGCAAGATGGAAGCCACAATGTCTATTATGACCTCGTCTCAAATGTCACATTTTATCATTTTCTCAATATCTTGTTGGTATTATAGGTTGGCTCTATTCATGTGGGATGTGCCTATACAGAAATGTAAGTGCCAGAAGGCGAGCACTACTGAGGGCCATTTGGGAGACTGGCTGTCACAATCATATTTGGAAGTGGAAAAAACAAAAATAAATAAAGTTATGCAAATGCATTGCTAAGAGCACTTTTTGGGTCTCTGAAAAACTCATTCACATGAACAGCCCTGGAGCTTACCTGTTATTTTCTTCATGGTAAATTTGCCTTTGCAAACGTCGTATTCCTGCCACAGACTTTCTTATTCTTTGATGAAAAAGCATGAATTGCACAGTCTTTGTGTCCTATTGCTTTGCAGCCTTCACCAAGACTCCAAATGTGATCTATGCTCAGGATTCAGCACGTGGTGTAGTGGTTTAGTAGCAAATATATCCATGTATAGATACCAAGTACCTAATGATATAACATTCTTATATTAATTTTATTTAAGTAAAATGGAAAGAACTGCATAGGTCTACGTTCAAAACATCATATGTCTTAGATAGGAGTGATCTAGCTATGACTCCATCATCTCTGAATAGCTGGAGTGGATTCTTTTGTTAGATGGACTTTACCTGTCTATTGTCATAGTAATGATGTGTGACAAGTAACCACAAATATTCAGCGGCAAAGAGCAATAGAGGCTTATAGCTCATTGTCTGTGGTTATCTGAGTGTTGGACAGGGGACTCTGCTGATCTGGACTGGATTTGATCACATGTCTAGGGGTTGGAAGTCTGTTGGCTTATCTAGATTGGCCTTGTCTGGAAATGAAATTGACTCAGCTCTGTTACGTGTCTTTCATCCTCCGGTAGATTAGCATAGGCATGATTCCTCTGTAATGTCAGAAGAACCAGAAAGTAAACAGAAAACACATGATCTTTTGAGGTTTTGATCCAGAACTTGCACATTACCCTCTATCTCATTTTCTTGGCTAGAGCAAATAACATAGTTGAGTCGTTAAGAGTTGGGGGATGCCACAAAATGGAAAAAGGCATGGATACAGGGATGAGAGACTAACTGGAATCAGTCTGCAATCTGCTACACACATATTCTCTCTTCTTCAGGACTCCAAGAGTATCACCCTTGAATTCGTGTCTTCTCTCAAATAGAAAACTTCCTAGATAAATACAGACATTTAAGTCAAAGAGTATTAGGTGGGTAGCTACCAATGATATCAGAGTATGTTGTCTTTGAATTTTTCAAAATTAGCTCACTTTTTTAACTCGGAGATAGGAAATGAATATATGAGTATAAAATATATATGTGCAACCAGGATGCGAAGAAGCAAAACTCATGAAGACATGAAAATGCAATTTCATTTTTGTCTCTTGTTTCTTTAAGATATATTTAGTGTGGTAAATTTCCTCTGCCTCTAGATGAAAACTGTCAGATAAATTGTACCACCTGGAAAAATGTAATAGTGTATTGCAAAGTGTCTTAAATAATTAAACGTTAAAATCCAAGGTATCAAACCAAAATGGGTCTAAAGTATTAAAAGTGATAAGATGTAGGAAAGGGAATGCTTGAATTCTGCCATCTTCAGACTTCTTCTTACGCTGTGGCCATCATTGGGAAGTGTTATCTTGAAATTCCTCGAGTTTCTGTTGTGGTTCTGCGGTTAGCGAACCTGACTAGCATCAATGAGGATCCCTGGTCCCGTTCAGTGGGTTAAGGATCTGTTGTTACTGTGAGCTCTGGTGTAGGTCGCTGACAAGACTTGGATCCCATGTTGCTGTGGCTCTGGTGTAGGGTGGCAGCTACAGTTCCAATTAGACCCCTAGCCTGGGAACCTCCATATGGCAAAAAGACGACCCCCCCCAAAAAAAAAAAAAAGAAATTCCTTGACCCTGGCAAAACTATTTATGTCATGGTTATGGCTTGTTAGATCTTCCTTAGCCTTCAGGAGTTTAAAATTCATCTATACCTTCTTTTTGTGTCTTTCCATTCCCCATTTAGACAAATGATCTAAGAAGGTCTCCTTCCCATGTGTCTATTATCTGGTTTATGCAGAAAATAAGTCTTTTTCTTAACAAATTCTAGGGGTGCAGGTAGTTCCCAAAGCATCCACCTCCAGCCTGTTGCCTCAGGATGCTTTTGCTTTCTCAAGCATCTATCAGGACTAGCTCTATCCCCTATGTGCAGCAACAGGTACTCAAGCTTTTCCAATTATTCCTTAATCCATATGAAGTAAAGGAGGGCTGAATCCCTCCCACTTTATGATTTAGGGATGAGATCTCACAGCATGTAAACAGAAATTTCTAGGATATCTCCACTCATTTATATTCTCAAAGTAGGTGATGGAAACCATGAATCCTGGACTTGGGTTTTAGTGATATCTAAATTTTGGTCTAGCATATATATGCCTTTTACATC
This sequence comes from Catagonus wagneri, assembly GCA_004024745.2. Classification (NCBI taxonomy): domain Eukaryota; kingdom Metazoa; phylum Chordata; class Mammalia; order Artiodactyla; family Tayassuidae; genus Catagonus; species Catagonus wagneri. The sequence goes on along the minus strand of PVHT021183697.1, from coordinate 2,432,002 downwards.
TATTTCATTTTTGTGATTTAGTGGAAAGTTGAATTATTGCAATTTTTTTAATATGTATAAGTCCCTGCTTAGACCTAGTCTGTCTTAGGGCAAGGTTAGTTGAAAAATTGTTCGTCCTTATATGTCTACTTCAACTAGACAGAAATTTTGGGTAAGGGAGGCACTTCTGTGGGTTGTCCCAGCAGGAAAACTCCCAGGTGATCATGAGTACTTATCTCAAAAATGCAGGAGAAGGAAATCAGCATTTGGTGGCTTACCATACTTACTATTTCCACCCTTAGTATCTTCTAATTTTCTTATTTTTTATATATTTTTAATTTTTTTATAACAATGGCTGCACCAGCAGCGTGGAGGTTCCCAAACCAGGGGTCGAGCCATAGCCACTGCAGAAGCAAACCCTGAGTAGTTATGCTGGGAGTCACACAGGAAGCCCCTTATTTTCTTACACATGTTAATTCACCTATGAATTCCTAGTTCTAAGAATAGAATACACTACATAAACCCGTGTATAAGATAGAGTTCATGGAAGGAGTTGAGGACACGAGTGGATGGAAACTCAAATTCTTTTCAATCCCTAAGAAGTAAAAGAACACTCATGGTGGTAATAACATGATGACCTACCACCCAAGGGCTTTATAAAGTTCAAAAGTAGGTAATTAAAATTTTATCACTGTAAATAGGGAATATCAGAGAAATTTTCAAACTTTTTGATCTCACACTGTTTTGAGCACAGAGGCTTAGGCCTTTCCAATGAGAAACTCTGCATTGAAGACAAAAGAGTGCAGAATCATGGTGTATTCTTTTAGGGCCCTGTTATATCATACTTGTTAGATGACTGCAGAACACTGGCCTCTGGGCAGTTCCTTTACTTTTTGATTGGTTAAACTGTCCAAAACTTAGCTTGGATCTCTTATAAGTCAAAGTGACCTGGGACGCTGAAGCTATTCTGTGGGAAATCTGTTTGCCTCTCATAAAATGAGCTGGCTTGTTCTGAACTATATTCTGTGTAATTGAAACCTTTAGTTTCCTGTGATTCTTAAGCAAATATCCTCAGGTGCCAGAATGATGACTCAAATTTATGGATCTCATAATTTTGGAGGGAAGTGGCAGAACACTATTACAAACTCAAGTGGAGGAAAAACTGCCAACCACACAAATATACTGTGCTTTAAGAGAGGTATATAAGGCAAATCTGTTTATTTTTCATTATTATATTTATTGCCAGTTGATACGTATCAGACAACTCTCATTTTCTTCTACAGTTATATTTGCTAGTAGAAAAAAAATCCACTTTGGGAGTTTCCTTTGTGGCTAAGTGGGTTAAAGACACAACAGTTTCATGAGGATGCAAGTTTGATCCCTGGCCTCACTTAGTGGATTGAGGATCCGATGTTGCCGCTAGTTGCGGTATAGGTCATACAGGCAGCTTGGATTTTGTGTTGCTGTGGCCGTGGGATAGGCCTCAGCTGCAGCTCCAATTTAGCCCCTAGCCTGAGAACTTCCATATGCTGCAGGCGTAGCTGTAGAAAGAAAAAAATATCCATTTTGCACCAGACACATTTACTCATGTCAAACATATCTTTATTTCAATATTACATTTTTTACATCCTTCCTATATGAGTCCCTCAAGTGGATATGGACCTCCAAGACACTGGACACCTTTTGGAATTTTCATAGTCGCAAAGTGTCAAGAAAATTGAGAATGAAAGGGACATTTGAATTCAATATTCCATTAGTTTCATCTATGGCTCTGTGATTAATCATAACTTAACTACAACAAGAACATCCCAACTGATCTCATAAGGTTCAATATTTTCTCTCTTTTATTTCTTCCATGAACATCCTCAAACTAATGTTATTCATGAATAAAAGGATCACTATGTGATTCACCTAGTAAATTTCTTAGGTTTCTAATGCCACTTTAGTTTTTCATTCTTTCCATCATCTACTGTCATACTTTTCTATTCCTTTAGTTCTGCTCAATAGCCAAACTGATGGAGTCACAATCCTCCGAATATTGTTTGCCTCTCTCCTCTTGTGCCTGTCCTATCTTTCCATCACTCCACATTATTTTCTTCTTTTGCCAAATAAAAAGTTTGGTTTAGATTCTATGTCCTTTGTGAAGTCTTTCATCATGACTTACAGTTATTTTCATGGTTTTATATTTACACAAGGTAAATATAAATATTTGTAATCTATCAAATAAAATCTATAGGCATCCGTAATTTTGTTGTTCAAAGCCATGGATATCTGAGAAAACACAGACCCATGTGGTCATTTGTACAGCAGCTAAAAAAGAGACAAAATATTTGCACACACACTCTTCTTAGGTAAGATTTATGACTCAAAGTTATCTTTATATTGATTAATATTGATATTCCTTGTTTCCCTCTAGACTGGCTCTTAATTTAGGACATGTTTCCAGTTACCAAAAATAGATCATTTCAGATGTATATCTGGAATATTTGGAAACAGATTAGTAAACTCAAGCAAAATCAATGACCCTGACAGAACTAAGAAAAGGTGTTAATTCTGAATAGTCTTCACTAAATAACAGTTCTAGTTTATTGCAATTTGTTCTAATTGTTGATGCACTCCTTTTTGGCCATCTGCAGCCCAAAGGTGTGGCTTCTCAAGATAGCATCCTCAGCTACTGAACTGCAGTTTCTTGAAATATGATTTACTGCTGCCTTTGCCACTTGGTATTCACTCATCACTTTAAATTTCTACAGTAATGTCACTCATCCTTTGACTGCTTTCTGCTTTATATGCTTCTCAGATGCTATGCTTAGATTCCAAGATCAACCACGGGAGTAGATGTGGAAGGAAATCATGCGAGTTGCTGATCACACACTCTGTGGCAGGAGCATCCAGCTCCTTGCAAATGCCATCTGTGAAATGAGGGTGGCAGAATACAATGCTTTTAAGATGCTTATCTAGGTTGTGTGCTCAGTGAATCATCACCTCATTCTAATGACTGAAAGATATGCCAGAGAGGAAAAGATGCTGAGGGAAGGCCAACTTTTTTCTTTCTTTCTTTTTTTTTTTTTTTAACTGTTCTTATTTGGTTTAAGGTATTTTAGATAAAGCTGGCATAAGAAAAGAGTTACAGTGCTGATTTTACTGCAGTGATCAAATGAAATAATGCATGTAAAAGCTTAATCAAGTGCTTGAACAATAATTTATTCCTGTTGTTGTTTTCCTTATCATTTATGGAATCTTTTAAGGAATATTTTTTGCGAACCTCACTGAGATGGATTTTTTTTTTTTCTTTGTAGAGAGATAGAGGAAGAACTGCCTCTGAGGGTTTAACTTTTAAAAGCCTATCCTCTGAAGTCTAGTCACATATAATGTAATCCCTAGATTGAAAATATCTTCTTGAGTGAATCCTTTTCCTCTCTAAACTCAACCAGGTCTCCCACCATAGATGCCAATGAATTTGATACTCTGCCTTTAGGGCACTCCAAGGTTGAAATCATACTCTTGCAATTTTTTTTTTTTTTTTAGGGCCAAGCCTGCAGCATATGGAATTTCCAGGCTAGTGGGATAATTGGAGCTGCAGCTGCTGGCCTGTGCCACAGCCAAGGCAACTTACAATCTGAGCCACATCTTTGACCTACACCACAGCTCAGGTGAACGAGGCCAGGGATCAAACTTATATCCTCATGGATACTAGTCAGGCTTCTTACCGCTGAGGCACAACAGGAACTTCTGACTTGCAGATATTTATTTTGTTATTTTCATTTTATTTTTTATTATCTGTCTCCTCCAGAAAATCTTCATCTTGAAAAAAAATCACTGTATGAGACCGTCGGTGGTAGACCCGTGTCCTGCCTTGGAGAAACTGCTCGGTCAGAGAATACATGAATAAACGCAGAAAATCTTGAAACCACCTGATTGTTGTTGTTTAATTAGCTTTTTATTTTAGAATAGTTTTTGATTTACGGAAAAATTGGAAAGATAATACATAAAGTCTCCACACACCTCACATCTAATTTGCCCTGTTACTAACATCCTCTGTTTGATATACGTTATTATCAACTAAAATTCATACCTGATTCCACTTTTTCCTAATCTTTTTCTGTTCGAGGATCTCATCCAGGATACCATATGATTCTGAGTAATCATGGTGCCTTGCCTGTGACAATTTCTCATAATTTTCTCCTTTTTTTTTTTTTTAAGAATCACTTACCCAGTATCAGAAGGTCTGAATTTTCATCATGGCTTTAACACTAACTCTTCATGCCAACTGAAATATGCCCCTTATAAGTCAATATATTAACAGGAGAGTTTGTGCTAAATCAGTGTTTTTTATCTGCTTGTACATTGTAATTCCCCAGAGAGCTTTTACAAGGCATTTCATTTTAGACTCCATCCCAGTTGAATTTGATTCTCCATGAGCAGGGCCCTGAAAGTGGTATGTACATATTTAAAGCTTCCTAGATTTTTCTAATGAAGATCTAGTTTTGAAAAATCACTGTACTAGGGTAATGAAATTTCTTCCATTTCTGAGTCTAAGTTATTATTTTTTTATACATTTGTTGAAAAGGCAGGCTGTTCTATTAATTTATTTGAGCATTTGGAATGATTCTTTGCACATGGCAGGACTTCAGTAAATGTTGTTGCTGCACTAGCAGACAGTTCTACTAAGGTCATGAATACTAAATGCAGGAGATTAATCATTAATACTAACTGTGACTAGAATGATGTGCTCCTCTATCATTTTATAGCATGTTCAGGGAAAAAAAAAAACTTTCCAAATTAGCTGAAAATAAATTGGGAAACTCTCTAACAGTGACAAGAAACTTTCGCTGTCTGTCCTGAAGATAATTATATACCTCAAATTAACTAGCAATCACTTACTGAACCCTTGATATATATAAGACAGGATTTTTAAGTATGTTTCCTGTATCAAGTACTTAAATCCCAATAACACCTTACAATAGGTATTTTCATTTTTCACACAGCACAGATGAAACAAATGAGGGATAAAAAGGTTAAGAATCTAGGAAGCAGTGGATTAGATTTGAACTCAGTCTTTCTCCAAAAATGGGGCATATCCATCATTACTCCCAGGCAGCGCGGTTTTACAAAGTACTTGAAAGTAGCCAGAACAAAGTGACATTTTGCGCATGAGAATGACTTTTGAAGATAAGTATATGACTTTTGGAAGAGATGGCTCTTTAAAACTCAAACAGCTTTTTCTTTGAAATTTCTGTGCTTGACCTCTACCAAGATACAGTGGTTATTGCTGGTAACAAATTACCCCCAAATATAGCAACCCCAAACTACAGAGATTTGTTATGTCATTTTGTCTGGGCATTGGGAATATTAGTGTGGTTTAGCTGGATTCTCTGATTCACGGGTTGTGAGGCTTTAACCAGGGGTTTGCTGATATTCTAGCTCCACATGAAGGCTCCAAGGGGGAAGGATCCTTTTCCATGTTCACTCACGTGGTTCTGGGCAAAAGTTAGTTCTTCATGGGATTTTGGAATGGGGATATAGCTTCCTAACTGACTTGTGGCCATTTCTCCTTGTGACGTGTCCATCAAGGAATATGTGAAAAGAGTCAAGGAGAATGCCAGCAAGTGAAAGTCCTGGATTTTCATAATTAAATCTCAGACTTGACATGTCATATACATTGCTGTATTTTGTCTACTAAGAGAAAATCACCAAGGGTAGTCTACATTCGGAGGAAATCACACAAGAGGGTTAGTACCACTTTAGAAGACTGCATGCCACACAAGGAACTGCCCATGGAGAACATGCATTTGGCTCCACCTACAGCTGTGGCTGAGGATTTTGTTACACCTGAATATTGCATAACCGCAGACACTTTGGTGGCATGGTTGTGGTAAAGGCTCTAACCATGGCTACTTCAGTATCCAAATTTCTTGATAAAGTAGACAGTTCTTTTCTGCCTTATAAGCTGTGTAAACTCTTACGCATCTAAATAATGACATACTCTGATGTAAGAGTTCCGCAACATAATTGATGCTTCAATATTTCTTACTAACTTCTCCCTCTCTTAGTCTTAGTTTAGAAGCTCCTAAGAAGCCAGCAGCACAACCGTAATCTCACTGAGTCGTACTTTGAAATCAGATTGCCTGCAAGACCCGTTCTCAAATAAGAGACAATGGTTTTTCTAATCCCCCAGTTGTATTTGTTAGAACATTTGTCTTCTGTTACACCCACAATAAAGTGAAACTAAATAAGTTTCCTAATAAACTTCTCTGACTAAGCAAGCCTGGCGCCATTTTCGTTAACACACATCAAGAACTTTATAGTCTTTTATATGTTATTGGACTCTGTGAATCCCACAGGGGATCTGCCGTTGTTCCACATAAAGGAACTGCACTGGATGATGAGGTTTTATGGCTCCAGATCATGCTCTCTTTATTTATGTAAATATGTACTTTTAGAATTCGGATAAACCCTAAGTCAGCTTAGTACTTTCTTTTCAACTCAGAGACCACAATAGAATCCTTGTTACCATGCAGCTTGTTTACAGATGCAACACAGGATACTGACATTATAGATCAACTTCACAGGGGAGATGGGTCAGTGTTCATGCCACCCTCTTTGGAAGTAATTTCATTAGGTCAAAATGGGACAAAAGAGCCATATATGTGCAGTGTCATTTTATATTTCTCATTCACACATTTGGGAACATATTCAGGACAGGGGCACGCAGGTATGAGGTGTTAAGCACTATTCGAAAGGTACTTTGTAAAAGTTATTTCATGTAAATTTCACAGAAAGCTTATGAGTAGGCATAACAATGTATTTCATAAATAAATAATATGAGGGAATACAGAAGTAGGATTTCAATCCAGTTATGACTTTGGGTCCATGGTGACTTTGTCACCACTTGCCACTGTGCTGCTTAAATTCTGACAAGGCCCTGCTAATTTATCCCATCTTTTCCTTGGACTTTGTTTCAATCCCAGCTATTACTTTATTCCTATATTTATATTTACCTTTGTTCAATCTGAGGATTTTAAACTCAGATAACACATACCAGTTAATACCAGCCCATTTCCTGCTGAAGGATGATAGTGGAAATGTTCTGGTATCACAAACCCAAATGCCTTAATGATTGTGTTGATAAAAACCTCAGTGTGAGGAAGGATTTATGATGTTTCTTGTGATTACCACATACAGGGTCTTCTTAGAAGTCTGTTCTTGTTTTTCTAACAACAACCGTATCACATGTATGGTTTGTGTATGAGACATTATTTTCTAGCTGCTAACTGCTACCTTAGAAAATCAAAATATTGGGAGTTTCCATCATGGTTCAGTGGTGATGGAACCTGACTAGGAGCCATCTGGATGAGGATTTGATCCCTGGCCTCTTTCATTGGGTTAAGGATTCAACCTCGCGATGAACTGTGGTGTAGATCACAGGTGCAGCTCAGATCCTACGTTGCTGTAGCTGTGGCATAGGATGGCAGGTGTAGCTCTGACTGGAACCCTAACCTTGGAATTTCCAAATGCCATGCATGCAGCCCTAAAAATAAAAAAAAAAATCACAGTATTTCGAGTGACATCCAGCACGATTGGAAACTTCAGTGTGGCAGGTAACTGTACTTTTCTGGAAAGTATGATAACATGCTGTAGCTTCACCCACATCTCACTTCAAAGAATGACTTATCTCCCTGGCTGTTGGTAGTCCTATCAGCAGAGAGTCTTAGCTCTCAGCCCCTTCCAGGAAAGTCTCAGCTGCTTAAAGTAGCTTTGATTCAGGTCATACCTCTCCAGAAGTGGTCCACATTCCATGACTGATCAAAAAAGTTGGCATAAAGGTCATCCATTCAGCCCAGCTGTGGATGACTCTGATGGGCCATTTCAGTGCCAGAGCTCCCTCTGGGATGAGCTGAGGCTGTACAACCTGCGTGGCAGTTTGACTTCTTCTGTCTAGTCCTGCTTTCTCCTCCTGCCATCAGATGTTGATCCCAAGACCATGACTTAATAACTGTTCCAAACACCAAACTGAGTCTTAGAGTCTGTTTTCCAGAAAACCCCAATCCTAGTATGTTTCAAACCTTTATCATATGCTTGAGACATGCTCCTTTCTATGTCCAACATACCACACAGTTCATTCTTAGAGTGTGGCCTTCCTTCAAAATTCATAGAAACGAGGAAAATTTACTAAAGGATAATGATCTCAGCTTCTTAGGAACTATAATGTTCACCCTTTCTTGCCTTCTTTTTCGTCTCAGTGTAAGGATTGTTTTTACCTCTTGTTCAAGGTCTGGAACCCAACATCCCTTACATCATAGGGACTCTTATTTCTCAAGAAAGTAACATTCTTTCCCATGTAATTTTAAGCCCAGACCTTGAAAATCAAAACAAAAATACTCCAATTTCTCCTTGTATATAATGTATCATCTCTTTCCCTTTGAAAAACTTCCTTGAAAGTTTAGGAGATACAGGCTCTTTGCATTTCTCTTCATATCCTTTAGTCTTCAACTCCCTGGTCTGCCATAATGTCCACTCCATTCTTAACAATGATCTCCTTGTGGTAACATTTAATGGATATTTCTTGACCTTATGTTATTGACCCTTTGGGCCATTCTGTTAACGTTGTATCTGGAAATTATCACCTCCATTTTCTTTCTCTCTTTCTTTCTTCTTTCCTTTCCTTTCCTTTCCTTTTTTCCCTTTTCACCCAGGCCAGGGATCAAATCTAAGCCAAGCTGTGCCTTATGCCACAGCTGTGACCAATGCCAGATTCTTAAAAACCCTTCCTTCAGCAGAGGATAGAAACAGTAATGCTACAGAGACGAGCTGGACCATTAATGTACTGCACCAGAGTGGGAATACCTGTCCTACATTTTCTTTAGTAATATGATCATGTCTGACTCTTTCTTCTCATTTTCTCTCTGAATTTTCCCATTAAACATAATTATTTCCCATTATTCTATACTTGGCTCTCCTCTATCACTTTAAAGAGTCTCCTCGGCATGGCACCAAACAATATCTTTATGTTGATTGCTCTCAAATCAATGCTTTTCTTTAATCTTTCCTCCCTCCCTCCCTCCCTTCCTTCCTTCCCTCCTTTCTTCCTTCCTTCCTTCTTCTCTCTCTCCCCTCCCTCCTTTCCTTCCTTTCTGTTTCTATTTTCTTTTACCCTCATCGTCTAAGTATTATCTCCATTTAGACAATGGAGTCTAAGTCAAAGTCTAGGTCAAAGTCAATGTGTTGTGTTCCAAGTTTCTTCCTTTAAAATTTGATCTTCTTCTGTGATTCTCATCACAGTGAAAGGCAATATTTTTCACCCATATGCATAATCCTTAAAATTTGCAATAAATCCTCTAGTTTTTCCTCTTTTACCATCCTGCCATGCCCTATGTACTTGGCTTAGTTGCTCTTTTTTTTTTTTTTTTTTTTTTTTT